>OY748299.1:19918639-20274447 GCA_963556515.1 Nudaria mundana
AGGAGTTAAAAGCCAGCAGGAGAAAACATCCGGGTCAGTCAAAAACAGACACCAGAAACCCGGGAGCAAAAATTGCAGTAATCTAGGTTTTCGGTTTTGCTTCAATGTACTAGGACCTCATAAGGCCCCAGTAGTTAGCCACTACCGGTTACGATTTTTATGATGATGCACACCCACTTAGTTTCAACTACTGTCGGTAGAAGGGGGTGGGAGGAGTTTGACCCTCCACTCGTGCGCAGGGGGCGTGACCCAAGGTTACACCCCAATTGATGACCTCAGTTGTGCCAATTCTGATTTGTCAGGTAGAACAAAGAGTAAATCGGTAACTTGTGAATGGGCAAATGTCGTACGTGTACCAGGATGGTAGTAAGATAGGATATTACAATAATTCACTGAGTTCACTTTGTTTCACTACCACAGCACAGTCTTCTCGAGTTTATGCGTTCCTATTTTTTTGTCGGATTTAATTGCAATGAAATAGAATATTATTTAAATACTTTGTTAAAAAGAAATAGATATACAGTTTACAAGCACGTCTACACCTTACGGCGGTCCGGGGGAAGAGGAAATCTTGTATATGTAATTCATCCCTAAGTCTTACGGGCTGGACATAAAATGTGAATAAAACTCTATCTGTATTGTGCCAAAGTGTATGTTGACAAAACGAAAAGTTTTAAAACGCGATTTCAAAAATAATACAACTTATGTATGTTTTAAATTACTAGTAGTAGCATTCTAATATCGTTGCACTTACTTAAGATGTAGGCACTGGTGTAATTACCAGACCCCAGTAACCCCTCCATAAACTCAGACATGAGGAACCCAATGTACGTGTTCATCCAGTATTTAATAAGGCCTATCCAGGCAGTGTTGAAGGAGGTGATGCAAAGGGCCACGCGACGTCCCCATCGGTCCGAGATGTACCCCACGATGGGTAATGCGATTGTTCCCCCAACAGACCGAATTGTACCAATCAAAGACCTCCTCCATTCATAGCACGTGAGGTCAAACTGCAAAAAGATACAGGGTAGGTGTATTCATAACCAGAACCTCCTATTCTGTTATGATTGCCTGGTACTTTTTCGGAATAATGAGTTCAAACATTCAATCGGATTTCACTAAATTTAAAAGAATTCAAAATCTTGAAGGCTCTTATGTTGTTATTATTCCTGATACATTTGAGGTGGACGGTGAAAATTTTATATTTCCCACGGTCCACCTAGGTGGTCACAGGTGGTCCGTTGTAAAAAAAACTTCCCACGGTACACCCAGGTGGTCTCAGCAGGTGAACGGTAGTAAATAAGCGCTATTATGTATGTATTTAGAAGTATATAAGTATGTTTATCAGTCGTCTAGATCCCATACCACAAGCTTATATTAGCTTAATTTGGGCTAGATGACGTCGTGCGAGAATGTCCAAAAATATTTATTTATTTATTTATCTGTGAAAATTTAAATTTTCTAACTATTACGGTTCATGAGTAAAATATTCAATAATTGTAGTTAAACGGGTCTTCTATCATCATTAATCATCAAGCATGAGCGGCTTCATACCCATGAAAATTCGAAATGTCGAGTTAAGGATGTTTCCATGCACTTTTCCAAGTGAAAGTACTTACTACCGTCTCATGATAGGTAGTTAATTTTATTTAGATTGCGGTTAACGTCCATTATCAAAAAACTAATCTATATCGCATCGAAAGAGGAGCTTTGATTTTACAGTAAACTTATATAAGTAGTTTCAGTATTCACCATGTTCGCAATATTCTTGTTACTTACTTCGTAAACAATAGTGTTTTGGTTTTCATACACGTGTTCCTCACAGTACACCAAAGTGTTGCGGTCAAAGAGTGAGCTTGGACAAGTATCGCTTTCCACCACTTGCGGTAAAACTGTAGTGTTACCAAACCGACGACACTGGTCAAGTGTGGTTGAGTTCGTGCCTGTGGTCGGTATTGCGTTTACCAACCAACCTGGAGACCATTCTGGCTCCTCCATGTCACATTCAGGAATTAAACATCTGTTTAATGTAAAAAAAACCATTAATAATATTATACAATACCAACAATCACCCCTGTTTCCCCGAAAGAGTAGACACAGACTTACTATGTGCCCACATTTATCAGGTTATAATTGGTCCGAGCGAGTGGGGGCGAGACTATTGCCGCTACCACCGATATTTAATGTTTTCCAGAGTCTCGGCGGTTCAACCACAGGTGCATCACTGGCAGGCGAGTTTGGCTTGGAGACCTGAGATCTTGGTGGAATTCCAGTATACCAGACGAAGAAACCGTGCCGGGACTACAGAGATTATAGGTACTGTAGCGTTGAAGTAACGTTGAGCTCAGATATTTGTACTCGGGATCGTATCTACTTTGAATTAAACTCTTCAATACCCCGTGATAGAATGTATTTTACAAATATAACATTATAACTATTCTTGATTTATTTTAGACTTCTTCAGGAGCTCAGGTATCCAAAGAGAATACAATACTAGGTATCCGCCACCGCGGCCCTGGCCCGAATCAATTTTCTTTCTTCCATTGTCTTCATTTGTTTGATTCCGTTTCAATGTTTTTTAATATTTAAATTGTCTTATTCATACCAGCCAATACAAATTTACAATAAACCCAATGACGTCGTATGCGAATGTGCAAGCACCTCTTCACAACGTTGAGCTCAGATATTTGTACTCGGGATCGTATCTACTTTGAATTAAACTCTTCAATACCCCGTGATAGAATGTATTTTATAATTATAACATTATAACTATTCTTGATTCATTTTAGACTTCTTCAAGAGCTCAGGTATCCGCCACCGCGGCCCTGGCCCGAATTAATTTTCTTTCTTCTATTGTCTTCATTTGTTTGATTCCGTTTCAAGGTTTTTAATTTTTAAATTGTCTGATTCATACCAGCCAATACAAATTTACAATAAACTCAATGAGGTCGTATGCGAATGTGCAAGCACCTCTTCACCCATGTAATATTTCGTTTGGCCCTAACTGTATTATCTTAGGTGTTAGAATTAATATCACCATGATAAGTTTCGTATACTTATATAATTTTACAATATGAATCACAAAAACTATAACCTTGGGGCTGGACTCGAACCAGCGACTGATCCCTTTCCAGGAGGAACGTTCTACCAACTGACCAAGACACCACTAGCACAAGACATCTAATGTTGTGATCACATTGTGTTAATATCGCGACTTACGGCGTCGCCAGAGCGCCATCTACCGGTAGTTGAAGAGTTTCGGATACTTATAGAAAAGGAGAATTATAAAACGATCGAATAATATTCTATCCGTGCGACCACATTACTAAGTGAGCGACTAGAAATACAGAGTGAGCGACTAGAAATACAGAGAGGGTTAATTTCTTCTTTAAACAAAATGGGTAGGTTAGGTTATTATGCGATCGTTTTATAATTCGCTCACTTAGTAATACTATACGCTCACTAAGTATTACAGTCACTCGTTTAAATACTACCCTATAGAAAATACATCAAACGCGTAGCAACACGCCATATCACGAGCCCTTGTATTTTAAATGACCACCTCAACGTCTTACGTGGAAACTCACAAAGCTCTTTAGGCAGGCCTGTCCACCCATCTTTCAGCAGGTACGAGGTTGTCATTCGAGGACTTTTTCGGCCATCATTCCTGCAAGCGATGTGCCCTCAACAAACAGTTAAACTGGCGATATTTGGGTTATATCGGTGATCTACCCTAACTAACTTTCAGAATCCCTACCTTTGCGATTGGCATATAATGTTAAGTAGGTACATAGCAGTTAGAGTTACTATTTATTAAAGAAGTTTTACAGGTAGAATATGCATGATCTCTTTGACCTACCTGCTGTTTATCCTTCCAGTGGTAAATACATATCCTGTGCCCGAATACGCTACAAAAATGCCAATAAGCCCGGCCAGAAGACATGTTCTGAACTGGAATCTACCGAACTGACCGATTTCTTCCACGAGGATAGTGTCCAGGTCAATCTTCTCTCTGGAGTCGGTCTGAGATTCCATCTTTTTACTACGCTTTTATTTATACTTTAATTTTGTTGCTTTTGTTCCTGTTATTTTGGCCCAAACTACATGTCTTGTGATCTATCATAGAAGTAGAACAGCCTGTTCTGTGACTGCACATACGTTTGAATAAATCCTTGATAAGTTACAATCTTCATTATCATAAGCTAAAGATTACCGATATTATATTTATCTGTTAATTGATTTTTAGGGTTCCGTACCTAAATGGTAAAACGGGACCCCTATTACTGAGACTTCGCTGTCCGTCCGTCTCCTTCCGTCTGTCTTGGGCTATATCCCATGAACCGTGATAGTTAAAAGTTGAAATTTTCACAGATAACGTATTTCTGTTGCCTCAATACATTAAGACGAAGGTGTACAACTAATTATGTGTGTTATACCTTGCGTCCCTCTCGCTGGAGGCCATGCTACGAGCCATGGTCTCTAGTGGGAACCAGTGGAACGCAGCCGTTTCCCTATGCGAGCAGGTTATGCTCGTGAAAAGGCGGCCGAAAGGTACTTATAAAATTAAGTAGGTACCTAATCAAATCAAGCAACACGGGGCCAAAATACCACGAGACAAAATGACCTCATTAAAATAATATGTATAAAATTCAATTAGTCTGTTTAAAATATTGAATTAGGTAGTTAATAATGTTAAATGAGAAATTTGTATGACTGGGCATTGAGGTATAATGTAAAAAAAACGGAGCACAGATTTTGTTCACGATGGCTTCTCTAGTACGTAGACTAGAGAAGCCATCGTGAACAAAATCTGTGCTCCGTTTTGTTAAAAGTTAAAACTAAACAGCGCTGCAGCAATAATTTAACCGTCTGATTAACTTTGACAAACTAATAAAATAATAAACACGCAGCGTGCACGCAGCCACAACGCAGCGCTGCATTGCTTTTTGCGACAGTTTTCCCGAGCGTCTATTGGTTGTTCAAAGTTCTATTAATAGCGTACGCTTACATAGAATAAGTAATCTGCCGAAGTCAGAACAGACATTAAGTATTATACCTAAATGATTAATGCAATTTTATTATTAGGTGTAGCATTATACAATGTTGATATCGTCGAGTGGCATTTATTTATACTAGTTATCACGGCGAACTTTGTATCGCCTCAAACATAAAAAAAGAAAAAAAAAGAATATTTTAATATTTCATGCAAATGTATTATAATTATTAATTATAATTGAAAAATGCGACGGACGGACAGACAAATTGTCGTATTAAATATATAGAGATAATTAAAAGAAATCAAATAAAATATTTTTTTACTATCACCTTTAAATCCAAATAATAATAAAAAATATTAACATTATTAAAAATATTATTACTGATGCAACGAATAAATCTTAGTAAAAAAAATATACGTCGATAGTGTCATCTCTGCGCGCACAAAATGTTTTACTCTTTGACATTTTGCTAAAAATGGTCGTCGGCGCTCTGTGATGCGTCGTCACAAGTAACAATTTAAAATATAATTAAATAAAGCATGCATTAAAGACAATGATAATTGTACTTACTAGTGAAAGGTCACTCCTTAATTTTTACTTATGTTTCTAGAGTTGTTAGAACAGTATCTCAATGCACATGTAGGCATATTTAAAAGAAAAACTTCGCACTCAAAATACTCACGTTCCGGAAAGCGCTCGGGACAGACTAAGTGAGTTAGTGCGCGTGCACTCTAACTCGTGTTAAAAATCAATTTAGTTGAGGCGTCTTCTCTAGTACGTAGTACATTATACCTCAATGTGACTGGGTGTATCTCTACTAACCGAATAGAGCATAATGTAATATAGTTGAAAGAATAGAAAATATTATTTGGTTTAATCACCGTTTACTTCATTTAACTTATCATTACGTCCGATCTTATTGGCCTCTTCAAATGTGTCAGAGAGTTTTAAGTTCCGTGTCTCAGGAGTGAGGAAGGCCAGGGCGCCGGCCAGCAGAGCGAAGCCAGCGAACAACACGAAGGGTAATTCTTCAAACCAATGAGCACCCTGGAATTAAAAAACAAATTCAAAAGGTTGTATTTTTCTTAAAGGACTATTAAGGTTTACATAGGGGTTCAATTAAGATCGTGGTGCCCCTTAACTGTAAATGGCGCACCTGTTCATTAACGGACGAAGCTCATGCAAACTTAAAGTAATGATTAGAGATGTGATCGCCTCATATTTCGTAGGGTCACTAAGCTACTGGCGGAAAGTTGCTGTATCATTTGCCTTTTGCTTTTGAGCACGCGTAAATCTCTCTGAGCCACAAAATAACCAGCCTTCTAGTCCTGAGAAGCAACGTGCAGTGATTTAACTATATCTCTAAATAAGCAGTGAGTGTGTCAACTGGTGTATATACCGTATACCAATACCCGTAGAGGTATTTTTGAGACACTAGAATTTTTCCAGTCCGAGCGTTCGCTGCCTATTTAGAGATATAGTTAAAGATGTTTGAAGTTGAGACCATAGAGTCTCAATCTTAAAGGGCTCAACTGCTAGATTAGCGTTTATTCTACAATACTTACAAATGCTGGGGTAAGCGGACCAATTGCAGATCCAATTCGTCCAATCGTTACAGTCATGGAATAAAGAATTTGCCGCTGCTCCGTCGGAAACAGTTCTGCAGTATATGTATATATTGCAATTGTCACCACCGCGATGCAGAATTGGGCTATTAGGTATAACGTTAGAGACAGGCCATAGAGATCTGTTAAATAACAAAAGACAGAGAAAAAAAAAACATTTAAAAAGTAAGAGGCAAGGGGTGAACGGGCATAATACCTAAAGGTCCTTGCAAGTGGACGACCATTGAGGGATACTTCATACTACAACTACTTTTCAAAATAACAGGAGCTTTATTTTCTTCCTCTCCTCATTTTCCTACTGCTCTATATACGCGGGTGGTAGCGGACGCGGAATACTCCTAGCGTTAAAAACCTCGAAAGGTGGAATAGAATAGATTAGATAGATGGACACGGAAACCATTTATTTTTATATTAACGTAAGAACAAATTAAATGACATAATATAAAAAATTGGTAAAACAGTATAGTAAAACTCGAAATTTGGGTGTTAGTGTCTGTAGACATAGTGGCAGTGACCTGTTTTTAAATAAAAAAATAATATTTTTATACGTACCTTCAGATATGAACACGAAAGCAATTAGACAGGCTGCACAAAGCCAATAACCACATATCACCACCGGCTTTCTTCCAAATTTTGATAATAAGAAAACGGCAAACCAAATACCGGGAATTTCTGCCGCGGCCACAGCTATGTAGTTCACGTATCGATTCCCAGATATGTTGACAGAATTAAGCACTAAGCCGTACCAAATGAATGACGCGCTAACCCACCAAACTGATGCCAGTATGCAGTGCCACAATACTCTCTTGTGCTTAAACACTGTCACAATCACCCATTCTTTATGTGTAGTCTTTTTTTCCAAAGTTTTTTGTCTTGCTTCTTCTTCTGCACACAGTCGTAAGCTTTCTAAAGATTTTTCTGACAATATTTTACCATTAACTTTTGCTGCCTTTTTTAACAATATTTCTGAGTCTGCAAAGCGGCCTTTGCTCATGTACCAACGTACTGATTCAGATATTAAAAAAAAGTAAAATATTGTAAAAAGCTGTGGTATATACAATGCGAGTATGAGATGTCTCCAGTAAGGTAAACCCCATGCCGTTAAGCCCAATAATATTAGTCCCAGGTTGAAGCAAGTGCCTATAGCAGCACCAGCCGCTACGCGGTATTTAGGACCAAGAAGTTCCATCACTGTAAAGATATTATATATAGATAAAATGTTGTTCCTTCAGATCAACCATCTATAGATAGATGGCGAGTGTCACCCGTTTTCTTCGTGGCGAGTACTAAGCAGCTCTGATATAGGTTGCCCAGTATATGTTTGCGTTCCACTAGGGGTGCCACATTACATTGAAACACGTCAAAAAACAAGATCTCAGAACAATAACTACAAACAATATAAAGTTCTATTTTTTGCCACACAACAACTTAAACTGGCAAGCTGTATTGACGTTACGTCATCCTCAACTGTTCGACTGTTCTGACGTGCAGAGTGGTTGTTAGTGGATCAGACCGGTTATCAGCGGTCTATATATGTATACGTAGTATAGACATACTTGCCCTGAAGTTGTTCCCCTAAATGGGAACTTTCAGTTACTCTAACCTCACCTAAGATTGAATTCTGGGAATCTACCCAGCTGGCGCGGAGGATTTTTTACACGATCCTTTGTGAATAATGTGAGTACATTGATTTGTACTTACAATATGGTCGTCGATACGTAAAACAGCGAAAAAGCTGTTACCCATAAAATTAAAAATGTTCGCCAGAGCCGAAAAAAGTGTTCCAGAAAAAAAAACATGCCATTCTTTTAAGGCATTTTTCTTTTCTTGCGTCTTGTCAGAATTTTCCAAAATTACTGAAATGCTATTCTACTTATCGTAGCACTTACTTAAAATGTAGGCACTGGTGTAATTACCAGTTCCCAGCAACTCCTCCATGAACTCGGACACGACGAACCCAACGTACGAGTTTGTCCAGTATCTGATAAGGCCTGTCCACGCTGTGTTAAATGAAGTTATACAAAGGGCTACGCGACGTCCCCATCGGTCCGAGATGTACCCCACGAAGGGTAATGCGATTATTGCCCCAACAGACCGGATTGTACCAACCAAAGACCGCTTCCATTCATTACATGCGAGATCAAACTGCGAAGAAGATTTGGTTTTTATTGTACTTGCTTGCGCACTATTATTTATCAAATCAAGTCAAATCGTTTATTTGCTATCTACAAATTAGGCTATCTACAAAGCAGGTATTAATAGAAGCCTATAACTTGATTTTAGGCATATGAAGCATGGGACAGTAGACCATTGCTACTCAATTGGTATACCTAGTACCTACTTCTTCAACTATCACATAAGTATTTCATGCATGTTAGCAATATTCTATTCACATATTTGCCACTTACTTCGTAAACAATAGTGTTTTGGTTTTCATACACGTGCTCCTCACAGTACACCAAAGTGTTGCGGTCGAAGAGTGAGCTTGGGCAAGTATCGCTTTCCACCACTTGCGGTAAAACTGTAGTGTTACCAAACCGTCGACACTGGTCAAGTGTGGTTGAGTTCGTGCCTGTGGTCGGTATTGCGTTTACCAACCAACCTGGAGACCATTCTGGCTCATTCATGTCACATTCAGGAATTAAACATCTGTCAAGAAGAGAACCCATTAATTATATTTTTCAAATCGTAAAAGTGGCAGTCGGATGTTTGCAGCACGCTTAGGTGACAACAAAGAGAATACAATACTACGTAAGAGGTGACAAGTTGACAGACAGCGCGATCAAAGTGGCATTCGGATGTTTGCGGCATGCGGGATGCGAAACGCGACAGCCACAAGGCGACCAGTGTCGTCGCCAGTCTACTCACAGTTTAATGAAATATGTATAAATTGAAAGACTGATTCCCAAATATTCTCATTTCAATTTCCTAGGTCCTATTCCGGTAACTTTAAAACGGTTTTGTGTGAATGTCAGAGTATGATAATGAAGGGACATCGACAGACGCGCGCGGTCGAACAGGGCAATCGCCCGGGGCCTCGCGCTTACAGGGGCCTCGCGCAAAGACCCAAGCAACAAGAAAAAAATTGATTGTTTATATGTTTTTTTTTTATTTTATCTTTAAATATTTATTAAGATTATAACATAGGAACGGTAAATTAAACTAAAGTTTGTAAACTATTACATTTATTCAAAACATACCTAATTGAACTCTTGCCACCTAGGAATTATTTTGCTTGCAATGAGTTCAAAGTCTTTACTACCGTGTACCGTACAACAAACAGACGGCTAACAACGTGGCTGTTTTAAACCTTAGAGGCATGTCTCTTAGCCAGGACCCCTCCATGGGACCTGGAAACAAGAGCCTTTGCGTCATTGTCAACCCGACCCCAATGGGGTACACTACATAAATACGAATAACTTTATTCCGTCAGTCACAAATACGAATTTCAAAATACCGATTTTCATAATTCCGACTGGTTCAAAATTCCGAATATAACAATAATAATAATAATACTGAATAACGATGATAACAAGAGCCAGGAGCAAAAATGCGCAACCACCACCCCCGGACTCATCACTTAGCTCCGCCTCGCAAGCGTCGGACCGCACACCTGCGACACAAGTGCTTGCTGAGGCGTTGAGCTCATCATCAAGTGATGAGTATATTTCTCCGCCGACGTCGCCAACACCTGTACGTCGTCGAGGAAGAGGCCGGCCGCCGACCAGTTTGGGTCCCCGAAGTGTACCAGCTTCGAGTAGGGTCCCCACTACCGGCGGTATTGTGCACCGCATGCGATGGACCTCATCCATCAATGAAAACGTCATGCGGGCATATTATGAGGCTACAGATGGGGAAACCAACCTGACTGCGTACCGTTCAAGGATGCTTCCTTTGTTTCAGGCTCTTGAACCAACAATGACCGTTGCCGTCCAACGACTATCGGATCAAGTACGGGCTATCCACCGATGTAAGTTAATGGATCAATCTGTGCTTGATCGACTACGCCTGGAAGTATTATCTACTCGTACAGCTCCTGTGGCAACGAGAGCACCGTCACCTGTGACACAGACGGCTGCTACAAGTGGGACGTTAGCGGAGCCCACACTCGACGTGGGAAATGATACGAGTGATACATCTATCCAGGTAAGCGAGCAATTGAGGAGTACTTTGGAAGATGTGATCTCGCAGTATAGGTTTATACCTAATTCTAGACCGCGGCTACCACACTTGCCAATGCATAAGCGAAATCTGGCGTTGATGGGAGCCCTGAATGCATTGCTAGAGCCGTACTTACGGACTAGCAGTGATTTGCTTGATACTCACTCGATTCTTTACTGTGGAGCCATTGCCGCTTGTCATGTTGCACGCGTTAAATTCCCCGAAGTTAACCGTGCACCACGACCAATTTTGGCGTGACATATGGTCGATGTCCGTCGAACATTCGGAGGGTGATTGGATCCGTGTTGTCGAGCGTGAATGCGATAACATCGAGCCCATGGAGTCTATTACAATAGACTCCGAAGACGTTAGTTGCGCAATACGTACGGCACAGAACTGGAAAAGTCCTGGGCCGGACGGATTGCACAACTTTTGGATCAAGTGGGTTCGAAGCTCGCATGAACGCTTGGCAACACAGTATCAAGAAGCCCTCGAGTCTGGTTCCTTACTCGCTTTTATGACCACTGGCATCACCTTCCTGCTCCATAAATCAGGTAGTACCACGGAACCTAAAAACTATAGACCTATCACTTGCTTACCTACTATCTACAAGCTCCTTACATCTATTCTGAGAACTAAAATAAATTCACATATAATGTCAAATAACATCTTAGATAGTGCTCAGAATGGGTGTAGGGCTGGGTCACGTGGTACTAAGGAGCTACTCCTTATTGACATGGCCATTAGCCAACAAGTTAAGCGGAGTAGGGGCGCCCTCTCTACTGCCTGGATTGACTACAAGAAGGCCTATGATTCGGTGCCTCATTCATGGCTGGGGAGGATTTTAGAGTTGTATAAAATTAATCCGACTCTTAAATCCTTCTTAGTCTCATGTATGGGGCAGTGGACACAGTCCTTCGTCAACCAGGTAGTGGTGAGTGCGCTTCTGGTCCGCATGACTTGATAAGGATTGAGCGTGGTATATTCCAGGGCGACAGTTTGAGTCCATTGTGGTTCTGTTTAGCACTGAATCCACTTAGAACATTGCTGAAGGATTCAGGGCTAGGCTATCGGTTTCGTAGAGGGGGTGAGGTTATTTCTCACCTGATGTTTATGGATGACCTCAAACTGTTCACACTGAAGCACCAAGATTTAGTGACATTACTAAAAACTACGGAAGTTTTTAGTAATGCCATTAAGATGGAGTTCGGTGTTGATAAGTGTGCGGTTATGCATGTACAGCGGGGGAAGGTTGTAAATTCACCGAATTTACAACTTTCTGAGATAATAACTCTCAGATCTCTCTCCGAGACCGAAACATACGGATACCTAGGTATGTCAGAGTCATTGGGTATAGCGGTAGAGGACATTAAGAAATCGGTGAAAGAACGTTTTTTTGGCCGCCTGACAAAAGTTCTTAACAGTTTTTTGTCCGGAGGTAACAAAATGCGGGCTTTCAACGGTTGGGTAATGCCTTTATTGTTGTACTCCTTTGGCATACTTAGGTGGACTCAAACGGAACTAGACGCCCTGGATAGGCGAGTCCGTCAACAACTGACATTGCATCGAATGTTACACCCACGATCTTCTGTCATGAGACTGTACATTCCACGGAAGTTGGGGGGTCGAGGATTTTTAAATGCCAAGAACCTCCATAACCCTGAAGTGTGCAGTCTGAGGAATTACTTCCTACAGAATGGGTGTGGCATTCATTGCGATGTTGTGATGGTTGACAAGGGCCTGACACCTCTTTCCTTGGCTAACGAGAACTGGCGTAAACCAAAGGTGTTTAGTACTGAAGACCGTAAGGACGTATGGAAGAGCAAGGAGCTACACGGGCGGTTCTACCGAGTCTTAACAGGACCCGATGTAGACCTGCCCGCATCGGTGAACTGGCTACGTTTCGGTGACCTCTTTGGCGAAACTGAAGGTTTTGCCTGTGCAATTGCAGATGAAGTTATTAAGACGAACAACTATCGGAAATACATCATGAAGGACGGTACGGTCGACATTTGTCGAGCATCCTGGTGAATCACTTCGCCACATTATTTCCGGTTATTCGTATCTTGCTAACAGCGAGTACTTGCATAGGCACAATCAAGTAGCCAGGATCATTCATCAGCAACTTGCTCTTCAATACGGCCTTATTGAGTTCGAGGTACCATATTATAAGTACACACCAATGCCAGTTCTCGAGAATGGTCGTGCGTTGCTCTACTGGGACCGATCAATCATCACGGACAGGACTATTGTTGCCAATAGGCCTGATATCGTGTTGGTTGATCGGACCCAGCGTCGGGCAGTGTTCGTCGATGTCGCCGTCCCGCATGACGAGAATCTCGTGAAGGCAGAGAAGGATAAACTTAGCAAGTACCTTGATCTGTCCTTCGAGATAACTGCCATGTGGGACGTAGACTCGACGATCATTGTGCCGATGGTCATTTCGGCTAACGGATTAATAGCGAAGAGTCTCGACCAATATCTCAAGAGACTCTCGTTAGATTGTTGGATCAAGAGTCAGATTCAGAAGGCTGTTATCCTCGACACGTGCCGTATTGTTAGGAGGTTTCTCAGTCTGTAGCCTCCACCGCCGGTAGTTTGGGTCCTACTCCGCTACTGGTGGGTCACTATTTTTTATATTTTTAAATGTATTTGTGTTTTTTATAAATCTATTTAAAAATGTATAAAATAAGACAGTTAATGAATAAACGAAATAATACAAAAAAATAAATAATAATAATAAATAACAAAATACCTGGCAACTCTCGACATCTGTTAACACGTCATTTTTATCCGTAAAATATTTTAAATTTTTTATCAATATATCTTACCGAAATTTATACAATTACTTACAGATTTTTAAATAATAGAACCAATAAGTTTATAAATAAAATACTACAACAGTTATTACAACAATAAACCAATTTTATAAAAATGAAACAGCGATCTGACATGTGTCAATCGGCAAAAATAACAAAAATAATATTACAACCAAACCAATGATATTTTATGTATAGATGCGTTGTTCGTGTCTAGGTATGGCACATGAAAATGAAGGTAATTACCTCAGACTAGAAGATGTTATTCTTTTAGTCTGAGGTAATTACCTTCATTGTGTTTAGTTACCTCGGTAACCAAAGTGGTGACAGGTCGCTTCAAAATTTCGCTTTACCATCATTTACAATTTAATTATTTAGTCACGATAAATGCTCTGGAAAATGCCTTCATGTGTTTTAGACGTTTTGTAAATTACACTGCATCCGTGAAAAATAAAAATGTATCATTTCATGCGTAAGTTTAAACAGAAATGTATTTTATTTTATTTTTATTTGGCTGGCAAACGATGTTTGTCACATGATGTTAGGGAGGTTAGGGCATTATGGTACCTACCTATGTTTTTCTAGTCATGGTATTAATTTAATATAAACATCCGCAAATTGTACATGTGTTCTTTATTAATTACTAGCTGATCGCCGCAGCTCCGCCCGCGTGATTTCCCGGTTTTCGTGGAAACACAATACCGGGATAAAAAGTAGCCTATGTTACTCAGGGTGAATGTAGCTTTCCAATGGTGAAAGAATTTTTGAAATCGGCACAATAGTTTTTGAGTTTATTCATTACAAACAAAAATACAAATCTTTCCTCTTTATAATCTCTATATATAAAAATGAATCCCTATTTCCCTTGGTCACGATATCACGCATGAACGTCTGGACCGATTTCGCTAATTATTTTTTTGTTGAGTTTGTTATTATCAGGAGAAGGTTCTTATGAAAAAAAAATGCGTTACGAAGTTCGCCGGGACAGCTAGTAGTAGTATAGATTGTATTAAACAACTTCCCACGTTTGACCACAGGTTTAATCCTATCCGTGCAATTATTGAAAAATTCATCAACTTTAGGATATATTTTGCACAAAAAGCTCAGAAACAACGAGAAGACAAAAAGAAACAAACTAAGTATGTTTGAAGGAATTTAGCATGAATAAATATAATCATTTTATATTTTTAAAGGATAAAAATGTGATTTAATGTTGTTTTATATTTAAAAATTTAAGTGTAGTTTTTGGCTAACTATTATTTTCTAGCCTTTGGCTCGCTACCCGTTACATGGAACTGTTAAAGTTACTGACGAAATGCAGATGAAATTTTCGGGGTAATGTAGAGGATTAAATGATTTTTTTTATTATATTTTATTTAGTGATTATTTTGTTAATTATGTATTGTTATAAATATATTTCTTCTAATATATTCTTATCTTGAATAAAGATGACAATAATTATGTTACTTTTGTTATTACTTATATTTTACGTATGTCTTAAAGTAATACAATTTTAACTACTATTTACAACTACGTGAAACATGCCTCAAAACCAATATGTCAGTTGCGCAGAATCGCAGCGCAACTAATGACAGTAGTATTGTCTCGCCGTTTTTAAAAGCCACAATATACGTGCATCCCGTGTCTAAATGTAATTATAAAACCGTCATTGATTACAACAAATAAAATTGGATATAAATGATGAATAACGATGCAAACAAGAGCCAGGAGCAAACAACATGCGCAACTACCACCCCCGGACTCATCACATAGCTCCGCCTCGCAAGCGCCGGACCGCACACCCGCGACACAAGTGCTTGCTGAGGCGTCGAGCTCATCATCAAGTGATGAGTATTTTTCTCCGCCGACGTCGCCAACACCCGTACGTCGACGAGGAAGAGGCCGGCCGCCGACCAGTTTGGGTCCCCGAAGTGTACCAGCTTCGAGTAGGGTCCCCACTACCGGCGGTATTGTGCACCGCATGCGATGGACCTCATCCATCAATGTAAACGTCATGCTAGCTCCGTATTTACGGACTAGCAATGATTTGCTCGATTACTGTGGAGCTATTGCCGCTTGTCGTGTTGCACGCGTTAAGTTCCCCGAAGTTAACCGTGCACCACGACCGGATGGTGTTCCCGTATGGCAGGCAAGAATCGAGCGACGTATCGGCACATTTAGGACTCTCATTGCAAAGCTTATCTGTTTCAGTCGGGGAAATAACCGTCCCCGGGTATTGCGTTTCGTGACTCAGGCATTTGCTGGGACTGGTATTGGCCCCTAGCAATACGTAGCCAATGTCACGGAACGTATTGACTTTCTGAAACAGAAAGTGTATGCATGGGCGGGCCGTATCCGGCGTTACAGAGAGCGTGTGGACAGATACTGGCAGAATCGTATCTTCTAAAGTGACCAAAGGAAGGTGTACCGACAGTGGGAGGGAACTGGACAACGTTTGAGCGACGGACAACTGCCAGATGCTCACGCCATGAATCAATTTTGGCGTGACATATGGTCGGTGCCCGTCGAACTATACTATTGAACCCATGGAGTCTATCACCATAGACTCCGAAGACGTTAGTTGTGCAATTCGTACGGCCCCGAACTGGAAAAGTCCTGGGCCAGATGGATTGCAGAACTTTTGGATAAAGTGGGTCCAGAGCTCGCATGAACGCTTGGCTACACAGTATCAAGAAGCCCTCGAGTCTGGTTCCTTACCCGCTTTTATGACCACCGGCATCACCTTCCTGCGCCACAAATCAGGTAGTACTACGGAACCTAAAAACTATAGACCTATCACTTGCTTACCTACCATCTACAAGCTCCTTACATCTATTCTGAGAAGTAAATTAAATTCACATATAATATCGAACAACATTTTAGATAGCGCTCAGAATGGATGTAGGGCTGGGTCACGTGGTACTAAGGAGCTACTCCTTATAGACATGGCCATTAGCCAACAGGTCAAGCGTAGTAGGGGCGCCCTCTCTACTGCCGTTTTGGGGACCTCTTTGGGGAAACTGAAGGTTTTGCCTGTGCAATTGCAGATGAGGTTATCAAGACGAACAACTATCGGAAATACATTATGAAGGACGGTACGGTCGACATTTGTCGAGCATGCCACCGTTCTGGTGAATCACTTCGCCATATTATTTCCGGTTGTTCGTATCTTGCTAACACCGAGTACTTGCATAGGCACAATCAAGTAGCCAGGATCATCCACCAGCAACTTACTCTTCAATATGGCCTTATTGAGTTTGAAGTACCGTACTATAAGTACACACCAGTGCCAGTTCTTGAGAATGGTCGTGCATTGCTCTACTGGGACCGATCAATCATCACGGACGGGACTATTGTTGCAAATAGGCCTGACATAGTGGTAGTAGATCGGTTAGAGCGCCGTGCAATAATAGTTGTTATTACTATTCCGCATGACGGCAATCTCGTGAAAGCCGAAAAAGACAAACAAGTAAAGTACATGGATTTGGCCCACGAGATTGTCGACATGTGGCATGTAAGCTTAGCTGTTATTATACCTATAGTCGTTTCCGTGCATGGACTGATCGCCAAGAGCCTCGACCAACACCTACAGAGGCTCTCGTTAGACAGTTGGGTCAAGGGCCTGATGCAGAAAGCAGTGTTACTCGATACGGCACGCATCGTGAGGAAATTCCTCTCTCTGGAGCCCTAACCACCGGTAGCTTGGTCCTTGTACCCGATGCCGGTGGGTCACTATTTTTTGTATTTTTAAATATATTTGTATTTTTTATAGATTTATTTAAAAATGTATTAAATATGGATTTAAGTTAAATAAAGGAAATAATAATAATCTTTATTGCCAGAGTGTAGTAATAATACTGCATAGATGTTAATGATACAGCTTAGATGGTAATAGGTTGTAGTAATAGTTTCATACATTCTACCATAACTATGGTGTGCAAAATTGAGTCAAGTGCAATTAATTTTGTGTTATAGATATCACATCAATTATAATAGTAAATTAATAATAATAAAAAATAGTCAATCTATAATATGAAAAAAAAGTAGTCAATCAATCTATATATATAAAAGAAAGTCGTGTTTGTTACAACACTTATAACTCGAGAACGGCTGGACCGATTGCCATGGTTTTTGATTTCTTGGATTTGTTTCCGTCACGAATAGCAGAATACATCTTAAATGAAATAGATGATGATTTGTTTATTACATGTAAAACATTAGTTGTACAATCCTGTCAAATAGTGTAACAACAATTTTTTTTTTTGGAGCTTATGGCCTGGTTGCTGAGAACTTTAAGCAAAAAATTTATTTTTTTCTGAAGACATCGTGTGCGTTCAGAAATTTATTTTTTGTAAAATGTCTACAAAGTTCAGGTAGTGTTATATTTGTTTGTTTTAGCCATTAATTTTCGAAAATTATTTATTAATTATAATTCCAAAAAATAATACCTAAGATTTATTCTACAGTAAAAACTTAAAATCATCGGAAAGGAACAAAATAAAAAAGAATTAAAAATCAGTTGGTAAAGGTTATAAGAATAAGGAAAAAAAATCTACAGGTTAACAAAATTGTAAATGTCTTTTTATAGGTTGTATATGATTTTTCTTGATAAGATATTCATACGTAGTGGTTATATACTCTATGAGCTATTGTCTATGTCTCGAAAGTTGTCACTGTTATTATATTTGGTGGTTTTATGCGAGTGCACATTTTAATAACAATGCCGCGTCCAGATCTAATCTTTCCCAGCGAAGCCGTAATGCAATTAGGCAACGGAATATCGCGAGTCAA
This sequence comes from Nudaria mundana, assembly GCA_963556515.1. Classification (NCBI taxonomy): domain Eukaryota; kingdom Metazoa; phylum Arthropoda; class Insecta; order Lepidoptera; family Erebidae; genus Nudaria; species Nudaria mundana. The sequence goes on from OY748299.1 coordinate 19,937,033, forward strand.
TTATCTGATGGAGAACGAGAAATTGCACGAGAACAGCGCCGCGTTAGTATGGAGCAAAGAAGGGCCTTAATTCGTGCTTCTCAAACATAAGAGCAAAGAGCGGCAGCCCGTGAAACGGCTAGGTTAGGTTAGGTTAGGTTAGGTTAAACGAGAAATCGTCGAGCTTATCGTACAGATGAACAGAGGAATAATCTTCGAAGTGCAAGAAGAAATGGTTCAAGTATTGATTTGAATCGAGCAGCGTTTCTGTATGATTGCACCATCGACTACAGCTTGCATCGTTTAGTTTGCATTGGTCCAATGGACGTTGTTTGCCAGCATTGTGGAGCATTGAAGTTTGCTGGTGAAACGCCTGGGTTGTGCTGCCTTAGTGGTAAAGTGAAATTGCCATTATTGGTCCCGCCACCAGAGCCATTGTGCTCCCTGCTTTATGGCGAAACACTAGAATCACGACATTTTCTAGCGAACACTCAAAAATACAATGTTTTTTTCCAAATGACTTCATTTGGGGCGGAAATTATCGAAGAACACTGATATAATCCGACATTTAAGGTAATTTACGTTAGAAACTTTATTTTCTATCATTGTAAAAAAAATCTGGAATGTAGTTTGTTAGATTTCTGTATTTGTCTCTGAAATAAAAATGGCATGTTATTATTTGAAAAAAAAAGTGTTTGTAAAAAAAGTGTTTGTAAATCTAACTATAACTATGGTTTTGACTTTACAGATTCAAGGCCAGATTTGCCATCGCATTGGATCATTGCAACCTATAGAAGATGCACAGCATAAATTCTTGCAAATATACTTCATGGGCAATATGAAAGAACAACTTAACCGGCGTCAAGGGATCAACACAGCTACGAAAAGAGCAATTCTCCAAGATCTGCAGCAAATGCTTCATGAACATCATGCATTGGTCAGGCTGTTCAAGACTGCTTTAGAGCGCATGCCAAGTGATGACTATAAAGTTGTGATCAGAGCAGATAAAAGACCAGCACCACATGAACGCACATTTAATGCTCCAACAATCGACGAAGTGGCAATCCTGATCGTTGGTGAAAACTTGGAAACACGTGATATTGTACTTACACGACGCAATACTGGGCAACTACAAAGAATATATGAAACACACCGTTCATATGACGCGTTACAATACCCGCTGATGTTTTGGCAAGGAGACGATGGATATCACTTTAATATCAAAATGATTAATCCATTGAATGGTAAGATCAATATTGTTGTTTTCATTTTAACTTGATATGCATTTTATTCTGTTTGCTTTTAGTACTCAAAAAAAGTTGTGATTTCTAATTTAGTAGAGAGTAGCTGTAAGAGTCGTTAACCTATTACGGGTTCTAAAATACAATTTTTACTGCATTTGTTTTAGGTGAGGAAACTACCAAAAAGGTTAGTTCGATGAATTATTACGCATATCGTTTGATGATTCGTGAAAATTCTGACAATTATTTGTTGCGATTTCGTCGACTGCTTCAACAATATTGATACTTAAAGGAAAATTTAAAGATGAGGAAGTTCTTATTCCAAGGATTCCGATGATCCCAACGGATATGCCCTTTGAGTTTAAACGAATTCAATTCCCGATTCGTCTTGCCTTCGCCATGACGATCAACAAATCACAGGGCCAATCCTTGACTATTTGTGGCCTCAATCTAGAAAATGCATGTTTTTCTCATGGTCAATTGTACGTGGCATGCTCACGTGTCGGCAAACCATCCGCTTTATTTGTTCTTGCGCCTGACCAAAAAACAAAGTATGTCGTTTACCACAAAGTGCTTGAATGAAAATCCTATTAATGAATTAATCCGAGTTTTTTTTTTCCAATCTGCACTTCATAGTTTTCAATCATTTTTTTCTGACATGAGTTTGAAGTACTTAATTATTATTTTTTATTTTTTTTATTTTTATTCTCATTCTGTATGTATGTTTTCATCATCATTAATCATAATAAAATACTTTTTTGTTTCTATCTATATAAATATATTATTTTGTATCATTGTTTTACGTTCATCAAAGCCTAAATTAGTTCAGCTAAAAAGTAACACGACATTCATTGACTGTTAGGCGGTACGAAGTTCGCGGGGTCAGCTAGTCAATAGAATATAAAAATAGCAATATAATGTCAACTTAGGGCAAACAAAGGGAATGTCACAATCTAATATATAAAATTCTCGTGTCACAGTTTTCGTTGCCATACTCCTCCGAAACGGCTTGACCGATTCTCATGAAATTTTGTGTGCATATTGGGTAGGTCTGAGAATCGGACAACATCTATTTTTCATCCCCCTAAATGTTAAGGGTAGTCCACCCCTAAAGCAAAACAACGTTTGCCGGGTCAGCTAGTAGTTGAATATATAAATCAGTACCTACAATGTCAATTTCAATAATATTCTATTAAAATTATTATTTTTTGATTTTATTAAAACATTTCATTCATTTTGATTCGTCATTTTATTAATTCCAAATATGTAAGTATTATATCAATTGTTCTTTATAAGTCATATATTCATTTAGATTATAAAAACAATGTTCTAATAACCATTTTGATAATTTTGACTTAAATAATCTGCTCGGTAGATCTTTAAATTTATTTGGTAATTTATTGTAAACCTTTATTGAGTTTATAAACGAATTTCTCTTAAATAGTTCTAATTTACATGACGGTTGATATAGCTTATGCCTATTTTTAGATCTCAGATTTCGTTTAATTACCTCTGACTGAAGGTCAAAGTACTCAGGATGGTCTTTTACAAATGCACAAACCTCCTTTATGTACATACAAGCTAGTGGAAGAATACGAAACCGTTTAAATATGGGTTTACAGCTATCCATAAACCATGCCCCACATATTGCTCTCACACACCTCTTTTGGGCCTTGAATGCCGTTTCGAATTCAACTGAATTACCCCAAAGCAAGAGACCATATGACAGCACAGAGGATACATAGCCATGGTACGCGCTAAGTGCTGCTCCAGTCGACACCGTATTTTGCAGTCTTTTTATAGCGTACACAAATTTGTGAAGCTTATCACATACATTTTCCACGTGAGCCTTCCAATTACAATGCCTATCCAGAATTATTCCTAAAAATCTAGTAGTGCTAACCTCTTCCAGTTTAACACTATTATGGTACACATTCAAATCGATTTCCTGACGTCTATGAGTTTGAAATTGAATGAGTTTTGTCTTATCTACGTTAATTTGGAGATTATTAGTATTGAGCCAATTAATAATTTTATTCAGAGCAGAGTTGATATCATCCTCGTAGGTAAGCTTATTTTTGCGACGAGTGTCGTGTCATCCGCAAACAGTACAGTTTTGTGGTCAGTAACGTTAGGAAGGTCATTAATATATAGCAAGAATAGGAATGGGCCCAGCACACTACCTTGGGGAAACCCGAACATATTTTTCTGATAATTAGATCGGTAATTCACCTTGTTTTTTATTTTTGTCGATTTTTGTTATTTCTAGACATTGACTTCTATCAGATAAGTAGCTTTTAATCCAGTCATTAGCTTTACCACAAATTCCATACTTGCTCAATTGGTGTAGTAAAATTTCGTGATGAACAAAATCAAAAGCCTTGCTCATATCAAGGAAAATGGCAGTCACTGGCATGTTTGCATCAATTGCTTCAGTAACTTCCTTGATAAGTTCAAAACAAGCCAATGATGTAGTACTGTTTTGCCGAAAACCGAATTGCTCCTTTTTTAGAATACCCCTGTCAGAGACATAAGTATAAAGTCTGTTAAGCATGACTTTCTCAAATATTTTTGACAATACTGGAATTAAAGTTATAGGACGATAATTACCCAATTCCTTTTCGTCCCCTTTTTTGTATAATGGTTTTACAATTGACTGTTTTAAAGCAGCTGGGAACATGCCCTCTTCAAGAGAAAGGTTGATGATTGCACTCAAGGCTGCGCTGATGTGTTTTGCACACGCTTTTAGTATTTTTGTACTAATACCATCGACACCCACCGATGCTGTGTTATTCAAGCTATTAATAATTTTAAATATTTCCATAGCATCTGTTGGCTTTAGAAAAATTGTGTTGGAGCTGTTAAAGTTAATGTGTTTATCTATTTCATGGGTTGTAAAATTAAATCTCTTAGAGTGCGTCAAATTTAAATAATAATTGCTAAATAATTCACTTATATTTTTTGGATCATCATATATAACATTTTCACTTATGATTGTATTTATTGCTGTCGTATTATAATTCTGTCCTATGTTTTCATTTATGATATCCCCCACACGGCCTTACATTTATTTTTCTTGTTATCTATGTACCTCTTATTCTGTATTTGTTGTGACTTGTGAATACATGATTTTAATATTGTACTATAGCTTCTATATTTGCTTTTATTTTGTTTTTATTAGACTGAGAGTGTTTATACTTTAAATAAAGGTACCTCTTTTTTATACTGGATTTCTTAATTCCTTTCGAAATCCACGATGCTGATTTTTGTTTGTCACATTTTTTTATTGTAATTATTGGAAAATATAAGTTGTAAAATAATGACAATAAATCGTGAAACTCTTGAAACGAGTCATTAAGATTCAGTTTATCACATATAGCTGTAAGGTTAAGAGAGGAAATATTATTACAGAATTTAACTATATTATCTTGACTATGATCTCTTACCCGTTCATACCAGTATTCTAATTTTCTATTGATACAGGATTTTAAAGTACAAGTTAAGGTTTGGCCTGTCTCATGATCTGATAGCGCGAGATAATGGACGTCGACTCGGATATTTTGCTTGATGTTACTAGCAAATAGGTCAATGCACGTTAATTGCCGCGTCGGAGATTTTATGTGCATGTTCATGTTAAAATTTTTTAAGAGATCAGCCAGTTGTAGACAGCTTTTTGAAGGAATAATGATGTCAAAATTCCAGTCTCCACATATGATAACTTTTTTTAGATCGATATGTTATCCTCAATAATAACTTTTCCAGATTTTCCAGAAATATATGCGGATTTCTATAGGGGTTGTATAAATACAGATTATTGCAATTTTTGGTAAAACTAATTCTATACCTGTACACACAAAGTCACAAGCCAGATCTTGAATGTTAAATAGACATTTACATTCAATATATTTTTCCACTAAAATACACACGCCTCCTCTATTATACTGACGACAATATGATGAAGCTAATGTATATCCCGGTAGTTTAAACAAATGTTCTGTGCCCTTTCCTATAAAAGACTCATTTAAACATATAATATTGATTTTTTTGCTGTGACGAATGAATTCATTTAATGCTAATACTATTTTTTCTGTTTTGTTAATGGCGCCTGCAATGTTTTGATGAAATATAGTTAATTCATTTGTTGATGGGGCCACGAAAAAAGTCCCCATTCTGTGCGACAGTAACCGTCTGTGTATGTGTAGAACTTTTATTAAATAATATAGAATGGTGCTCATTTGATTGTAATGGAATCAGCGATTCTGTTATGTGACGAAGAATCTGACTTGGAGCAAAACAAATCATAATCTATCATTATGTTATAAAATATTGCACTATAAATACTCTTCCATCCATGCTTATTAATTATACCAGTGTTGTATGAGAACATGTCATGTTGTAGAAAGCGGTTCGTGTCAAAACTATATGCATGTTCATACTTATTTACATCCCAGTACAGAAAGTTGTTGAACAATTCGACCTTATAATTATAAATCAATGCACCCATTATATATGTAGGGGTACAGATAGGTTTTCCAGTGTGTTAATACAATCACTTGATTGAAGATCATTTCTTCCAATAAATATTAAACAATAATCCAACATGTCGAAATCAAATAACTTCGCCTTAATAATGCCCGGGAAGTCCCCTGTAAGTAGATTCGGTACCACGTAATGACAGTAGTTAAAATGGCTCGAGTAGATCTCGTCAATTAACGGCAGAGTTCCCCTAGTACAGCTGCTACTTAGTACACATAGTTTGTTCTTTTGTGTTTGTACGGTAGCGCCTGACGGAATAGTGTTAGTTATCTTCCGTGGTTCAGCAAAAAGCGTCGAGCTCGGAATTGATTTGATTGGGTCAGTTTCGCAAGTCTGAGTTTGCTTGTCTTGTACTTTGTTTTGACTCTTACTTACATTACAACTCCGATTGATCATTATTCCTATTTTTATAATTCCTAAATTTCCATATTCCTAACGTTTATAGTTACTACTCTCAAAATAACGAGCTTCAATAGATCGAATAACAAAAAGTCGACTTAATGATATTTCGAAACATCAACAACACGAATTCTGATTTCGCTTTCGATTTCAATACGATTTCCCAATTTTTTTATATAATAGAGATCAATTCCAGCGCTTCGCCGGCCGCTGCCGCGGCACGCCCGCTTCACTCGCTCGGCCCGCGCCATGTTGTGGTCACAGCCTAACCTAACCCACTTCTACCCATTCCAGATACCCAGACCAGACTGCGTGAAGTTGTTCTGCAGCGATTTCTTTCTCTCACTAAATTCTGTAGAACAAACATGTTGACTTTTAGTTTATTCGAAGTATTGAAAATCGGAATGTCGTGTTTCGGACCGATAACCCTTTGAGCATTTGACTCTTTGAACGTATGAAAATCGGAAAACTAACAAATCGCATTAATGACTTTCGATAAAATAAGTTTCGTGATTTTTAATAATAAACATTACAATTCTTAGGTATTATGAAATTCGGACCTTTGAAAATCAGAACATCGAAATTCGGAATAAAGTATTTCGGAGTATTTGGGTGTTCCCGACCCCAATGATGCGGGATAAAACCCCACCCAACCCCAGACAGAGGCCACATAGTTGGCGGCCAAAGTCAGCCGGCGCCATAGGGAATAGTTCCGAGTGCGTACCTGGGACGCCCAGCAATGGACGCAGGGGCCGCCGAGGCATTGGGCCACGGTATAAAAAAAGGGGCCTCGCAAAGACATGTTGCCCGGAGCCTCGCAATGGGTAAAGCCGCCGCTGACAGTACCTACTACCTAAGTAAATAATTACCTGAGTACTTAAGTTTTTGATTCTTTTGACTCACCTACTGTTTATCCTTCCAGAGGTAAAAACATACCCTGTAGCCGAATAGCCAAAAAATACCCCAATAAGCCCGGCCAAAAGACACGTTCTTAACTGGAATCTACCAAACTGACCGATTTCTTCCACGAGGATAGTGTCCAGGTCTATTTTCTCTCTGGCGTCTGTTTGAGATTCCATTTTGTATTTTGTTACTTTAATTTATCCTTTTTTCCTGTTATTTTAGTTCAAAATCTAGAATTATTAATTTTTATCCATCGTAGGTAACCGACGAATAAAACAATTATTAACAAAAAATAGTGTACACAACAAGTAATTATTTTCATTCTTGTTTGTATGTATTTTGTACTATGTACTGTGAACTATGAACGTATTCCAATGATAAGAATGTGTATTTTTAATTATTTTACCGACTAGAGTGGAGCATGGAAATCCGGACAACAAGAATATGGGTGATATTCTTGTTGTCCGGATTTCCATGCGTTTCCAGTTTACAGCTCAACTTTGAGCTACTCTGGTCGGTAAAATAATTAAAAATACACATTCTTATCATTGGAATACGTTCATAGTTCACAGTACATAGATAGAAATCCGGACAACAAGAATATGGGTGATATTCTTGTTGTCCGGATTTCCATGCGTTTCCAGTTTACAGCTCAACTTTGAGCTACTCTGGTCGGTAAAATAATTAAAAATACACAAAATAAAGTTGTAACAGTATATACGTAATTAAATTATAATCGTAAACACTCACTCGATTTCAATCAGTCAGATACAATAATAAAATGCTTGATTATTATACACTTACCACAAACGGATCTTTTTCGCGATTATTGAGATATCTAGCTACCGTAGATATTATTATCTAGATATCTAGCTACCGTAAGATCCCGTTTTTAGGTGCAACGCATTGAAACTAGTAAAAACCGGCCAAATGCGACATTTAAAATAGGGTTCCGTAGTCAACCCATAATAGCCTCAATAACTCCTAAACTAACAGAGTTCTCTGATCTGGTATAGTTTTCCTTAAAAGCTGGTTATTCAGTATATGGCATATCCTTATTGTTTACGGGTAGGAGAGCTACCCCGAAAAAAATATTTTTAATGGTTTTATTATGGCACTAGCTGACCCCGCGAACTTCGTACCGCCTAACAGTCAATGAATGTCGTGTTACTTTTTAGCTGAACTAATTTAGGCTTTGATGAACGTAAAACAATGATACAAAATAATATATTTATATAGATAGAATCAAAAAAGTATTTTATTATGATGAATGATGATGAAAACATACATACAGAATGAGAATAAAAACAAAAAAAAAATAAAAAAAAATAATTAAGTACTTCAAACTCATGTCAGAAAAAAATGATTGAAAACTATGTTGTGCAGATTGGAAAAAAAAATAAAACTCGGATTAATTCATTAATAGGATTTTCATTCAAGCACTTTGTGGTAAACGACATTCTTTGTTTTTTGGTCAGGCGCAAGAACAAATAAAGCGGATGGTTTGCCGACACGTGAGCATACCACGTACAATTGACCATGAGAAAAACATGCATTTTTTAGATCGAGGCCACAAATAGTCAAGGATTGGCCCTGTGATTTGTTGATCGTCATGGCTAAGGCAAGACGAATCGGGAATTGAATTCGTTTAAACTCAAAGGGCATATCCGTTGGGATCATCGGAATCCTTGGAATAAGAACTTCCTCATCTTTAAATTTTCCTTTAAGTATCGACGCGTGAATCACATTGCTCATCAGTTTTCTTATCACCAAACGCGTTCCATTACACAGTTTTGGTTGGTTTAAATTTCTAAGCATGATGACTACGGAGCCAACTTTAAGTTTTAAATTGTGCGGTGGTAAACCAGGCACATCCAAGGAGTTTAAATATTCAGTTGGATAATTAGTGGCTTCTTCTTCGTTTGTTACACAGTCGATAGATTTGAATGAATACAGAGTACCTACGATTTGATTTTGAATTATAAAATTGAGGTCATCTACATCTTTATTTTTAGCGGCCAAAATTGCTCGCTCACTTAACCATTTAGTATTTTTGTGGTTAGCAATGATATCCGGGAATACTTTGTTGATAAGCTCGTCTTTTGATGATCCGAAATTGCAAAAATTTGGAGGAAATGAAATCAAACCGCTCGATTTGTCAACAGGAACACAGCCATTACCGATAGTCAGCAATTGCTTCGAGAAATCATCAGCAGATAGATCGTTCAACAATGCAACTCTCATATTTACAGACAGTTGAAGTTTCTTTACATATCGCCACAGATTTGATGCTTTGAGGCAAGCGTTTATTTCGTCGGCAGCAGTAGATCTTGGAATGACTGGTAGTGTTTGTCGGAAATCGCCAGATAATAAAATCATTGCACCACCAAAACATCTCGAGTCATTTCGCAGATCTTTTAATGTTCGGTCTAGTGCTTCCAATGCGCGTTTGTGCGCCATTGTGCATTCGTCCCATATGATGATTTTTGATGCTACTAAAACTTTGGCCATTGCGGAGTGTTTCGAAATGTTACATGTCGGTTGTTCAGTAGTTTGAAGGTTTAATGGCAATTTTAACGCTGAGTGAGCCGTACGGCATCCGTCTAACAATGTGGCCGCTATTCCAGAAGAAGCAATTGCTACCGCAATTTCGGATCTCGCACGTACAGTGGCCAAAATCAATGACATGAGGAATGTCTTCCCAGTTCCACCGGGGGCATCCAAAAAAAATTTGCCGCCATTTCCATCATCAATTGCATTAATCAGTGTATCATAAACTTCCCTCTGCTTAAGATTCAACAGAGGTACATTCGTTTAAACTGATTGGATTAGTTCATGTGGATCATATTCACGTTCACGTTCCAATTCTCTATTAAATGCGTCATTCATTCCGCGATCTGGCGCTGGCATTCCTAACCTAACTAACAAACTACCGCACATGAGGTAACACATATCTTCGATCAAGAGCAAAGTCTGGTTATGGATCTCCTCATTCACCTCAAGATCGGAATTTCTTGAGCTGACGCGAATTCGATGTAAAATATCTTCTGACATGTTATCTTTGTATTTGTTCCACAGGTCACGTGGGTTCGATGGGAAGCATGTTGAAATGATGATAGCAAATAATGTGCGTATCTGACTTGGAGATGCAGAAATCGTTTTCAAGCAAATTTAGCTCTTGACATGCTGCACGAAATGTGGGGCACATGATACCATTAACAGTTCGTAGTGATTCAAATGATGTTGGCCCTCGAACATGTACCAGCAACAACCGCAAATAGAAACATTCATCATTCTTCGGATGAACTGTGTAAATACGACCAAGAGCATCAGTAGAACGCATATCTGGATGACCAGGAACTGCATCGCCTTGCTTCCGACGTTGAAATTTCTTCGATGTAGCGTTCCAAGTGTAATAACGTGGCATTTCTGAGTAAAGCAAAGTTCGTGCGAACGGATCGCTTTGACAAATCGCAAAGAAAGTGGTCAGTGTTGTCGCTGGAGGTGTTTCGGCACGTTGAGCAGCATTCGACGCTGTGAAATATACTCTCTGACCGTTCTCTAGATGCACCCCCAAATGTAAAACAGTGGGATGACGTTCGTGAATAGGGAATGAAAATATACGACAAATTGCTTCATTGCAGTTCACATATCTACCAACTTGATAGCGCGTGATTTCATCGTTGGTATTGGATGTTTGGATACCAAAAACCGCCATGTCGCTCCCTTTCGTGACATATTTGCAAATGTATTTAATTGACTTGACCGAATTGCAATACTCAACATTACAATGTGCTTTGAATGTTTTGGAAAAAAGTGGCGAATATGGAACAATCCAACTGTTGACAACTACGAAATCGTTTCCTTTCACTTTAGTTGTGATAGTTCTACTATTATCATCGGGCGATCGACGCCGATACAATGGATAACCATCGTTGCCTGTAATGGTCTCTGCCGTCAATTTTCGTGGATACCGTTTGGAACACTTGCCGTCGACCATGCACGGTGATTGTCGGTTGATAGTGCCACACGGTCCATGAATCATATTCGTGACTACAACATCATGTAGGTCTGGATCGGTTTAAGGAGCAGGAATCTACCATATGATGTCATCTATTTGATCTGGCCGAATTCTTTCGACTAACCAAATCAGAATGTGAGCATGCGGTAGGCCTCGTTTTTGCCATTCGATTGAATACATCCAGCATCGAGTATTCCCAAAGACGTGTTGCTTAACAATGTAATTCATTAGTGACCGAATTTTTTGCCTGAAAACACGTGCGGTGATGTCGTGGTGATCACTTGATGTTTGTCCGAGCAGCATGTAAATGGAAGCAGCATGTAAATGTAATGAATAGATCTGGCCGACCATAATTACGAACATATGTCATTGCATCTTGCGCATATTCATGCAAATGACGCGGGCTACCTATGTATGTCGCCGGTAAAATAGTCAATCGACCAACATTTTCTGAATCTCCTTCTGTGCTAATTGCATCGCGTAAATGGATATACTCTTCCGAACGCAATTTAGCTTGATTCAACCGAATGAAAGTCAGGCGCTCCGTTTCGATTTTAACGTACATGTCAACGCAATATTGTTGAAGCAGTCGACGAAATCGCAACAAATAATTGTCAGAATTTTCACGAATCATCAAACGATATGCGTAATAATTCATCGAACTAACCTTTTTGGTAGTTTCCTCACCTGAAACAAAAAAAAAAAAAAATTGTATTTTAGAACCCGTAATAGGTTAACGACTCTTACAGCTACTCTCTACTAAATTAGAAATTACAACTTTTTCTTGAGTACTAAAAGCAAACAGAATAAAATGTATATCAAGTTAAAATGAAAACAACAATATTGATCTTACCATTCAATGGATTAATCATTTTGATATTAAAGTGATATCCATCGTCTTCTTGCCAAAACATCAGCGGGTATTGTAACGCGTCATATGAACGGTGTGTTTCATATATTCTTTGTAGTTGCCCAGTATTGCGTCGTGTAAGTACAATATCACGTGTTTCCAAGTTTTCACCAACAATCAGGATTGCCACTTCATCGATTGTTGGAGCATTAAATGTGCGTTCATGTGTTCCAGCTGGTCTTTTATCTGCTCTGATCGCAACTTTATAGTCATCACTTGGCATGCGCTCTAAAGCAGTCTTGAACAGCCTGACCAATGCATGATGTTCATGAAGCATTTGCTGCAGATCTTGGAGAATTGCTCTTTTCGTAGCTGTGTTGATCCCTTGACGCCGGTTAAGTTGTTCTTCCATATTGCCCATGAAGTATATTTGCAAGAATTTATGCTGTGCATCTTCTATAGGTTGCAATGTTCCAATGCGATGGCAAATCTGGCCTTGAATCTGTAAAGTCAAAACCATAGTTATAGTTAGATTTACAAACACTTTTTTTACAAACACTTTTTTTTCAAATAATAACATGCCATTTTTATTTCAGAGACAAATACAGAAATCTAACAAACTACATTCCAGATTTTTTTTACAATGATAGAAAATAAAGTTTCTAACGTAAATTACCTTAAATGTCGGATTATATCAGTGTTCTTCGATAATTTCCGCCCCAAATGAAGTCATTTGGAAAAAAACATTGTATTTTTGAGTGTTCGCTAGAAAATGTCGTGATTCTAGTGTTTCGCCATAAAGCAGGGAGCACAATGGCTCTGGTGGCGGGACCAATAATGGCAATTTCACTTTACCACTAAGGCAGCACAAACCAGGCGTTTCACCAGCAAACTTCAACGCTCCACAATGCTGGCAAACAACGTCCATTGGACCAATGCAAACTAAACGATGCAAGCTGTAGTCGATGGTGCAATCATACAGAAACGCTGCTCGATTCAAATCAATACTTGAACCATTTCTTCTTGCACTTCGAAGATTATTCCTCTGTTCATCTGTACGATAAGCTCGACGATTTCTCGTTTCTAACCTAGCCGTTTCACGGGCTGCCTCTCTTTGCTCTTGTGTTTGAGAAGCACGAATTAAGGCCCTTCTTTGCTCCATACTAACGCGGCGCTGTTCTCGTGCAATTTCTCGCTCTCCATCAGATAATTGACTCGCGATATTCCGTTGCCTAATTGCATTACGGCTTCGCTGGGAAAGATTAGATCTTCTAGGACGCGGCATTGTTATTAAAATGTGCACTCGCATAAAACCACCAAATATAATAACAGTGACAACTTTCGAGACATAGACAATAGCTCAAAGAGTATATAACCACTACGTATGAATATCTTATCAAGAAAAATCATATACAACCTATAAAAAGACATTTACACTTTTGTTAACCTGTAGATTTTTTTCCTTATTCTTATAACCTTTACCAACTGATTTTTTATTCTTTTTTATTTTGTTCCTTTCCTATGATTTTATGTTTTTACTGTTGAATAAATCTTAGGTATTATTTTCTGGAATTAAAAATTAAATAATTAATAAATAATTTTCGAAAATTAATGGCTAAAACAAACAAATATAACACTACCTGAACTTTGTAGACATTTTACAAAAAATAAATTTCTGAACGCACACATGATGTCTTCAGAAAAAAATAAATTTTTTGCTTAAAGTTTTCAGCAACCAGGCCATAAGCCCCAAAAAAAAATAGTTGTTACACTATTTGACAGGATTGTACAACTAATGTTTTACATGTAATAAACAAATCAGCATCTATTTCATTGTTTTTAAGATGTATTCTGCTATTCGTGACGGAAACAAATCCAACAAATCAAAAACCATGACAATCGGTCCAGCCGTTCTCGAGTTATAAGTGTTGTAACAAACACGACTTTCTTTTATATATATAGATTTTGTCGGCATAATAAAAACACTTATCCATGCAAAGTTTCATCTTCCTAGCGCCAACCATTTAAACAGTGAGTCGAGGACGTACAGACGGATAGATGGATAGACGGACAGAAGAACATGACGAAACTATAGGGTTCCGAGCCCCGAACTACAGAACCTTCAAAACGCATTGTAACTAGTTAAAACACGTATTAGTCATCATTAGACAAAACGCATTTTAGGTTATGTTTTTTTTGAGTTTGACAGTGACAGTAAAGAATCATTTATTTTCATGGAACAGAAAAACGGTATACGTAGTATACGACATCGTTGTTCTGAGCGAAAAACTTAGGTTTCTCTACTCAAAGGAAAAACTTAACAAACAATAGACTATAAAACTAAAAACGTTATGGTTGTTTATTGTTGTTGTTGATACTTATTAATGCGGCACTTTATTATTTATAGTTTATTTTTGGTTTTATTCGTAGGTGTACCTTCTAATGGTCCCCATACACGATGTAAGCATTGGTGTTCGCAACCATCATTTTTGACAAATGATGGTGGCACCCCAACCGAGTGGTTTTGCTTCCAAATATGGTACCATTGACGGAGCTACCGTTTGGAACACATGGCCACAGATAATACACATTGTGCATAGCTTCACCATAGAGTAAATAGGATAGTTCCCCGAAATTTCTTTCACTTAAACTCCGAATGAAATACATTTCATGCTTATATCCCCGCAAGGGTAGGCAGAGGTGCATTACACATCCACAATTTGCCAGTATTTTTAATCCTACGTAATAGGAGGTAAGCCTATTGCCGTCACCGGGCACACATATAATGGGTTTTGCCCAAAACGGCCGAATGAATTTCTAATGGCCGGTTCCTATAATCAGCGAATCGTTAATGTTCAAAGCAACCATCCGTTTTAGGGGTACGAATAACGAACCGTAATAGGCATTCCTATATTTTTATGCATCATCTACCTGCGACGAACAGATGTTGGTTACCCGCTTACGGACGCCCTCTCTCGGCACTCGTTGCGTTTCGTTTTTACAATGAAACATATTTAGAACTGAAACAAACCGAATCAATAATCTTGTTATTTTGAGTATAATAAATATTTAAAAAAGACTTTCATCCAGAAAAATAAGTTTTTTGTACATTTATAATATTGGTGAGAGCGAAATCATTTAAATAAATAAGAATTTTAGTTATATGCGTAACTGAAGTATGCACAAAACGAAACGTCCAAGTCGGGTGTTCCTGAAGATGATATGATAACGTTTGGCAACTTGTAAATTGCAATTATTTTGAAGTTGAATATTATTGTTGAATAATAATTGAAATGGATAGTAATACGAATTCGGTAAGTAGAAATTTATGACGTAATCCTATCAGGCAAGTTTTGTAGTAGGGGCTGAGTTCTGATTAATGTTTTGTGTTACAGAAGACAAAAGAAGAGGCCTGGAACTCCTTGTCAGATAGTTTTAATTAAAAAAATGGTCAATTTCCGCGGCATAAAGATCAGCTAAAGGCAAAATGGGACAATTTAAAAAAAGCAGCTCGGTAAAGGTGCCAACAAATTCGCCTAAATAATTTAAAGGTATCAGTTATATTTTAAACTACCATTCTTTAGTCTTATAAGCATATTCAGTTACATCCAAAAGTTAACTTCTGGATGCCTCTGTCTGCTTTGTTTCGTTAAACCGGTTAAACCTAACCCAAGATTATGAATAAAAATTTTTTTTTGATTACAGACTGGTGGTGGTAAACCAGATTTCATACCCCCTGATGAAATTTTGGAAAGAGTAACAGGTCTGTTGGGATCCACTTGCACTGGATTCAGTGTGCCATTTGGTGGTGATGGAGTAGGTTTCACTGAAGAGGTAATTGTGCTTGGTGGTGTTGGTAGTGATATTTCTTCCCCTATGCATAAGCCAATAGATGATGTAGTGTTGGAGATTGCTACACCAGAACCTACTTATATCCCAACACCTATAAGTGAAGGTACATTATTTTATTGTGTGTCAGTAGTTTATTATTTATTAAACTTCATTTAATATATTGAATAAATATGCATGGCTGTGGCACACAAGGTATCAAAACCTTTTCATTCTTTTGCATGGGTGTATGTCATTTGGATCTTGTGTGTACAGGTAGGGTGCTGATTGGTTTTAATTCACAATTATTGTACTTGACAGCCAACTGCTTGTCTTTGTAAATATTCTGGAAAGGTGCTGGTGGTTCAGAATATAGGTGGGGCAGTGTCAGGTCATCAAGTAATTTATATTTTCATTTTACAGCTAAAAAGAGAAAAGCAGATGGGCCTTTACAACCCAGATGCTTATATGGAATGACAAGTATGTCTAAAGAATTACAAACCTACAAAGGTACCTATGCATTTCCTTACTCAGCCCATTTAAAAATTGATATCTAATTATACCTTTAAACTAATCATATTTCCTTTACTAATACAGGACAGAAGCAGAGATATTATGTTGAGAATGGTAGCCGTGAAATGAATTTGGCAATTCAGAGATATTACGAGGCCAAAACAATAAAAGTTAATTTAGAAATAGAAAAATTAACACAAGAACTATTCAATAAGACCAGTCAGGCATCAACCAGTACAACTGATTATTAAACATTTATAATATTATTTATCAAATAAAAATATACAATAAAAAATGAATTGGTTTTATTTATAAAAAGACCAGTTACACTCCATTCATATTTATGTATGTATAGCATAGCGTAATTGCTATATCCACCTTGATCTTTGTGCCACCACTGGATCATATCATAGCTGAAACTGGTACGCATCTAAAGTATTAAAGTAGTCCACTCTTTGTTTGTAAATTCGACGAGGTACTTCTTCATCAGGCTCAAACCCAGACAATATGTTGAAAATTTCAAAATCACTTTCTGAACTCGAACTCATTTTGTAAATATCTTTTAAAATAGCTAAACCCGAGTTAAATCGTGTGTCAAATCACGTCTTCCTATACTTAATAAGGTCCTTTTTTGTCAAAAAAACGAATAAAATGTAAGGTTATTGAAATTTTATCGGGACGTAAACTGTAAAACCGACCAAAACCTAGCGGTAGCGAAACGATTAACGGATGGTAATTTTGACAGTTCTCTGACAGTTAATTTTTTATATAGGAACACAATATTTGTCATTTCCATAGAGATTGCTTACGGATAGTAGTTCGAAATCCTCCCATCCGTTAGTAACCAACTTTCGGTAGTTTGCCCTACGAGTTGTTTTTTATAGGAACAGTTTATGCTTACGTCTGGTAGAAAATATTACGGTTCGTTATTGAAACGAGTCGTTTTACAAATATAGGAACCGGGCATAAAAAGTCTCGGCGTCACGGACGTAAAACCAAAATGTATTAAATAAATTTACAAAGTTATCTGTGAATCTCAAAATATATCTCAACTACATAGTATAGTTATCTGTGGATCTCAACAGATCTCAACTGCATAATTTATAGTTATCTGTGGATATCAATCTATTTGGAAATCCAAAATGTTTCTACAACAATAAAAAAATGGGATATTGGCCTGTCAATTTTTACAAATGATGGTTGCGAAAACCAAATGGTTTCATCGTCAGTGCCCACCTTAATGCGGCAATAATAGTTTCAACTAATATTCAGATTTAAGACACTGACACAGTTGTAACTGTGTTTATTTATAACAAACTAGTACGGTATCTTGCGCGGTGCTTCGCGCTGCACCACGCCTTAGGTTTTGGCCTATAACTTTTGACCCCTTAGGGCTAGGTCAAATTTTCGAGTTTTTGGTTTGCCTCCAGATCGAGGGCTATCCATAGAGGGGTCAACCATCATTGGAGCATAAGTAGTTCTCGAGAGCTAAGGGGGGACAAAAATTACACTCCCCATTTCTATATAGATAGATAAGGTGTCATTTTATATAATAAATATTTTTATAAAAGTAAGGTTATTTTAGTTTATTAGTTACACTAAGGCATTTAGTTGTAACGCGTTCTTACTACACAGTTACAACACGTAACAAAAACCGTGTTCTTACTGTAACATATACCCACCTTATCTTAATTATCATAGATAAAAGTTTTTGATATATAATTTATCTGTATAATTACTTCAATAAAATGTCGTTGGTATTGTTTATTCCTAGACCCTATGCCGCAAAACAAAAATAAGCTAGTTGCCACAGGTCCACTTCGAAGAATCCCCTGTGTTACTTTGGCTACCTATGTGGCCTCTGTTGTGAAGTTGGCTCGGGTGTTATCCCGCATTTTTGGGGTCAGGAATATTTTCCCACGTCGCTGAGTGGAGGCGTGCGTGGGCCGAAACCCCACAGCATGCAACCCTTCTGGGCTACTTCTGTAAGGAGGGTAGGTTGCTGGCCCGCTGTCCTCAGGCTTCTATCGTGGAGTTCGATGATCTTGTGCGTAAATGAGTATTACGTGGGGTCAACTAAGCTATTGGTGAACTGTTACCATAAAATATACCTTTCGTTTTCGGGAAAGCAAGCTTCCGATGTACTAAAATTTCAAAACATTTTAACAATGTATATTTAAACCAAATAACGCTCACCTCGTTGTCGTGGGGTGGACAGGGGTGGTAGAGAGACATGGAATGAGGCAGCTACTCAAAATCACAATGATGTTTTTCAACTTCCTGACAACCCTACAAGCGCAAATCCAAAAAAAAAAAATTTATTAAACAGAGATTAAGTACTCAACAATTAAACTATTAAACAAAAGTTTTATTTTATGTACCTAACTTAAACTTGACAACCCTACCTATCCCTCTGCCTATCCCCTCGATGCTATAAGCATAACTATTGGTGTGTATTATGTCTGTAATTTTACACTAAACTGTTATTATTATTTAGTTTTAACCTCTTGTGACAACCCTAAAAAAGGTAGGTAACAATTGAACAACAATTGAACAAAGCCCAAAAAGTATCTCAATCACTGAGATTCGAAGTCGACGCCCCTTACTCGTAGTATTGTCGCCATCGTTACCAAGTACCTACGCCAAATCGTCTTATAGATTTACTGTGAAACAAC
The DNA here is from genome assembly GCA_963556515.1 of Nudaria mundana. Classification (NCBI taxonomy): domain Eukaryota; kingdom Metazoa; phylum Arthropoda; class Insecta; order Lepidoptera; family Erebidae; genus Nudaria; species Nudaria mundana. The sequence continues at coordinate 19,955,978 of OY748299.1, forward strand.
CGTTCATTAGCTACCAAAATTACCTTAGTCACAAAATACTCTTTTTGTTTGATAATTATTTATATGTAAATTTATATTCTGTAAATATTTCACGCATCTACCTGTTGCTGTTATTAATATTAAGAAAAAAATTAGGTACGTTGAAATAAAAATGTCGTATGGGAGCCCCTTTCAATTTTTATTACATTATTTTTATTGTTGTTATAGAGGCAGCAGAAATACATCATAATATGTGAAAATTTCAACCTTCTAACTATGGATATTGGACAGCGAAGTCTCAGTAATAGGGTTCCCGTTAACCCTTTAGGTACGGAACCCTAAAAAGTTGTGTATTAAAGATCTCGTGAATAATGTAGCTGCATGATTATCATTTATTTTAACTGCTTCGATGGCGTAGTCGGTAGTGCATCGGCTTTTGACACCGGAGTCTCGGGATCGATTCTCTGGTCGCTCTTTTTTAATATTTTATTAAAGTCGACTTCATAATAATGAATAAATTCGCCGAAATAATTTCTATTCAAAAATAATTATTTTACGGTAGGTGAAACAATTTTTTTTTGATTCGGATCTACGTCTGCAACGCCGACGCCACACTCTTCAAGTATTATTTTTACTTCATTATATATTACTTCATTTTCTTTTTAAAAACGTGGCTCAATCGATGTTCATTGATGATTTCGCCAATGTAAAGTAAAGCTTGATTTATCCCGCGCAGAAAAACTAGTTCCGTGCGGGACAAGGAAACGTTGCTCAGTATTGCAATTGAGCGTTTGGGCCTGGATTTTTGCCCAGCGCCAGAGGTAACCTAAAAGGAAACCATCCACACACTCCGCAAAAATCCAAGTCCAAGTACCTAGCTACTTCATGAAAAATTATCTTGAAGGTAAAGAAGAAGCGCAACTTAAATACTCCAGGCAGAAATTGTCTGACAATTCTACAAATATGTCATGACGTCATGACAATTTTATGTTTAAGGAACCAAATTTCTTGACAAGTTTTTCACGAAAAATAGTCGCCTGTCACCGGTCGCTCAACAAGTTTTATTGAACAGAAATATGTAGGAATATCGTGACAATTCAACATAATTGTAAATTTTCCACCTTGACAAATAAGTCGCCTGTAAGTTTTATTGAACAGAAAAATTGTCAAATTGTCAGTGACAGACATATGTCCGATTGTAAACTTTGTCACTGACAATTTGACAATTTTTCTGTTCAATAAAACTTACAGGCGACTTATTTGTCAAGGTGGAAAATTTACAATTATGTTGAATTGTCACGATATTCCTACATATTACTGTTCAATAAAACTTTTTAGCGACAGGTGACAGGCGACTATTTTTAGTGAAAAACTTGTCAGGCCATTTTGATCCTTGAAAATAAAATTGTCATGACGTCACGACATATTTGTAGAATTGTAGAATTGTCGGACAATTCCGACAGGACTCTGTCGCCAAATCATATTGTGAATATTGTAGGTATATGAAACTGTTTATAAAAGGTTTAATACAAAAAAAATTGTAGTTACATCTAGTAATGAGAGTAGTGATGATGAATACTTGGAACAAATACAAACGAGGAGGCCACGACACGGACGGGCATTTAAAAGCAGAATCAATTTCTCTTTCACAATAACTGATTTTTGCTTTAAAGAAAAATTCCGGGTATATAAAACTTCTAATTATAAATTGGTCATCGACTTAAACACGATACTAGCAGAAACCTAGCACTGGCACCCGACAAACAAATTTGATGTGCTTTGCATTGGATGGGTTGTGGTTCACAGTACCACGTTATTGGTGATGCACATGGTCTTATTAAAGCAACCGTACATAATTGCATAAAAAGGGTATGTGGAGCAGTGACTGCTGAATTGCTCGGAGAAGAGGTACGCTGGCCTGATAATTGTAACCGAATACCAATACTTTTTATAAGGCATAATGGGATACCTAGAATATCGGGTATTGTCGACGGTACGTTAATTCCTATAGATGCGCCTTATCAAAATGAATCTGCGTTTGTAGGCAGAAACGGAAACCATTCAATTAATACCATGGTGGTGGACCAAACTTAGAAATTTTCTACGCATCTGCAAGATGGCCTGGCTCTGTACATGATGCCCGAGTGATGAGATGCTCTTCATGAGGAGCAATTCGTGTTACAACCAGGCAGCCTTGTCATCTAAGAAATCATTAATACTATAATAAGCTTTATGGCACAATTTACTTTTTATTAGTTTTTTAAATTTATTGACAGATAAATTTGCTATTTCGGTTGGCAATGTATTGTACATGACAGTACTATGTCACTGAACTCCTCGTAAACGGCTGGACCGATGTTGATGAAATATTTTGTGTGTGTTCAAGGGGATTCGAGAATGGTTTTGATTCACTTTTTGTTTTTTTTTTGCAGGACAACGTCTGTCAAAAAACACAAGACGTCTGTGTAAAATTCTTTAATACGTTATTTTCATTACATATTAAAAGTTTAAAGTTTTAATTGTCGGCACTTGGTGAACTATAGTATAGTATAGCTATAGCTTATAATTAGCTAGTTATAAGGTACTATAGCATGTTATTGCAAAAATAACACAACTCATTAAGGTTCTAAAAAGGTATAACAGTTCGGGCGTCTCCGCTACACATTGGCCGTCGTCGGCGACCGTTCGGCTCTCCGCGGCGCTTGCACATACTGTGTGCTAGATTATACTCGTAATAAGTACAAGGGCAACTATTTGTGACCGGAAATGTACCGGAACAACCCTTCGGAGACAGGAGTTTGACCGGCAGAAAGCCGTTCTCAGACTTTCGCTTATTTTATTATCTACAACTTTGTCTCCAACTATTTATTTTTAAAATTCACCGTTTACGAGAAAACTCCAAAACCGAACTCGTTGGCCTTTGAACTCATATAACTTTTTAGCACCGCCCATCGCACACTTGGGAACTTTTATGTTCATCTACATACCCTTTTTTAAATTAAACCTTTATAAAAACATACTTATAACCTTAATTCAAAATATGATTTCGCGACAGAGTGTAAGACTCCTGTCGAAATTGTCCGACAATTCTACAAATAAGTCGTGACGTCATGACAATTTTCTGTTCAATAAAGCAGATTGGACAAGTTTTTCTCGACAAAATTGTCGAAAACACCTGTCGCTCAAAAAGTTTTATTGAACAGAAATAAGTAGGAATATCGTGACAATGCGACATATTTGTAAATTTTCCACCATGACAATATTGTCGCCTGTAAGTTTTATTGAACAGAAAAATTGTCATGACGTTATTATATTCAGTTCGACAATTGTCAACCAACAATTGTAAAATAAATTTGACTGGTGTTTGATAGTGGTGACAGACATACCTATGTAAAGTTTTATTAAACGCGTTTTCGACAGCGACAAATTTGTCACAGATTACCTGTCGGTTTTTGACTTATTTGTCGCGTTTATTGAATAGCCTCAGCGTGACAATTTGACAATTAAGTCACTTTTTGACAATTATGTCGACTTGTAACGAAAAAATATATTTAAAAAATAATTTAAAAAAATATATTTATAAAAAAATAATTTTTTGTCCTATATTATATGATTTGCCGACGATTCTGAGCAGACTTTTACAGAGGTTATTTTTACAGTCAAAATGACGGCTCTTCATAGTAAATGTAGTTCTTTTTACTACGCTTTTATTAGCTTGCTTGCTTGTATGTTTGTAAACGACTCTTTTGGGTTCGATTTTGCCCTACTTTGAACGATCAGATTTAATTCAAACTTTGCACACCTGTCAAAGACCGATGACAATGCAATAATTCGATTATAATTAAAAAAAAAATATGTATGTTTGTTTGTAACCGACTCATTTGGGTTCGATTTTGCCCTACTTTGAACGATCAGATTTAATTCAAACTTTGCACACCTGTCAAAGACCGATGACAATGCAATAATTCGATTGTAAATTAAAAAAAAATTATGTATGTTTGTTTGTAACCGACTCTTTTGGGTTCGATTTTGCCCTACTTTGAACGATCAGATTTAATTCAAACTTTGCACACCTGTCAAAGACCGATGACAATGCAATAATTCGATTGAAATAAAAAAAATGGAAATAAAAACTAAAAAATGAAAAATAAATAATAGTTTAAAAAAATACGCTTTTATAGAAAATCTAACTAAAAAGAAGAAAATAAATTTTAATAAGTTTGAATTAAGAATAGTGTAAATAAGAAATAAATGTACCTATATTATTGTAAAAATACGTGAGGTGCATTTTAAGATATTATCAAAATTATAAATTTCCTACTCATATCTGTCAATAAAATATTTATAACTATTGACACTATGCACCTCACGCTTTTTTACAAGCTTTTTATTAGCTTGCAATGTTTGTATGTAAGTAAGTATGTTTGTTCGGGTGGAATCTTGCAACTCGATTTTGAAGCAGTTTCCCTTTGCCGATTGAGCTGAAATTTTGTATACACGTTCGGTTTGGATGACAATTCATGGTTCACACTGTGACGTCTTTCTAAATCCAATATGGCGGCAGATACAACATGGCGGACTAATAATATTTAATATACTCCTACAATATGGGTATCAAATGAAAGGGCTTACAGAGAATACGAATGCCAGGTATAAATAAGATGCTAAACATAAACTTCGTTTTTCAATTAGCATGTACAATACCTTCTATGCGAGGACATCAAATATTTGAACAACCCTCTAGATTTATCCCAGCAACACACCTATGGCATTTTTTTCTCGTTAATTGAATTGAAAGAAAATATGAGACAACAAGGAAGCACAACTTTTAAAAATCTCTTTAATGCATTACGAGTTGGTGAACTTAAATCAGAACATTTAGCTATTTTAATGAATATGTTACACAAAGAACAAACTGGTGTGTTTGCGATTGAAAAAGATCTGCGAATTTATCCAACTTACCAACAAATACACAATCACAACAAAAATGTTCTCGAACATTTCCGAGCTTGTGTTGTAACTATTAACAAAATAACAGCACAGGCTAGTAGATTGTAGAAGAAATAAAAACCGGCCAAGTGCGTGTCAGGCCACTCATAGAATAGGGTTCTGTAGTCAAACATAATAACCTATATAACTCCTGAACTACCAGATCAGACAGAGCTATCAGATCCGTTATAGTTTTGCTTTAAAGTTCATTACCCATGTAATGAACTTTAAAGCAAAACTATAACTATTTGTGATGGTATTCCATACTACCATCACAAATATTTATAGATTTTTCAAGGGTAATCATTTAAATTTTTAAGAGGGGGGGGGGGCGCTCTGATTTACCAAAAATAATAGAATATCTCGCAAACGAATTCCTAATTCCTTCAACCTCTCAAAGTTTTTAAAAGACCTATCTAATGGTACCGCTCACTTCTGGGTACACGTAAGAAAAAATGTGACCCTGTAGTAAGTACCTGAGGATTGTTTGGAGCATGGCCGCATACGGGGCTCCCGTATGGACTGCGAAACTGACAGCCAACAACGCTTCTATATTACACAGATCGTTGAGGACCTTGGCCGTCAGAACAATAAGAAGGTACCGCATGAGCTCCCTAGAGGCTTCATTTCTTGTTGCCGCGACCTCTCCATGAAACCTGGAAGTGAGAGGCAGCCAGTAGGGTGAGGGAGCTCTCCCCGCTGGGTTCCGAAGTGTGCGGCGAGGGCGCCGCAGACTGGAATAAGCGCTGGACCAACGACCTCCATGATCGCGGCCTGAGGACGACGGACTAACAACCCACCGTTCTTACAGAAGCAGGCTAGAAGGGCTGCGTGCTTCACCCCACGCACGCCTTCACTCACCGACGCGGGATAAAACGTCAAAGATGCGGGGTAAAACCCGTGGCCACACGGGTGGCCAAGGTCCGCCGGGGGCTACTGGAAATTCTTTCAGTGCTTCCCAGAGGCGCTCGGCAATGGACAAAGGGTAGTACCGTCGACCATGCCGTTGTATACTTAGGTTCGAAACTCTTCGCTGCCGGTCAAACATACGTGGCCTTAAGTAGGGTAAAATCATTGGAAGGTCTCCTTATTGAAGAGCTAGACTGTTCGAAATTAACCGGCAAACGACCTTGCAATAATGATGCGTTGATTGAGATGACCAGACTGGAAACGTGTCCAGCGATAACTAAAAAGTAAAAAATAAATTAAGAGTAAAAAAAACTTTTAAAGAACAAGCTTTTTTTAAATGCCCTAAAAAGATAAAAATAAAATTTAACTTTAACTTTAAAACTTTTAGTATCAACTTACAAGGGGCACACTAAAAGGTTTGCACTTCTAGCTAATGGGAACTATTTGAATTTCGAATGTTATATTTTTTTAAACGTTGCAACCTTCTTAGTAATAAAAAAAAACAAATGGCGGGAAATCATTTGTCAATTGTTTTTTATCACACATCAAAGTTCTACTTATGCAACGAAAATGGCATTTAAAAAAGCCAGTAATGTGCCTCTTCACGCTTCGCTTAAAGAACCCAGGGTTATATGTTGGAGGAAACACGTGCGCGGGCAGGGCGTTCCAAGCCACCTTCGTTCGGCAGAGAAACGAACGTTTAAAACGCTCAGTTCTCGCGAAGACGGTTTCCACGGTACGAGAGTGACATCTCTGCCCGGCACGCGTTGTTCGGGATCGGAAGGGAGAGGGTGGGATCAGATTGAAGAGCTCTTCAGAACACTCACCGTGGTAAATACGGTAGAACGCGGCCAAGGAAGCAATTGTTCGGCGCTGGGCTAGCGGCTCAAGGCTTCCCGTTACCTCCGGACAATCTATAATGCGAACAGCGCGTCGCTGCATAGCGTCGAGTGCGTCCAGCAAATACTTCGCGGAGCCGTCCCAGAGGTGAGAGCAGTATTCGACGCAGGGTCTAATCTGCGTTTTGTACAGCAGACACCTCTGGTGCGGTGTAAAGAATCGCTTTACCTTGTTCAGTATTCCTAGTTTCCGCGAAGCTAGCCCAATACATCTCTCAATGTATTTAGTGTTATTGAGCTCTCGACGTACGTCTATGCCAAGGATGTCTAGATTATCCTTCATTGATTATGTTGCATTCTGAAGAGTGGGTAGGGGAGGGAAAGGGGATTTTTTCGCTGTAAATGCACACGCCTGTGTTTTGCGGGCATTGAACTCGACCAAGTTCTCGGCATCCCATTGGGAGATACTGTCGAGGTTACGGTCGAGATCAGCCACGAGTCGTCGTCTCTCCTCCTCAATCTCAGATCGCCCCGCCGTCGGACAAACCGAGTAACTCCCGTGCAGTGTGCTGTCATCTGCATAGCAATGAATGTTCCCGAGGGATATCATATCATTGATATGCAGAAGAAAGAGAGTTGGTGATAGTACGGACCTCTGCGGTACCCCGGCATTCACTTGCAAGCAGCGAGAAGCCTGGCCATCGCAGAGGACCCGCACTCGGCGCTCGTTTAAAAAGCTGGCAATCCAGCTGCACAGTTGAGGAGGTCTACCTCCTAATCCTCTGGTCTGGCATGCTTCGCTTCTTTCCAAGCTTCCGGCATATGGTCTACCATATGCCGGAAGCTTGGAAAGGAGCGAAGCATGCCAGACCCTATCGAAAGCTTTGGCGATGTCCAGGCTAATAGCCAAGGACTCGCCGTACTTTTCCATAGCCTCACCCCATACATGCGTGACGAATGCCAGGAGGTCACCCGTTGATCGTTTTGGCCTGAAGCCATATTGCCGATCATTGATTAGCGAGTGATCCTCCAGGATTAATGCTTATTGATAAGGAGCTCAAGCACCTTGCAAATTACTGACGTGACAGCTATGGGTCGATAGTTGCCTGGATCGGAGCGATCCCCTTTCTTGGGGATCGGTTGTACGTTCGCCTCTTTCCAGACCTCCGGCACGAGCCATGTAGAGTATGACAGGCGGTACAGACGCGTTAGTACTGGAGACAACTCAGCAGCACATTTTCGTAACACCACCGCCGGAATGCCGTCAGGGCCACTGGCTTTCCGCGTGTCGAGCGACCGCAGCACTGCCCGTACATCACATTGCCTGATAACAATATCAGGCATAGTGTGGCCACAGTTGGCGATGTCGGGGAGCTGCAGGCCACGGTCATCGACGCGGGAATTAGCCGCAAAGAGGTCTGCGAGCATGTCCGCCTTCTCTTGGGCTTTGTGAGCCAGTGATCCATCAGGAAAACGCAGTGGTGGCAGCGAGGGTTGGCAAAAATTTGACTGTACGGCTTTGGCCAGTTGCCAGTATCCACGGCTGCCCGTGGGGTGGGATGTGAGCTCCTGACCAAGCCGCGCGACGCGCTGGGCATCCGCTCTCTTGAAGGCCCTCTTGCTGAACCTAGTGGCCCTATAGTGTTCTAATTGACACTATTCTTAATTCAAACTTATTAAAATTTATTTTCCACTTTTTAGTTGGATTCTCTATAAAGCGTGTTTTTTTAGTTTTTTTAAACTATTATTTTTAGTATTTGGATCCTTTAAAGTAATTAGTAGTATAGAAAATACAAACAGGCCATTAATTTTTAACAAAATAACCACATAGCTACACTAATGATAAAAAACAACTTTTTGAAATACTCCTTTAAAATAGTCACTTGACTTACATCCCCTCACATCAGTCACAATGTATTAAATTTAATAAAATACTTGATAATTTTACGTAACAATCTTAGTTATCAAAGATAAAATATTACAATATACTTGTCACTTCTCAGTGGATAACATCTTCCCCAGAAACGAGTAATTCAGAAGATCGATAACGATCGAAAGTTAAAAACCTAATAATATTGTAATCACAAATATATTTATTTCGGACATAATCCATATTGTTTGTATTACAGACCATATTACATATATAGGTACAGTAAATGGTACCTACTCCCCCTCCCCCTCTCAACGGCCTCCGTTGATCCGAAAGTAAAATAGAGCTTCCTTTTAATGATTAAATTTTCATTTAATTACATATCTTGTTTCTTGTTGTCTTCTCTTGATAAATTACGACGGCCAATCGCTTCAGCTTGTTCAAACGTATCAGGAAGATTCACGCCACGTGTTTCAGGTGTAATAAACACTAGGGCACCAGAGAGTAATGCAAATGCAGCGAACAAAACAAAAGGTAGTTCCTTAAACCATTGTGCACCCTAGAATTAGCAAAATAAAAACAGTTAGGTAGGAAGTATTTAATTGCTCATCAAGAGGAGAGCCCTATAATCTTGCAGGCATAGCACAACTATCGTCATGAGCGAGATTTTTGCAATATCGTTGCTTGACTTCAGTTGATACTGCTATGCTCTTATCCTATGCCTATCTTCTGTTTCAGCTAGTCCAGCCCTGTTGGACTATCTGGGTCGGGTGCCTCACTCGAAGTTGCCTGCTAACCCCCACTTTAAAACGCCGTAGTGTGTAAATGTGGTCCAGCTCGTGAAAACAAGACGTAATGTTGTGCGCGTGTATTGCAATAAAAGTGACTTACAAAAGCTGGAGTAAGCGGTGCCACCATAGAACCAATGCGCCCTGCCATAGTGGTCACGGAGAAAAGACTTTGTCGCTGTACTGTAGGATACAACTCCGCTGTATATATGTACAGTGCTACCATCTCTATCGCAATGAAGAACTGAGACATCAGGTATACAGTCAGAGAAAGGCCGTAATAATCTGTAAATGTAATGATGACCGCCTGTATTATGACAATAACTTTTTCTGCTATTCGATTTTGTCGACACAAAGCCTAATTATTATGTTCCCTGAATTGAGTTTCGTCTATATGGGAAACCCGCCTGAAAGTCCCGTCAGTATCTTCGGAGTTTAGTGTGTAAGCAGTAAAATAGTAAGATGAAATATTGTAGGTTCCTTCCATTATTAACGGTTTCTTTTCGACTAACGCGGGAAACGGAAATGTACATGAAAATATGACAATGAATTGTCCAAAACTCAAATATAATAAAAAAGGCTAGAAAATTGAACAAAAACTTACCTTCAGGCATGAATATAAAAGCAATCTGAAAGGCAGCACAACACCAAAACGATATAATCAGTACCGGTTTCCTTCCCATCTTGGTCATCAAGAACACAGAAAACCAATGTCCGGGGATTTCCACCGCAGCCACGGCAATAAAGTTCAGGTATCTATTACCTGATATATTAACAGAGTTTATAGAGAGACCATGGGATACAAATGATGTAGTAATGAACCAGACCGGGGCTACGATACAATGCAGTAACACCCGCTTATGTCTGAACACTGTTACAATAAGCCACTCTTTTTTCTTTGACTCATCTTCCCCTTTTCTCCTAGCTTCCTCTATAGTCGAACGACGTAATGCTTCCAAAGATTTCTCCGATACCTGTTTACCATTAATTTTTGCAGCTTTTTTAAGCAATGCCTCTGATTCCTCAAAGCGCCCTTTACTCATATACCATCGCACAGATTCCGATATTAAAAAGTAATAAAAAACTGTAAATAGCTGTGGTATGTAGAAGGCGAGTAAGAGATGTCTCCAGTAACGAAGCCCCCATGCTGTTAGACCCATTAATATTTGACCCAATGAGAAGAATGAACTCATTGCTGCACCAGCTCCAATCCGTAGATTGCGACCGAGGAGTTCCATCACTGTTCAAAAATTAAAAGAATAGTTTACCTACATAACATAGTATGTAATTACTAGTTAAATAAAGAAAATATCGGTGACTCTCACTGCGGGTCCTTCCTAGTGGAAAGGATGTAATTTTCTTTGTCAATGAACCCTTTGCAACAGGAAAAACTTAAAAAACAAAGAGTGTCATTGTGGGACAACGTTTTCAGCATCATGGGCACTTTACTCAAGATTATTTTAATCTGACAACTTTGTAAAAACAAAGTAATAGCAAAATGATTAGAAAATCTCCCAACCATTTATTGACTATTATTGACCATAAGCGGTTTCAGTGATGTTAGTAATATATTAAAGTTATTTACTTAAAATATAGGCGCTCGTGTATGTGCCGGATCCAAATAAATCTTCCATAAACTCCAATGAGACGAAGGCCAAATATGTGTTTGTCCAGTACCTAGCGAGGCCTATCCAGGCTGTGTTGAAGGTAGTGACACACAGCGCTATACGACGACCCCATCGGTCCGACATGTATCCAACAATTGGTAATGCTGAAAGTGAGCCCGCAGTGCGAATTGTGCCAACCAGCGAACGAGTCCATTCATTGCATGCAAGTCCAAACTGTAGACACAATGACAACACAACAAAATTTAAGGATATTACATATTATATCGCCACTCCGTTGGTCCCATAGATTTATTTTATATTTGTACTTACTTCATAAGCTATGGTATCTTTATTTTCATAGACATATTCTTCGCAACCTAACATAATGCTTCGGTCGAAGAGTGAACTAGGACACGTGTTGTTGCTTGCTGGTAACGGCAACGAGGTCGTGTTGCCGAAGCGTCGGCAATTGTCAAGTGTGTTTGGACCAGTTTCTGGTATTGCGTCTGCTAACCACTTCGGCGCCCATTCTGGATCATCTCCGTCACATTCAGGTATCACACATCTAAGAGATGTGTGATTTATTATAGCATTAAATGAATATGTAGAAATGGGGTGAATGAGTTTAGTGAGAAACCTAAGCCCACCTCGTCTGTTAGTGGTGCTCCATGCATCACTCACCGAATAAGTATGGCACTGTAGGTATGGCCATCAAACGTGGCAATGCAGATCGAGTTATGGGAACCGTCCCAGTCTGCAATGACGCGGAGGAATTTTTTGCATTAATCTAATATACTAATTACTAATAATTATATTATAAAGAGTAAAGATTTAATTGTTTGTTTGTTTGTCTGAAGCGAATAGGCTCCTTAAATAATAATTTAATGATTCAATTTCAATTTAAATATTATCCCTTAATACCTAACTGTATTTTTTAAATCGGTGATGCGGGAACCGGGAACGTGGAAACTATATCACGCAAGCGAAGCCGCGGCGAGTTAGCTAGTTATAATAGTAAAGATGATATAAATATTTCACCTGCTGTTAATCCTTCCAGTGGTAAACACAAATCCGGTGGTAGAGACCGCTGTGAAAATGCCAATAATCGCGGCCAGAATACAAGTTCTTAGTTGAAATCTACCAAACTGACCAATCTCTTCGACAAGTAGTGTATCAAGGTCTAACTTTCGCGTCTCGTCACTCGATGAATCCATTTTTTAAAACAACAGCTGTTCTCTAGGTTACGTTGTCTTAGTTATATATTTTGCATTGAATAGTATTTATCAAGTGGATAACTACCGATGTAGATATTTATCTCTGAAGTAATAAACTGTTATGATACGCCAAGATATCTCGTATCCCTGTGAATTCCTACAATAGAGATAATAAATCTGTCAAAATCAAACGCAAATCTAATATATAAAATTCTCGTGTTTGTAGTTAAACTCATTCTCATGAAATTTTGTGTGCATATTGGGTAGGTCTGAGAATGGGACAACATCTATTTTATCATCCCCCTAAAGGTTAAGGGTAGTCCACCCCTAAAGCCAAACAACGTGTGCCGGGTCAGCATTGCTGACCTCAGCAATCAAGAATGTACCTATGCGACACGATAGCTGGCGCATCTCTTAACCTATCAACTTGAAATTTGGCATAAAGATAACATAAGCCTGTGGTTTGCTGTATAGTTTTTGAGTTATTAAGCATTAAAGAAACATGCCCTTGACAGTGCAAAAAAACTCAATTGTTGCCTCGCGTGCAAAATTTAAATTTTTAAATGCAGCATTTAAAAGTTAATTGTTGGCTCGCGTCGATTTTTTAAATTTTTTTTTAGTTAGGGTTAAGTAGTAAGGTTAAGATTCCGCCAGCTCCGTCGTATTTCGACGTATCCGCCCGCAAGCTTCGGGCCTTTTCAACACTGCAGTTCAATTACAAAAAATACAATAAATACTTATTTATTTGTATTATAAAATAGAATCTGATTATCTATACATTGTAAGTACGAACGTTTAAAAAAATCAAATAATCTCAGTAATTTATTTCTATACATAAATAAAATTGAAATATCTGTTTGTAGGTTCAAATTCCAAAAATAACAACTGAACTGTTCACTAAATGCATAGATACCAAATTAATTATGAAAGTAAGGTAGGAACCTTTTGTACCGTGTACCGTCTGATTTTAATGTAAATACATACATTATACATAGAAAACACCCAAACTTCGGTTCAAACGTATATGTCTTCACACAAAGTTTGTCCCGACCGGGAATCGAACCCAAGCCTCCGGGCGTCGAAAGCGGATGCACTACCGACCACGCCACCGAAGCAAGCAAAAAATATTTTTATTTGGATAAAATATACAGAAGTTTATTTATTTAATCTGTTAGTTAAGTCACTTCACAAATTTTTACATTCACAAAAATCTTATAACTAAATTAGAAACCAGGTAAGTCCAGGGCCAAAACCAGTATGGTGTCTTGGCGGATGCCAAGATTTCGGCCAAGGGTTTGGCCTATAACTTTGAACCCCTTAGGGCTAGGTCAAATTTTCTACTTTTTGGCTTGCCTCCAGATCGAGGGCTATCCATAGAGGGGTCAACCATCATTGTAGCATAAGCCGTTCTCAAGTTACATAATTAGAATAAATATAATAATTATTAGGTTTTGGCCTATAACTTTGGACCCCTTAGGGCTAGGTCAAATTTTCTACTTTTTGGCTTGCCTCCAGATCGAGGGCTATCCATAGAGGTGTCAATCATCATTGTAGCATAAGCAGTTCTCGAGAGCTAAAAGGGACATTCTCCATATCCATTTGGCCTATAACTTTGGACCCCTTAGGGCTAGGTCAAATTTTCCATTTTGGCTGGCCTCCAGATCCAGGGCTATCCATAGAGGGGTCAACCATCATTGTAGCATAAGCAGTTCCCGAGAGCTAAGGGGGGGACAAAAATTACATTTCCCATTTGTATAGATGGATATCTCAGAAACGGTGGCTCGTGGGAAAAAAAAATTTAATACATTTTTATAGATAATTTTAAGATCTACAATTTTTGTCTAGGGTACTTTTATGATAAAACTTACCGTTTTGTTGAAAATTGCGAAAAAGTAATTTTTTGGACCTCGAATAAATTTTTTTCCACACACGGGAATGATGGGAACTTTTTAAATTTCATTTATAATTATGTTCTGAACAATTTTATTGATTTTCAGCTTGCTGGGACTTTATGCACCTTCCAAAGTCCAAATTGACCGGACTATAGGGCCCCGCGGTAGGGTGTCCATGATGGCGGCGGCATTCCCGCGCTGTATGGCGATGCTTATCCGCTGCGCGAGAAAGCCGCCGGCACTTTTAAGTCTCCCGTTACCTCCCTGAGCCGTTTGCTGAGCTCCTTGAAAAGATTTAAATATTATATTATTGATATGTTTTAGGATTAGGTATTATTGATCGTTGTCGTCTGTACCTATTAGCATATTAGACACAGATTAATGCGTACGAGTGATAAGCAAAGAGATAATAATGATTCGTTATCACAATGTAACTCAGAATCAGTCCGTTTGTGAACAAAATTATCTCGTATCTATTTTTATATACTTACCTAAAGGCACTGCATCAGATTAGTAGGTACTTACTGTCACAGAGTAGTGAATAGGTATGTACTGTTAGAAGTCAAGGTCACGTTCACAAGCTAAAAAGTAGAATGGATGTAGGTACATATTCAGAATATCATGAAAATAAAGAATCGTGCGATCGATGAGGATCTTATTGAGTAGTAGTTGTCGCCCGCGACTTCGTCCGCGTGGTAATTTGGATTTTAGTAATATAAATACTTATATAAGGTAATTCACACAATATCTTTATAAATTGTAGCCTATGTGTTATTCTGATGTATAAGCTATATTATTGTAAAGTTCCATCCATACATACTCACAAACTTTCGCGTTTATAATATTAGTAGGATCATCGGGTCTCAATGTCTTAAGAAATGGTCACCCATCCTAAGACCAGCCTGACTCGATGTTGCTTAACCTTTGCAATATGTTAACATTGTCGGCTACCACTCCACCAAGAGTATAGCACTTTATTTAGTATTTAGTATGTAAAATACTATTGTCTACTAATGCAATTTTTAGGGTTCCGTAGTTTAATTTTCGGAGCCCTTATAATGTCTGTCCGTCGTAGACGTTAAGTGCTAGAGACATGAAACTTTGCATGGATATGTGTTTTTACTACGTTGACAAAATGCTATAAGAAAATTATGCTGTGGGGTATTATTAGATAGGTCTTTTAAGAACATTGAGAGGTTCCTGATACGATTTTTTGATTTAAATATTTGCTTGCGAGATATTTAACTTAACAGCTAGTTTTTTTAGTAAAATAGAGCGTCTCCCCTTCTAAAATCTGAACTGCTGGCTCGAAAAATCTGAAAACATTTAGGATGGTAGTTCATGTTATGAACTTTCAAGGAAAACTATAACGAATTGGACAACTTTGTTTATTCAGGAGTTATAGATGCTAATATGGGTGACTACGGAACCCTATTCTGTGCAGAGTCCGACACGCATAGAATAGTCAATAAGTTGAAAAGTTGTGTCTCGTCTAGCCAAAAGTGTTTTTGTTTTACTTGACTATTGGGGCGCCTTTTCGATTCGGGGTGCGGGAGATTTCCGAAGCACATGACATAGGGTCCGCATACGGGGTGCATCGTGCAGGCTGTCAACCTGAGTTTATTAGGCACAGAATTAATACATTGATAAGAGTTTAAGAGTTGTCATTGTCAAAAAAATGTGGAACGCTTCACGATTTTGCGTGTCATCCTTGCGCAGGGGCCATGCTAATCTTCTCTGTATCGTTCCAATTTTAGTATATGTACTGCCGAAGCAAGTACAAACATGTTACTTTATTGCCTGTTCCCTACATACAACATGATCCAACACTGCTTGCGCGATGTAGAACTATTACAAATTACTATCGCCAGATAATGTTTTTCGATACTATATAATATCCTTTGGGTAAATAATAACTGTGTGGACTTAAATGTCAAAAGAAATTTAAATATCATGTTAAAATTGATAAATAAAATCAAATATCTTTGTAGAACTTGAAGGTTGTAAGTATAACACTGCCCTCTATGAGTATAAATATGAACTATTAAATAGTAATTGCGAGACTAGAATAAACTACCCAATTATTGGCACTTTAGTAGTGAGCTTGTATCAACTCGAAATTAAATTACCATAAAATCTCATTTACAAAAGCTAGTAGACAAAACATGTGAGAGAATCAAAATAAATCTTTGTTTTTACAATAGTATGTGATTGATTGAATAGGATAATTTAAATATTTTGTACTTAAATCCAAAACGCTACAGAAATCCTATAATTGGCATAGAAATTACCGATATTGGCATATATTGTAAAGTAGGAAATAATAGCTTATTCTCATTAAAAATATAAGAAATACCTACGAATCCCTAGAAATACCTACCTATACTTACAGGGTATAAATTAAAACACTGTTTTACAAACTCTGCTTTTATTTAGGTAAGTTTGTTTTGGTTTGAATTGCAAGATTTTTTTAGTGCTCGATAACGGCAATAGGCTTGCCCCCACCAGCGAAATTACTGGCAAAGTGTGGGCTTGTAATGCACCTCTACCTACCCTGATGTATGTCTGTCTATCTTTTTATTGCGTTTTTCATTGTTTACAACGTACTTAAATTTAAGAACACATATTATTAACACTGCATATTTTACTGCCAATAATAGGATTGTGATGAATTTATTGTGCCATATGTTGGCATCTGAAATAAATAAAATTGGGTAAAATTATTAAAGGAATAATGTTTGAATCTACTGCTTAAAGATGTAATCAAGTTTATAATATAATTTTAAGAGTATACACATACCATTACTGTGATTATTAGAGCACTCGCCTTAATTAAAAACTAAAATAACGAACCAAATCACCAGCCGTTGTTTCTAAATTGCCATAATGGTTATGAGAACCATTTTGCCAATTTGGAATAGAAAATAATGGCATTTTACTTTTTAAAGCATACGGAACTTGAAATAGTGAGGGTTTCCTTGTTTTTTCGAAGGAAGAGTGCCAACACTTGGTTAGTTTACTGTATCTTATTGAATGTCGACGAATGTAAAGGTCTTTATGTGAAAATAATTATTGTTGTATTAATATCAGGAACATGGTCATTTAAGAAACGATGAGTATACTATCATTAAAATAGAAATAATAACATGTTCGAGCCGGCGGATTTCTCGCGCAGCGGATAAGCATCGCCATACAGCGCGGGAATGCCGCCGCCATGATGGGCACCCTACCGCGGGGCCCAAACTTTTTACATTTTTTTTAAAAATAGTAATAATTAAATTTAGTATTAATTTCATTTTCTATTGTACCTAGTATACAATAATGTATATTTTTATAAATAAATAGTAGACATGTTCAAACTTTGAATCGCTAAGTAAGTAATTTTAAATTTATAGTTCAGAATGTTCTTGAATAAAAATCTAAATTGAAAAAGAAAAAGCAATATCCAACAAAAATATTTTATAATGTTCGCGAGGTCTAATGTTCGACCATAGGGCGACTACTAGTATAATAATTATCTTCACTTTCAATTTTATTAAAGTCAACTTAAATAATTAAATTTGATAGAAAGTTTAAATTTGCGCCACCTATGTATATAGATGAATACTTTTTGAGGTTCCTATAGCGACAAAGGTCACCGGCAACAAAGTACCTTTTTATCGACATAGATGGAGGTAAACACACCACAACAAAAACGACTATCGGTACAATAACAGCTGAGCTTACATGCCACATGTCGACAATCTCGTGGGCCAAATCCAAGTACTTTACTTGTTTGTCTTTTTCGGCTTTCACGAGATTGCCGTCATGAGGAATAGTAATACGAGTATCAACTATTATTATATGATTTATTAAGATTGACATTATTTTTGAATTGACAAACTTAATGTTGCACACCATAGTTGTGGTAGAATGTATGGAACTGTAACAACAAACTTACCTATACGCTGTACCAATACCATTTAAGTACGCTGTACCAATATCATCTAAGTACGCTGTACCAATACCATCTAAGTACGATGTACCAATACCATCTAAGTACACTGTATTTTATTTTTATTTTATTTAGGTGCAGAAAACAATACAATCATGTAAAAATAATTCTTAAAATAAAACAGACATGTTCTGGATTGTATCGTAACTAGTTCATGCACACAGCTAAAACAATATCATAAAAGCCAGAAACACACAAAATTTGTAGAAGTTAAACAATAGGTAAATAAAAACAGGACAAAAAAACATATATGTTGCATACATTAATGTTGTGTTAATTTACATTTGAGTTTGACACGCTATGGAGGATGTTCTTAAGGATATGAGCAAATCTGCTATTACTACACGTACATTAGGTACATGCTGCATGCTGCTGTATTAATACATTCTGGCAATAAAGTGATTTGATTAGATTGATTTGATTTGGTGAGTGTTATCAAAAGTCCCATAAATCCATTGTTATAGTCGAGAGACTTACTAACTGGAAATGGTGCAGGCGCCATTCAACCAGACAGTAAAAATGTCTCGACAAATACTTATGGCTTTTTAAATTTATCTGTTGTGCACTAGTTACTCACACACACATATAACGCCTATATCGCCTATATAAGGGGTAGGCAGAGGTCCATTACACACCCACAATTTGCCAGTATTTTTAGCAAGTCTATTGCCGTCAAATATAAATTTAATAAAAGAATTTAATAAAAGTAGCAGCTATATTGTAATTTTGAAAAAAAATTTAAAACCGTTGCCTTGCTATGAAATGTTGATGAAAGGCAACAAAATCATACGTGCCAGCCACTACGGCACAGCCAATCTAAGTCGTGGGCGTCTCGGACTAAAGTCCTGTTATAGTTACTAGTGGAATAATATGACTTTGTTCGCGTGTCAAAAACCCTCTCACACATTCTTCCATAAAAATCGATTACTTATCTGCCTCCCCCTTAGAGGCAACCAGCGTGATTGTGTATCATATTGGACACCAAAATGAAATAATTGACAATATTTAGTGAACTTCTAAAAAGTTTTCTGTTCTATGACCAAATAATATCAACCTTCCAACTCTCAAATAAGGCAGAAGTTCCTTAGTACGTAGGTAGTCCTTGTTGTGAAAAGACTTTTTTTCTAACCAATACATGTACCTTTGCCACAAACTTATCGCCAAACACAATGGCAAAGTATATCACAATGAAATCGATAGCCCATTCATTACCGTGTCTAAAACATGAATGAACTATTGAATGATCGAATGTATGAATGAAGTGGACAAGTGTGTCCCACAGTGACTTCTGTCAGACGGACAGGCGACACTATTGTTGGACTAGACAATGTTTCTCAGAACGATACCTTTTTGAGTTCCAATAATGCACAGCCACCATTAAATAGCATTTCGGACTTCGTTTCCGGTGTGATTGCGTTTTAAACACCAAAAGAGGTGCTAAATTACTCTATCTACAAGTTCAGGGCCCAAAAATTCTTCAACTACAAGCGGTGCATCTACTGACTGACTGGTGAGCCAGGTGGCAAATATACGCGAATACGGTCGCCCCCTCAGAGCAACTATCTCTATACTACGTATATTGATAACCGGTCTGAACCACGAACAACCACTCTGCATGTAAGAACAGTCAAACAGTCGAGGATGACTCAACGTCACTACAGCTTCCCAGTTTAAGTTGTTGCGTGAAATAATAATTGTTTGTAGTTATTGTTTTGAGATCTTTTTTTTGACGTGTTTCAATGTAATGTGGCGCCCTTAATGGAACGCAAACATAATTCTTAATTTTTAATTAAATCTTAGGCGACTCATGTATTTCGTTTGTCCGCATACTCCTCCTAAACGCCTAAACCGATCTCCTTCAAACTTACCACAGTAATAACGTGTGGCGTGAGGGTGGTTGAGAATAAAAAAAAATTAAAATCGGACATACCAAATGTCGTTCGAAAATTTAACATTTCGCTCAGTTTTTTGCAACAGCAGCATGCATTGCATACCTAGTTATACTGGGCAACCTATATCAGAGTTGCTTAGTACTCGCCACGAAAAAAAGGGGGTGATACTCGCCATCTATCTATAGATGGTTGATCTAAGGTTGCCCCCTATTTAGTGGTACCACGTTACTATCAAAATGTGGGTGTAATAACGACTCTGTTTACCCTGTAATAAAAAAGTGGTTTTTTTTTGTTTTTATAATCTTTTAAAAATAAAAAGAAATGTTGAATAAGTCGTTACAAGCACTACAACATTAAGTTCTCACATCTCTTATGAACTCAAGTAGGAATTAATTGACTAGAATGCAACACAAGAGTCCATTGTAGTTGACAAATCGTTTGGAATCGATATGGTGTATGGTTTAAGTTTAAAAGACTAGCACTTAAAAATGTTTTTATTCGTCGCCGTCGTCTCGATCGGGTATGATCACCCGATCGAGACGACGAATACTGTTGTGCTAACCCCAAAAGTGGTATCTCAATAAACGTAAGTTTCGTAAAAATTGTTGGTTTTTTATTTTATATATTGCCTTTATTAGTAACTAGCAGATGCCTGCGGCTTCACCCGCTTGACAAATTATATACACACGAACCTTCCTCGAGAACCACTCTATTCATTAGTGAAAATCGCAGCAAAATCCGTTGCGTAGTTTTAAAGATCTAAGCATAGATAGGAAACGGAACCGACTCTGTTTCATACTATGTTATAATTACATTGTATTCATATGTTATATTGAATCTATTTGTTAGTTAAAATATCAAAAAGTAGATATGTGGATAGGTATTATATTTGGGTGCAAAGGGGCTCTACCAACATCTATAGGGCCCCAGCGACCTCACCTGCTAGTGGCGCACCTGCTGATAAACGGACGAGGCTCGTTAATTTACGGTACCTATGGAGTGGCTTCGGCCCCTACGTGGGTACCAGGTGGTACAACAGTGTTGGTCCGGGGGGGTACCACCGTGCAGCTGTGCTAAAGCCCCCCAAGTAACCCAGCCCAGGCTGGGTTGCGTTAGGGGTTCAGCAGCTGCACCGCCGGGCCCGGGGCGATGTATGGTGCAGCAGGCATGGGACCAGTGGGGGCGAAACGGAGTCTAGTGTGGGTGGTGTGGGTCGATTCGCCGGCCAGGGAGACCCTTAGCAACGGCGTTGCCGCGGCCGCCCGCAACACAGTCATGGGGCCCGCCTGGGGCCAACCACCCCAGGAGGCTGCCCCACATGTTGCGCATAATCTTGATGTGGGATCGCCGCTCCGGGTGGTAACCGGTGTGGGGTAGCGGCGGCCTTGCATCGGGGGGGTTTGGGAGCCCTTCCGTCCGGCGGGTCGGCTCCGACCTAACCACATGGTTCTAGACAAAGCTAGCCCCTGCGCTTTGTCACTTACTGCTGCACCAAATGTCGCCCTGTCTTCACGCTTCTTCCTCAAAATCTACAATGGCAGTGCAACAAAAAAGAAATAAACGTTACACAGCGGCCCTAGGAAACCCCACAACTTCACATTTCGAGGTGGAGTTCACTAACGTCCGTGGACTCCATGCGAACCTCGATACCGTCCACCACCACCTTGAGACGGCACGGCCCGCTGTGATGTTCCTCACGGAGACACAAATACGCCGCCCTGACGACACGTCTTACCTGTGTTACCCCGGCTATGTCATCGAGGAACAATTTCGAGACAAAGCCGGGGTGTGCGTGTTCGTTAGGGCGGATGTTTGCTGCCGCCGGTTGCGCTGCCTAGAGAACCCCTCCAATTCCGTCCTTTGGCTGCACGTAGACCATGGCTCTATGAGCCAGATCTACGTGTGCGTCTACCGATCCCACACAGGGGATTCTGAGACAACAAAGCTCTTCCAGTACCTCAGCGAGACGGCTGATGAAGCGCAGGTGCGGTTCCCGAACGCTGACCTAGTGTTTCTGGGGGACTTCAATGGCCATCACATTGAATGGCTGGGGTCCCTCAAGACTGATCATGCGGGTAGAGCCGCCCATGCGTTCGCTCTCTCCCACGGTCTGACCCAGATGGTATGCGGGATCACCCGGATACCAGACAGGTCAGATCACGCGCCCGCTCTGCTGGATCTACTGCTGACGAGTCGCCCAGCCCAGTACAGTGTTTCGGTAGGAGCCCCACTGGGTAGTTCCGACCACTGTGTTGTTCACGCTGGCATGAAGGTGTCACCTCCTGCACGTCCTGTGCAAACGTCACGACGACTATGGCACTACTCGTCAGCGGATTGGGACGGTCTACGCGATTATTTTGCGTCCGTCCCCTGGAGCCAGCGCTGCTTTGTAGGAAAGGCTCCTTCGGATAGTGCTTCTGCTATTGCTGGCGAGATCAGTT
Source organism: Nudaria mundana (assembly GCA_963556515.1). Classification (NCBI taxonomy): domain Eukaryota; kingdom Metazoa; phylum Arthropoda; class Insecta; order Lepidoptera; family Erebidae; genus Nudaria; species Nudaria mundana. Next base: position 19,978,392 of record OY748299.1, read on the forward strand.
TAGGGATGGATTATTACATCCCTTTCACTGATGTCGCCAGTATCCGCAGAGCCCGTCCCTGGTTCGGGCGAGATTGTGCCAAAGCTGTTCGACAAAAACAGTCGGCATATCGCGCCTGGATCAGGGCCCGGGCTGTGCGCGACCCAAACGTGGGCCACCTCAAAGCAGCGTACAACCGGGCCACAAAGTCGAGTAAGAGGGCCTTTAAGAGAGCGGATGCCCAGCGCGTCGCGCGGCTTGGTCAGGAGCTCACTTCCCATCCCACGGGCAGCCGTGGATTCTGGCAACTGGCCAAAGCCGTGCAATCTAACTTTTGTCAGCCCTCGCTGCCACCGCTGCGTTACCCAGATGGAACACTGGCTCACAAAGCCCAAGAGAAAGCGGATATGCTCGCAGACCTCTTTGCGGTTAATTCCCGGGTCGACGACCGTGGCCTGCAGCCCCCCGCCATCGCCAACTGTGGCCACACAATGCCTGATATTGTTATCAGGCAATGTGATGTACGGGCAGTGCTGCGGTCACTCGACACGCGGAAAGCCAGTGGCCCTGACGGCATTCCGGCGGTGGTGCTACGAAAATGTGCAGCTGAGTTGTCTCCAGTATTAACGCGTCTGTACCGCCTGTCATACTCTTCAGGGCTCGTGCCGGAGGTCTGGAAGGAGGCGAACGTACAACCGATCCCCAAGAAAGGGGATCGGTCCGATCCAGGCAACTATCGACCCATAGCTGTCACCTCAGTCATTTGCAAGGTGCTTGAGCTCCTTATAAATAAGCAGCTCATGCAATTCCTAGAGGATCACTCGCTAATCAATGATCGACAATACGGCTTCAGGCCAAAGCGATCAACGGGTGATCTTCTGGCATTCGTAACGCATGTCTGGGGTGGGGCTATGGAAAGGCACGGCGAGTCCTTGGCTATTAGCCTGGACATCGCCAAAGCCTTCGATAGGGTCTGGCATGCTTCGCTCCTTTCCAAGCTTCCGGCATATGGTCTACCTCCTCAACTGTGCAGCTGGATTGCCAGCTTTTTAAACGAGCGCCGAGTGCGGGTCCTCTGCGATGGCCAGGCTTCTCGCTTCTTGCAAGTGAATGCCGGGGTACCGCAGGGGTCCGTACTATCACCAACTCTCTTTCTTCTGCATATCAATGATATGCTATCCCTCGGGAACATTCATTGCTATGCAGATGACAGCACACTGCACGGGAGTTACTCGGTTCGTCCGACGGCGGGGCGATCTGAGATTGAGGAGGAGAGACGACGACTCGTGGCTGATCTCGACCGTAACCTCGACAGTATCTCTCAATGGGGTACCGAGAACCTGGTCGAGTTCAATGCCCGCAAAACACAGGCGTGTGCATTTACTGCGAAGAAATCCCCTTTCCTTCCCCTACCCTCTCTTCAGAATGCATTATTACCAATGAAGGACAACCTTGATATCCTTGGCATAGACGTTCGTCGAGAGCTCAATAATAAAAACTACATCGAAAGATGTATAGGGCTAGCTTCGCGGAAACTAGGAATACTGAATAAGGTAAAGAGATTCTTTACACCGGACCAGAGGTGTCTGCTGTGCAAGACGCAGATTAGACCCTGCGTCGAATACTGCTCTCACCTCTGGGACGGCTCCGCGAAGTATCTGCTGGACGCTCTCGACGCTATGCAGCGACGGGCTATCCGTATTATTGGTTGTCCGGAGGTAACGGGAAGCCTTGAGCCGCTAGCTCAGCGCCGAACAATAGCTTCCTTGGCCGCATTCTACCGTATTTACCACGGCGAGTGTTCTGAAGAGCTCTTCAATCTGATCCCACCCTCTTCCTTCCGATCCCGAACGACTCGTGCCGGGCAGAGATGCCACCCCCACACAGTGGATAGCATGTTCGCGAGAACCGAACGTTTTAAACGTTCGTTTCTCTGCCGAACGATAGTGGCCTGGAACGCCCTGCCTGTGCACGTGTTTCCTCCCACATATAATCCTGGGTTCTTTAAGCGGAGCGTGAAGAGGCACATCAGTAGGTCGTCAAGTTGAGGGCCACTCTCAATAGTAATGTGTGCTGTGAGAGTGGCCCACAATCGCTAGACGTCGTCACGACTTACCACCAGGCGGGCGGCGTCAATTTGGCGAACCAAATATAAAAAAAAAAAAAAAAAAAAAAAAGTATACCTTTTTCATGAGATACTTAATTTGCGTTAATTGTACTTAATTTTGTGTTTATATGTAATTTTCTGCTAATCGGCTTAGAAAATTAGGTACTTACCATTTTGGTGCTACTCATTCAAAATTTTTTTGAGTTACCTACTTACCGCCTTTGCGCGTAGCACGGCAAAGTAGTGCTTGTTGCTTACTGCTATTGCTATTACGTTTTGTCAAAGTAATGGTTTTCGAAGTAGAGAAGGTTTCGAAGTAATAAACTGTTTATTACATGATGTGTGTTCAAAACATTTATTTTGACTGAAATAATCCTCTCAAATACCTAAGTAAGTTTAATACTTTACACCACACGTAATACTAGTTAATTCACGAACCCGCCATCTTACTTGCCATTGTACAATCACTTGTAATCTATAAACACGAATTACTTTGTATAAAACAGACTTCTTTCTACCTTTATTTCTTTGGTTCTTTTGTGCAGTACCTTTTGATCGAGGGCTCTTGCGTTAGTTCGACTGCTATATTATTGTTTTATTGAAGTGTTTTATTGTTACCAGTATTCCAATTAAGTGGTATGTTGATGCGTCAAAATGCTGGTTTCGTAATGTAAGTTTTAATTGCTTTCTCTGTCACGGGTGAGTAGTTCGAACATGATAGATATATAATAACATGCGTGAAAGGCTTTGTTTGAGTTGTTTTCAAGTGTTTGATGTGTCATGGGATTGATTACACGTTTTGATTTGTTTTACCGTTTTGCCGTTTTTCGAAGTTCTTCAGCAAACTGATCCCAATTGCGTATAATTAACACAGATTTCTTTGTTTTCGTTCGTTTAAAGTACTAAATACAATAAATTAATGTTGTAGTTTATACTTTCGTTTGTTGGCACTTGGTGGAACCTATAGTAATACATGATGAACAACCACACTTGTATTTTATTCCACAAATTTATTTGATTTATTTTCACCGACTGGTTTCGCTTTTCAGCATTATCAGGGTAAATTTCTTACGCTGCTTCCTTGACTTTATGTGTATGTACCCACATTATGTAAAGATATGCTTGAAGATATGTTTTACAGTGAAGGAAAACACCTTTGATAATGCTGAAAAGCGAAACCGGTCGATGAAAATGATTCAAATAAAGTTGTGGAAATTAACGTTGACTTTTAAGTACTTTGAAAGTTGGTTGCAGGCCGTACCTATATGTGTAATCGACTACCTTACTTTGGACAGAATCTCGCCACAAATAGTGAGAACTATGTATTAACGATGGTAACACTGATATAGCGAAACTAATCAATGTTGTACAACACAACATTGTCACCCTTCCGAATAATATCTGTCAACACGTGAAGACACCCTAACGCTAATGACATGTGTGTGTAGAATGTGACGTTTATATGATGTCATAGATACAGAATTAATTTAATTTAGTCGTTGAATTATCAGCCCTTCTGAATAATAGGTAACTAGTGTGCAAGAGCTACAACTACAACAAAGAGGGGCTCGTGGTCTAGTGGTAACCTACAATGTTAACACAATGCAAAGGTTAAGCAACATCTAGTCAGACCGGTCTTAGGATGAGTGACCATTTCTTAAGACACTGAGACCCCTCCGTGCCTCGGAGAGCACGTTAAGCCGTCGGTCCCGGTTGTCATACGAACATCTATTGCAGTCGTTAGGGGTAGTTGGAGTCCTTAATCAAAAATCCGACCGGTCTAACTACAGAACTTCGATATCGCCCATAGGTTGTGGAGGTCAGATGGCAGTCGCATCACGGAAAATATCGAAGTTCAGCTGAATCGCAGTTAGACTGGATGACGACCCGCATAGTTTTTGTCTCGAATCAAAGAGATTTCGCAAGATTCTGCATATTGGTACTTGAGACCATAATTCACCAGGGCGTATCTTGTTTTAAAATGCTGAAATACTTACCTACTGTCATCATCATAATGTTTGCTAATTGACGCCCACTGCCGGGCACCTCTCCAACAATCGCCACAACATTTGGTGTTGAGCTCTCCGCATCCAGTGGCTTCCTGCGAACTTAACGATGTCGTCAGTCCACCTTACGCTATGTAAAATGTTTAAGTGGGACCATAATTACATCAAATGGATAGATAACCAAGCTTGTTACTATAACAAACAGTTATCTTGTTCATTCGTTCTAATAATTCTGTTAACTACAGTTATACGATAAAATCCGTCAGCCCCAAACGCAGGAAGTTTATGCGTTATGAAGATAAGTATAATACGTACCGTACCTACCTATCTTAGTTTCTGACTGATTAGTCATTCTGGCTTCACTTGTGAATTGTTTACTTATCGAATTCAGCTCCACGACAATAGTCAATTAATCAATTAGACGAATGCTTTGGCCCTAGGGTTATGTATGCTTCCGAGGGCGTACCCGGTGCGCCTGGCAATGGTAACGTCCATTGTTGAGCGTTCCGGGTATTCGATCTGTCATTAAAATACAAGACGATTCCTTTGGATAACGATGGAATCAAGTAAGTATGCCTATGTTATGTTAGAATTAATACTATATAATTACAATAACATGGACTCTTTAACAAGGGGAATATCGTAACAGCTAAGCTACTGAAACCCATCGACGCTGCGTCTATCAGAAGGTACTCGGTTGCCCCTCGAAGACGTTTCTGGCCTGTATATTTAATACATCATTTTCACCCTCTTTCAATTCAAAAACAGAAACTCGTTTCATCCGTATTATACCAGTGATTGTACAGAACGTATGCTAATCAAATGGTGTATCAAATCACCAGCAACTAAATGAAATAGTCGATATGTTTCACCAAATGTGATTAGTTCCGCACACTCGTTCGTTACTCGAATTGCGCTTTGTCATTGATGGAGGGTGCATATTCGATTTACAGTTTTGGAAAGTAGCAGAAAATATTCTTTAAACACAAACTTTTATGCTCTATGATTTTTTGAGTGGACCGAAGCGGAGCTCAATCTTAGGCGACAGGTGTAAATAAATCGTTTGTGTGCCAACTGCTCCGAAACAGCTCTACTGATTTTGACCATGGTGGCATTTGACCATATCTGAAATCATGAAAATAGAGCTGACCACGGAGGAATAATCACCGAAAATGTCCTGGACATCACCGAAAAACCAGATGATTAAATGGTTGCCATGGAAACACGTGCGTCAAAAATGAAAATAGATGTTTTTTCATTCGATTAATTAATTTAAGAGTTCGATTCTGATTCTGATAAGTAATAAAAACATTTGTGCCGCTCAACATTTGCAATTAGCAGCATGTATTGCATGCCTAGTTTAAGTAGTATGGATCACCTGTTTTGGCTGTTAAAAATTTGGTTTGGATTACAGAGTGATATGATGTGATGAGCAGTGATGAGTTATGATTATGAACTTTCTACAGTGCTCGGTAACGGTAATATGCTTAGCAAACAGTGTGTGTATACTGCGCCGCTGCCTGCCCCTTCAGGGATACATGAGTGTATGTGTCTAGCTTTCTGATTTTTTTAATTGAATGACCAAATAGGGGGTTAGTTGCTATTTTCACCGCCTATATATTTATAAACAAAAAGAAAAAAAACAAAATACCAAATCGTCTATATTTGCTACCACTATATTCTTCTACTTCTTCTTATTCTTCTACCATTATATTTGCCAGAGCCTCGTCGACCTTCGAAGAGGCCACACAGGTTGCCAAAGTCTGCCAGGCGCCACTGGAAATACCTTCTTGTGTGTACCAGAGACGCCCGCTGCAATGGACATGAGAGCGGCCGCAGTCTCGTGGAATTAAAAAAAAAGCCTCCTCGAAATATCAGCGTAGCATAACGTACAAGTAGAATACAAGACTAATAATCGCGTTGTATTCAATTGTCCACATATTTATTTACTGTTACCACTTATTATGAGTGATCTATATATATACCTAAGTAGCATAAAAAATGGCTTACAAAGAAGTCAAGTAGTGGATAAATAAATATAGGTTTAACCTCAGGCCAACTATCTCTATACTACGTATATATATAGAGCGCTGATAACTGATCTGAACCACTAACAACCACTCTGCATGACAGAACAGTCAAACAGTCGAAGATAACGTAACGCCACTACAGCTTCCCAGTTTAAGTTGTTGCGTGGCTAAAAATGGAACTAATTTATTATTGTATGTTCAAAGATCTTGTTTTTGACGTGTTTTAATGTAATTGTGGAACGCAAACATTATTAACCTGGGCTCGTGGTCTAGTGGTAACCAACAATGTTAACACATTGCAAAGGTTAAGCAACATCGACTCAGGCCGGTCTTAGGATGGGTGACCATTTCTTAAGACATTGAGACCCCTCCGTGCCTCGAAGAGCACGTTAAGCCGTCGGTCCCGGTTGTCATACTAACATCTATGGCAGTCGTTAAAGGGTAGTTGGAGCCCTAAATCAAGAATCCGACCGGTCTAACTACAGAACTTCGATATCGCCCATGGGTTGTGGAGGTCAGATGGCAGTCGCTTCACGGAAAATATCGAAGATCAGCCGAATCGCAGTTAGACTGGAAAGCCGACCCCAACTGAATTGGGAAAAGGCTCGGTGAATGATGATTAGAGCTGCTTAGTATTCGGCACGAAGAAAACGGGTCACACTCGCCCTCTATATAATATAGAAATTCAATGGGTTTAACCCTTAGATTATTACGGAAGGTTATTACGAAATATTTGCAAGGATTCCAAACAACCTACACATAAAGGGTTAAGCGGAGGTTGTGGTCCCTTCCGGTGTGTCAATTGTGTTAGTTTATTGGTTTTAGTTTAGAATAGAGATGAGTGGTTTGTTACCAGATCGGTTTCTTTACTATCATGGTTTATTATAAGCTCTCTGTATCTCAAACTTGTACGCGCGACTTTCTCAATTGTCTCCGTCAGACGCGAGCTTCTGACACTTATTAGCAGTATTCCGAAAGAAAACGACTTTTAAGATAAGATAAGTGCTCTCCGAGGAACATGCGTCTTAAGAAATGTTCACCCGTCCTAAGACCTGGCTATCATTTGCTTAACCTTGGCACTTAACCTTAACTTGGTAGTAACTGGTTTTTTTTTTTTTTTTTTTTTTTTTTTTTTTTTTTTTTTTTTTTTTTTTTTTTTTTTTTTTTGGTGAGTCAATTGGGTTTTAGTTTCAGGAGTGGCGCTTATGGTATACGCCTTCTCCTGGAACCGTTTGCAAGTTGATTGTTTAGTTAGTGAAGTGTTTAGATGTTATGTGCCGTTAGAGTGTTTTAGTTGATTTACGATATAGGTGATGTGGTGGAGGAGTGAGTTAAGTGTATCTGGGGCAGTTATAAATAAGGTGGTTGAGGGTTTGCGAGATTATGTTGGTGGGAAGTTCGTGGGGTCATGATGAGTAGGAAGGAGTTGCTTGGTTAGGTTAAAGGTTTGCGAGATTGTGCTGGTGCAAGGACAGAGGTCGTTGTTTAGGTTTAGTTGATTAGGTTGGGTTAGGTGGGACATCCGCTTTTGTGTGTGGAAAAGTTACAGGGGGTCAGTACTTTCCACACACTCCCTTAGTCGCCTCGTACGACATCCACAGGAGGATATGGGTTGGGGCTATTTGCAAGTCTTAACCTATTCAGTTACTACAATGTTATACAATATTATGGTATTTAATACTGCCAACGACTGGGAAAAGCCAATAGTCCGTTAAATGTCTGTATTCGTTTAAAATTCGGCGACTAATTGAACTGCGTCGTAATATCCGGTTGATAATGCGTCGTGTGTCAGATATATACGTCATTTCCGTGAGCGCAGGACGAGCAGCCATTACGAATAATGTTTAATTCATTATTCGATTTATGGTACAAACTTGTTTGCATCATTATCGACAGTTTGACAGCATTCAAACAGTTTCATCTGAAGCCTTTGGATCTAAATTACCTATATAAACATTTTCAACCGTCAGGTCTTTGGTCATAATTATCAAATGGTCGGTAGTGCATCGGCTTTCCACTCCAGAGTCTTGTGTTCGATTCCCGGATCGCATTAAATATTTGTGTGATCCACAAAGGTATTGTTTTGGGGTGGTGTTTTCTATATATGTTTTAAGAAATATATAATTGGATATTTATCAGTAGTCTAGATCCCATAGCACAAGCTTATAGCTTAATTTGGGCTAAATGACGTTGTGTAAAAATGTCCAAAAATATTTATTTATTTATTTTTTGGTAAATTTTTCCGTTAATCAAAAATACTTCTTTATTGAAAATGTACGAAGCGTAGATACAGCTAGTTTCTTTTATAAGCCAAAAAAGACACCAGAATTTCAAACTACGTTCCTAGGAGCACACACACACATGATCCAAGTGTTCAATTTATAGTTTCAAAACGCTCCGCCCTTTTTTCCTAATTGCATAACTGCCGCCTTCTATTCCATACATCGAAGAGCACGTGTGTCATCCTCATGGCGACAAATCGTCTCCAAAGACACCATTGTTGCACCACCGTTTTACAATATCGACTTTACAATTTAACGCTTTGATATTCAGTATCTAACTGCCGCCGATTGTGATTTAATAATACTTGAAAATAAAATAGTTGTTTGCCATAACGATAAGATTGAATATCACATGTAATATTGGAAGAATTTAATGTCAAAGTTATCGCATTATGTTTATAATGTATTATAGAAAAGAATTTCACGCATGCCTCTTCCCTTTTACCTCACACAGTTCGATATATTTATTGTTCGCTTTGTGACATCGTAAGAGCTACTCGTCATGAATGGACTACAATTTGTTATGGTGAACGATTAACTAAGAATTTGTGACTTTTATTTAAGCATTTAGCGTCAAATGTCTATGGCCTTTTAGCAGAGGTTTTGTAAAAGGTGATACTTTGGGTTTTGATATAAGAACTTAAAAAGTATGACAAGACATGTGGAAGAATAAACATGATTGTTCTCTAACAGGTGCAAAATACAAGTCAAGATATTCAAGTTGACTGTTTTCCTGGAGCAGTTCCTGTTTAAATTTAATTAGAAGTAAACAGATATAGATTCTACGGGAACACCTATGTGTTTATAAAGGAAATAGTCTACTATTAAAATTTCATATTCAATAATACTCGTAGGTTTACGCATAACATCTTTACCAACATTCACATTCATAATTTTACTAAGATGCTTTAGGCAAATTGACTAATTCTCAAAATGGCAAATTCTCTAAAAGCCTAATTTTCTGAATGACCAACTCTCAACAGCCGAATTCTTTAAATAGCACAATTTCTAACATTGGAAATATTTTTGTCATTCCATTTACTTTTCTTAGCGTAAACTTTACATAGTTCAAGAATAAGATTATTTGTTAAAGTAGCATTATATAAAATATCAACCTTTAGCATGCTCCAAGTTACCCGCGGAACCTATCAATAATTCATAATATATCAAATATAAATAGCGTAATATGTCCACAATGAATCTTTTCAAATATCCGAAGGTCCCGTCGCGTGCAAAACATCTGTCGGGTTTTTGTGTTTGCTTATTTGTTGGCTCATTAAACCTCCACGCTTTCCACTTATCACACATTTTTATGTCATTTCTGTCATAATTTTTTATGCCAAATAAAATTCCTAACCCCGTCCCTTTAGTAGCTATCATTCATGGATAAATCTGTAATAAATTTTTCGTCGATTTTGTTGTATATTTTTTTGCTATAACTATTGAGATTCTAGCGTAAAATTGTCCGTTCGAAGTGGGTCCGATTTTGTGGTAAAAGTACCGTTTTTTAGGGTTGGGGTCGTTTTACTTTTAATTTGTTTTTCGAACAATAAAGGTGCGATGGTGTGTGACGTTGAGTGTTTGAATGGCAATCGATATAATTGATAGTGTTGTTTTTTGCGAAAACACATTACAGAGATAAATCGGCCGAGTACGAGTCAGACTCAGGCCAAAGGGTTCCGTAACAAACAAAAAGACACGTTTGTTGTGAGAATATTTACTATATTCTGTATTATTAGTATTTATTGTTATAGAGTCAACAAAAACACATCATCTGTGAAAATTTCAACCTTCTAACTATCACGGTTCATGAGATACAGCATGGTGACGTGACCGTGGCCGGACGTACAGCGAGGTTTTAATAATAGGGATCCCGTTTTATGTGTACGGAACCTTAAAAAGTAGTATTTGTGTTGTTCTATTTCTATTGTATCAACTCTATATTACCTACTGTAAGTTTCATCAAAACCAGATCAATAGTTTCCAAACATTCATCCCTCCAAACTTTCGCGTTTAAAATAAATATTGTTGTAAATACATATTGTTTAACTGCTTCGGTGGCGTGGTCGGTAGTGCATCGGCTTTCGACTCCGGAGTCTCGGGTTCGATTCCCGGGTCGAATCAAATATTTGTGTGATCCACAAATGTTTGTTTCGGAGCTTGGGTGTTTTCTATGTGTATTATTATGTATGTATTTAGAAATATATATAAGTATGTTTATCAGTTGTCTAGATCCCATAGCACAAGCTTATGGCTTAGTTTGGGCTAGATGATGTTGTGTGAGAACGTCGAAACGAAATCTATTTATTAGAAGGACACAAAAAAACATGAGATCATAAAATTAACTGAATATCTTATTATAATATAATAACCGTATAATAAAATTACGAGAACAGATTGTTATAAGACTATCATTTACTCAATGGCTTCCTAATCCCATGGCTAATGAGAGCCTCACGCGAGACACGTGTCCCTCCCTACGTGACCTCCGCCCTCCTTGGATTACTAATAACTACTGTTTGTCAGTTTGTTTATGTTCGCAGTAATGGGGAATCTCGGATGGGAAATATTAGCCGACACATTTATATAATTACATCGTCATTGAACGTTAACGAGGTGTTGATACTTATTACATTGGACTATTTTTCCTTCTAATATTTATACTATGAGTAGATGATTGTGAGAGTTAGATGTTTTTTTTTTCAATTTTATTTTGAGAACTTTCATAGCAAAGGTTGTACCTACAATACCAGACTGCTGTAAATTTTTGCTATTGTCGTTGTCTAATAACACGATCGTGGCAATATGCACACTATTATTGCCATTGATTAGTAGGTATTAGTTATTAATATTATTATTAATTATTACTGGTGGTGGAAGTGGTATGTAACAACTGTCCTGGGTGTTAGAATTTAGGTTAGAATCGGTTAGATTTTCTATAGTGCCCGGCAACGGCAATAGACCTGCCACTATTACGTGGGATCAAAAAAACTGGCAAAGAGTAGGTGTGTAATGCAGCTCTGCCCATGCACCTTCGGGGACATTCGGGGCACCATACGCGTGATATGTATCTGTCTGTCCGTCTGTCTGATAAGTAATCAGCTTACATGTGACGAAAACGCGAATTTCATTTAGATAGGTATCTAGAAGTATTTACATTTTATAAATAAATATAATACCGACTATCATAAAGTAATAAAAAATATAATTAAATTCCCAGAGATGAGACCAATATCAGTGATGTTACAAGACCATAAAAATATTCATTGCTACATGTTGTTTTAAACTAGGGTCGACATTCACCGACAAAAGAGGCGGGCCGAGCCTATCATTGCCAAAACGCTTCGAGGTCTATTGTGTATTTACAATAGGCTGAGCTAAGTGGGGGTAGTTTTTATGATTGTAACTTTAAACAGGAAAGCACCCCGAAACTTAGTAGTTCAGTGTGTTTCAATATGAGAGCTCGTTACACTCGTCACAATGTCGCGTTCTTTCTTAGTGGACACTTTGATTAGTGATGATAAAGATTGTAAGAAGAATCGATTATCTAGTGAACCTGTACATCCCTCTATATCATTGCTTGGACAGCAGTTGGATCCGCGAACAACAATACTACCGTACCCTTATCCCGTACACTTGAGTAACCTCATCAACATCGGCTTACATCAACAACGATCAACAGAATTATTTCGACCTTTCCTGGAGCATCTGACCTATCGCTATCCTTTCACCCATCAATTTCCGCGTCAAGAGCCACATGATAAACAAGTTGAGGACAAGAAGCAAGAACACTGTTTTAAATCTGAACAACTGGAGCCTGTGAACTTTGTTCACAAGAGGAAGAAATCTGTGTCTCCACATTTACATCACCCTTACAACACTGCAGTGTCCCCATCAAAGAGTCAGAGCTCCTTATCCAGTGAGAGTAGAAACGGAACCCCAAGCCCGCCAGTTGGTCACCCAGAAGAACTTCTACCTGGTTATTCTAAGGATCTAAAACTACCGTTTAAAGAAGATACGAGTAAGAGAATCAGAACAGCGTTCACAGGAACTCAACTGCTAGAACTAGAGAGAGAATTCTCCGCAAACATGTATCTGTCAAGGCTTCGACGGATCGAGATTGCCACAAGGCTGAAGTTATCAGAGAAGCAAGTAAAGATATGGTTCCAGAACCGGCGAGTGAAACTAAAGAAGGAGGAAACAGGCTCGAAGGAATGCTGTTGTGCCAGGAGCTCGTGCTCATCGAAGCACCAAGACCCGTGTGAACAAGAACATATTGATGTGGTCAGTGATCATGAGACCAGTTACGAATCTCCAAGACTATCCCAGTACTAGAGGACATTGAATAATTATAAGCATATTAAGTATGAATTAGGTATTATCTGAACATGTTTTATTAATTTGTTTGCTCGACCATTCAGAAAAGCTTAGTGTTAGACTAGTTTTGATAATAGATCTATACGGATAAAGACCTACCGCCGTAGGTACGTCTTTCTCCGTATAGATTGGCAGATATGAGACTTCTTATGCTTTAAGGGTCCTGTAGGGATCGGGGTAATTGGAGTCGCGGGCGTCCTATGTACCTATTACCTAGACGTACAGATAAATACGTTTAAAAAAAGAGTGTGTATATAAAAATATATGATGTTTAAATACTATTTATTTATTTTACTGTCTGCACTAAAGTACAGATCTAGCTATATAAGTTACTAAAGAGCGCCAATATTTGTACAATATGGTGCTATGTTTTTGAGACGATAATCTTATTATTTTTGTATCAAATCAAAAATTACATTACTTGATTCCCAGAAACTGTTTTTTGACCTTTCATTTTTCCCTTTTTTTAACAGCCCATCTGACGCCCACTTCGCCCCAAATAGGAAGGTAATTTAGCCTAAATATACAACGCTGGCTGGACGGGTTCGTATACGGGTTTTTGTCAAGATTTTGTTTTTTAAACATACTTCAAACAAACTACATGGCAATATTAAAAATGAAACTTGAATCAACTTTATAGTGGAAAGCTAAGAGGGCCTATGAACACCTAAAAGGCATTCCTTACTACACGCATAACACCTTCAAATGCCTGTAATTCGCAATAGGCTAGCCCACCATTATAACATGAGACCATGGAACTAAGTACACGGTCGTACGCAGGTCCGAAATTCGGTTGCGTTTGGAGCAACATAGTGAGAAAATGTAAGCGTAATAAACACCTTTGGAGATAACGACGTAATTTGGTTTTGTTGTTGTTTGTACATTTAAACTATTTAAAACTTAATATTGATATCCTTAGCACCCCTAAATATACGTAGGTACTTTTATATTCTACTAGCTGTGTGGTTCTATATCTACCATATAAACAAAAGTTGCTGATGGTTTTAAACCAAACGTTGCGTCAGAATTATTTTCAGTTTGAGCGAAGTTTCGAAACTTCCTGTCCATAGTTGGACAGTGTAACGAGATGGGTCATCCGAATGAAACGGACTAAGTTTGTGAGAGCTTTTGACTAACGAAAGGTTATTATACTCAATATTTGGTTTTGTATTTGAAGTTCAACATTTCGGAATTGCTAGGCTCTAGTTAGCTGAGTCGAAATTTATATTTGATACGCATTTGCTTGCGAAGTAAAGGGGGTTTGGAATCCAAGCGTACAAGATAACGTGAATTTAAAATCTTATCGCGGATTTAGCTATCTATATTATGTCGGTATTCTTACAGAACACCTACCGTTGCTGCTTCCCAACGGCTGAGCCACTGGCTAAAATAAAAATACGAAAATTATTTTTTTTAAAAAAAGGTATGTTTTTAAATTATTAAATAAAAACCATTTTTTTTTTTTTTTTTTTTTTTTTTTTTTATATTTGGTTCGCCAAATTGACGCCGCCCGCCTGGTGGTAAGTCGTGACGACGTCTAGCGATTGTGGGCCACTCTCACAGCACACATTACTATTGAGAATGGCCCTCAACTTGACGACCTACTGATGTGCCTCTTCACGCTCCGCTTAAAGAACCCAGGATTATATGTGGGAGGAAACACGTGCACAGGCAGGGCGTTCCAGGCCACTATCGTTCGGCAGAGAAACGAACGTTTAGAACGTTCGGTTCTCGCGAACATGCTATCCACTGTGTGGGGGTGGCATCTCTGCCCGGCACGAGTCGTTCGGGATCGGAAGGAAGAGGGTGGGATCAGATTGAAGAGCTCTTCAGAACACTCGCCGTGGTAAATACGGTAGAATGCGGCCAAGGAAGCTATTGTTCGGCGCTGAACTAGCGGCTCAAGGCTTCCCGTTACCTCCGGACAATCTATAATACGGATAGCCCGTCGCTGCATAGCGTCGAGAGCGTCCAGCAGATACTTCGCGGAGCCGTCCCAGAGGTGAGAACAGTATTCGACGCAGGGTCTAATCTGCGTCTTGTACAGCAGACACCTCTGGTCCGGTGTAAAGAATCTCTTTACCTTATTCAGTATTCCTAGTTTCCGCGAAGCTAGCCCTATACATCTTTCGATGTAGTTTTTATTATTGAGCTCTCGACGAACGTCTATGCCAAGGATATCAAGGTTGTCCTTCATTGGTAATAATGCATTCTGAAGAGAGGGTAGGGGAAGGAAAGGGGATTTCTTCGCAGTAAATGCACACGCCTGTGTTTTGCGGGCATTGAACTCGACCAGGTTCTCGGTACCCCATTGAGAGATACTGTCGAGGTTACGGTCGAGATCAGCCACGAGTCGTCGTCTCTCCTCCTCAATCTCAGATCGCCCCGCCGTCGGACGAACCGAGTAACTCCCGTGCAGTGTGCTGTCATCTGCATAGCAATGAATGTTCCCGAGGGATAGCATATCATTGATATGCAGAAGAAAGAGAGTTGGTGATAGTACGGACCCCTGCGGTACCCCGGCATTCACTTGCAAAAAGCGAGAAGCCTGGCCATCGCAGAGGACCCGCACTCGGCGCTCGTTTAAAAAACTGGCAATCCAGCTGCACAGTTGAGGAGGTAGACCATATGCCGGAAGCTTGGAAAGGAGCGAAGCATGCCAGACCCTATCGAAGGCTTTGGCGATGTCCTGGCTAATAGCCAAGGACTCGCCGTGCCTTTCCATAGCCCCACCCCAGACATGCGTTACGAATGCCAGAAGATCACCCGTTGATCGCTTTGGCCTGAAGCCGTATTGTCGATCATTGATTAGCGAGTGATCCTCTAGGAATTGCATGAGCTGCTTATTTATAAGGAGCTCAAGCACCTTGCAAATGACTGAGGTGACAGCTATGGGTCGATAGTTGCCTGGATCGGACCGATCCCCTTTCTTGGGGATCGGTTGTACGTTAGCCTCCTTCCAGACCTCCGGCACGAGCCCTGAAGAGTATGACAGGCGGTACAAACGCGTTAATACTGGAGACAACTCAGCTGCACATTTTCGTAGCACCACCGCCGGAATGCCGTCAGGGCCACTGGCTTTCCGCGTGTCGAGTGACCGCAGTACTGCCCGTACATCACATTGCCTGATAACAATATCAGGCATTGTGTGGCCACAGTTGGCGATGGCGGGGGGCTGCAGGCCACGGTCGTCGACCCGGGAATTAGCCGCAAAGAGGTCTGCGAGCATATCCGCTTTCTCTTGGGCTTTGTGAGCCAGTGTTCCATCTGGGTAACGCAGTGGTGGCAGCGAGGGCTGACAAAAGTTAGATTGCACGGCTTTGGCCAGTTGCCAGAATCCACGGCTGCCCGTGGGATGGGAAGTGAGCTCCTGACCAAGCCGCGC
The DNA here is from genome assembly GCA_963556515.1 of Nudaria mundana. Classification (NCBI taxonomy): domain Eukaryota; kingdom Metazoa; phylum Arthropoda; class Insecta; order Lepidoptera; family Erebidae; genus Nudaria; species Nudaria mundana. The sequence goes on from OY748299.1 coordinate 19,994,558, forward strand.
GACGCGCTGGGCATCCGCTCTCTTAAAGGCCCTCTTACTCGACTTTGTGGCCAGGTTGTACGCTGCTTTGAGGTGGCCCACGTTTGGGTCGCGCACAGCCCGGGCCCTGATCCAGGCGCGATATGCCGACTGTTTTTGTCGAACAGCTTTGGCACAATCTCGCCCGAACCAGGGACGGGCTCTGCGGATACTGGCGACATCAGTGAAAGGGATGTAATAATCCATCCCTAAACTGATCTCGCCAGTAATAATAAAATAATAAAATAAATAAAATATGTTAGGACAATCCACACAACGCCATCTAGTCTCAAACTAAGCAGAGCTTGTGATATGAGTACTAGATAAACTGATATAAATACTTATATACATTTTTTTTTTGTAAATACATACATATTATACATAGGAAACATCCAGACTTCGGTACAAACGTATGTGTCATCACACAAAGTTTGTCCCGACCGGGAATCGAACCCGAGACTCCGGCGTCGAAAGCGGATACACTACCGACCACGCCACCGAAGCAGTCGAAAAAGTAATAGCAGAAGCACTATCCGATGGAGCCTTTCCTACAAAGCAGCGCTGGCTCCAGGGGACGGACGCATAATAATCGCGTAGACCGTCCCAATCCGCTGACGAGTAGTGCCATAGTCGTCGTGACGTTTGTACAGGACGTGCAGGAAGTGACACCTTCATGCCAGCGTGAACAACACAGTGGTCGGAACTACCCAGTGGGGCTCCTACTGAAACACTGTACTGGGCTGGGCGACTCGTCAGCAGTAGATCCAGCAGAGCGGGCGCGTGATCTGACCTGTCTGGTATCCGGGTGATCCCGCATACCATCTGGGTCAGACCGTGGGAGAGAGCGAACGCATGGGCGGCTCTACCCGCATGATCAGTCTTGAGGGACCCCAGCCATTCAATGTGATGGCCATTGAAGTCCCCCAGAAATACTAGGTCAGCGTTCGGGAACCGCACCTGCGCTTCATCAGCCGTCTCGCTGAGGTACTGGAAAAGCTTTGTTGTCTCAGAATCCCCTGTGTGGGATCGGTAGACGCACACGTAGATCTGGCTCATAGAGCCATGGTCTACGTGCAGCCAAAGGACGGAATTGGAGGGGTTCTCTAGGCAGCGCAACCGGCGGCAGCAAACATCCGCCCTAACGAACACGCACACCCCGGCTTTGTCTCGAAATTGTTCCTCGATGACATAGCCGGGGTAACACAGGTAAGACGTGTCGTCAGGGCGGCGTATTTGTGTCTCCGTGAGGAACATCACAGCGGGCCGTGCCGTCTCAAGGTGGTGGTGGACGGTATCGAGGTTCGCATGGAGTCCACGGACGTTAGTGAACTCCACCTCGAAATGTGAAGTTGTGGGGTTTCCTAGGGCCGCTGTGTAACGTTTATTTCTTTTTTGTTGCACTGCCATTGTAGATTTTGAAGAAGAAGCGTGAAGACAGGGCGACATTTGGTGCAGCAGTAAGTGACAAAGCGCAGGGGCTAGCTTTGTCTAGAACCGTGTGGTTAGGTCGGAGCCGACTCGCCGGACGGAAGGGCTCCCAAACCCCCCTGATGCAAGGCCGCCGCTACCCCACACCGGTTACCACCCGGAGCGGCGATCCCACATCAGGATTATGCGCAACATGTGGGGCAGCCTCCTGGGGTGGTTGGCCCCAGGCGGGCCCCATGACTGTGTTGCGGGCGGCCGCGGCAACGCCGTTGCTAAGGGTCTCCCTGGCCGGCGAATCGACCCACACCACCCACACTAGACTCCGTTTCGCCCCCACTGGTCCCATGCCTGCTGCACCATACATCGCCCCGGGCCCGGCGGTGCAGCTGCTGAACCCCTAACGCAACCCAGCCTGGGCTGGGTTACTTGGGGGGCTTTAGCACAGCTGCACGGTGGTACCCCCCCGGACCAACACTGTTGTACCACCTGGTACCCACGTAGGGGCCGAAGCCACTCCATAGGTACCGTAAATTAACGAGCCTCGTCCGTTTATCAGCAGGTGCGCCACTAGCAGGTGAGGTCGCTGGGGCCCTATAGATGTTGGTAGAGCCCCTTTGCACCCAAACCATTCGGTAGTGATAAGCTGCAACTAAAACCTCAGAAGCAGTAGTTTTTTATTTTAAAGAAAATACACTCTATTTCTTTTCCAATATCTGTTTTCAAATTAATTCCTCCCCAAAATACAACGCAACACGCTTAATAAATCTCCCACGTACGGATTCCTAATGTTTGCTCAACGACCATCATCCATCTCAAATCAAATAACGTAATTATTTGTCAAAAGCATTTATTATCTATGGAGGGACGCTTCGCCGCGTGGCAACCATACGTGTGCAGAACACCATGTTTGCTATCGGCAACCCAATTCTATTTTTGAAAATAGTCTTTGACTCTTTTATCTAGAGTCGAGATTAGTGAACTATATTTTTTTTATTGAGAAAAATAAGTTGGTTTATATAACACTCATAATGCCTAACATTTATAAAATGCAGCTAAAAATAACGAAATTAGACAAGGTCCCTATACAGAACCACATAGAAATCAAAATAGAATGATCCATTTTTGAAATTGCTAACTTAATGTGTTGGCTTCTAACCAGCCACGCGTCAGATTTTCATTGGTATCTATTTGAATTTCGAACTGTACATTCGGAATTTGTTTTTCATCAGCCAGTTCTCGTTTACGGTTGGACTGTCATCAAGTGCTTTCTCTATTGTCAATTTAGATTTATTTGTTTTGTGATTTTTGATTTGAAATTAGGGTGGGAAGTTATTTATTATTGATAGAATTGATTTAATTTAAATTGTTATTTATTTACAATTAATGTAAAGTATTCAATTTTTATTTATTCAACAATATCTATACTATTATTAATACAATTATTGCCATAAAAGAATGTCGAAAATATTAAATCGTTACATTTTCTGAGTTTCTCAAATCTAAAATTTTCTATGTCATAGAGTAATTTTGCGTTTACAAAGAACCGTTAGGGTTCTCTTCTCTTGGATTTACTAAAGATATTTCTGCCACTTTTGTAATAAAAAACCTTGGAATCTAGATGAGTAACAGTGCCTTCAGCGGTTCTGTGACCCGCCCAGACAAGGACGTTTAACTAATTTAAAAAAACAAATTCGTAACGGTAACATATGCTAGAACCATTATTTGCATGTCAGAAAAAAAAGAAATGTCATTGTAAAGCTCCATGCTCTCTCTCCAATAAATCCCCTATCAATTTGACAACCGTTACGTTAATAAGTTGGTTATTGTAAGGGTTGTCACCTCGCATACTCCACAAGGCATTTGCTACTTAATTTTGATTACAATTAGGTTATTTTTGTCTCTTGTCTGAAAGAGTTTGCGGTTGTTTGCTAGTCCGTTTAGTTTGATTAAAGTTTATTAGGTTCTTTCATAAGTTAAATCTATATATTTAATACGACAATTTGTCGGTCTATCTGTCCGTCCGTCGCGTTTTTCAATTTACATACATTTGCATGAAATATTAAAATATTCTTTATTTTTTAATTTTATTTTGTTATTTGAGGCGATACAAAGTTCTTCGGGATAACTAGTATTTTTTAATTCTGCTACAAATAAGGCAAAGCAAGTTTGGAATTACCAAAGAATATTAACACGTACTTACTATCTTATTATCTATTTACTAATACCGAAATATAATTTTTAACCAGATTCAAAAAGGAGGAGAACAGATTTTGAAAATTCTTACCACGTGGTTATATTTAAATTAGGTCCGATCTTGACAATTATTTCGGTTATTTGAAGTCATTTTATTTTTTACAAAATCGTTACATTTAATTTGAAGTGGCAGACAGACAGAGAGACAGACACATATCACGTCTATATCCCTGAAAGGTTAGGCGGAGGTGCATAACACACCCATAATTTGCTAGTATTTTTAGTCCCACGTAGGGGGGCAAGCCTATTGCCGTCTCCGGGCACACATATAATGGGTTATGTCGAAAATGGCTGAATGAAATGAATAAAAAGCAGCAGCTAAATAGTATAATGCAGCTAAATAGCTAATAGTAGTAATGGCAGTAAGTATTAATTGATCCTTATCTGGGAAAACTGCATAAAATCCGTACAGTATCTCCGGTACCTACAAAAATACGTGTCTATATTTGTGTAAGTCAGACAAAATAACAAAAAATACTTACTTATTTTGTGTTTTTAAAGCACAATTTTTCTATTAAACTTTCAATAGACCTATAATTTCTAATGTATTACTTAAGATGAGTTCCGATATATCTAATTGTATTATTATAAAAATAATTGCATCGCCATCGTGTCCTTCTTGATTCCAACCGTTCCTTTATATTTACCATCATTAGCGCAACTCGTAAGCGCAACGAACACAACCAGTTTTATTTGACAAAAGCTCATTTAAATCTGTTTGTCATCCACTTGTGTTCAATTCGCTTCGACAACGACAAAACAGACAATAATATTTTCATATTGGAATGTTCTCTCCGGAACAACAATAGAAAATAATTAAAGCTAGAATGTTTTCTTACCAAAGATATATTTAAATGTAAATTATAAGCGGTATATTTAGTGTGTGGTGGTTTTAGAGAGGATAGACCTCCCACCCTCTTCAGTTTCAAACCGTGTCAAGACTGATCTTTAAAAAAATTCTCACACAGATTTTTTTTATTCCCGTAGAGAATTACGAGCTACATTGGTGATTTGGATATAACCCCTTATAGCACCATCTAATTAACCTACTTCGATTAGGAAGTAAGTCATTTTTAATTTTAAAAATTATTCGCTTTTATAAACTGACGTGTAGAATAAAACTACTTTGCTTTAAGTACATAAATGATAAAAGTATACAATTATACATCTCTGAAAAGTTGATTCCATACAGCAGGTGTACGTCACATGAAATTTGAGCCACAGAAGGTAAATTTCCATATTTAATAAATAATTTAATAAATTACTTCGGCACGCTATTCTTACCTCGGCACGCTATTCTAAACGACATAATTCGTAGGGCTCTTTCTACCGCAGGTCTTCCGGCCGTACGTGAACCAAATGGTTTAGCACGAAGCGATGGAAAGAGACCGGACGGTATGTCGTTGCTACCGTGGAAGATGGGAAGGCCTTTGGTGTGGGACGCTACATGCGTTGACACCTTAGCACCTTCACACCTTCCAAGCACATCCGGATGTGCCGGCGCTGCTGCTGCATCGGCTGAAGACCTCAAACGGCGTAAATATGCTAACCTAACAGGTGATTACATATTTGAGCTGTTTGGGGTTGAGACACTGGGGTCATGGGGTCCGAGTACTCGCCGTCTTTATAGAGACATTGCTAAACGCCTAATTGATGCTTCTCAGGACCAGAAGGCTGGCTATTTTCTGGCCCAAAGAATAAGTATCGCCATACGACGTGGCAACACAGCCAGCATTCGCAACGATATTTTGTAATGTAAATATTTGTAGTAAATAATTATGTGTATTTTGAACATTTTTATTGTAAATAAATGATACAAAGCCTACATTAAATATAACAGGTATTCACGTATGTAGGTATGTACGAGTACCACTATTAATAGTGTAACAAATAATTTATTGATTATAAATATAATTAAACATATTTAGACTAGTGGTCACCCTGTTTCGCGAGCATTGCTTTTTCCCCCATTTCCCCCCCACCCAAAAAAACTCAAGATGTAAAAATTGTATTAAACCGACAAGTTTTTTTTTAACGTGGTCGGTGATGCATTAAGGCACTTCACCGTTTCGCTGCCGAGGGGAGCGAGACGGTTTCGTGTGGGACTCCCTGCCCTAGGATAGAAAACGGGCCGGACTACCCACTAAAACCTATCCACGGTGTTTCTCCTTCGCCTTAGCCGGGCCCCCGGATAGGTAGAGACTGCTAAGCGACGGCGGCCCGGCATAAACCAACAAGTTAGGACAATTGACCACAACTGTATCTAATATTTGCAGAAACCTTTTAAACGACCTCAGATTTTAATAGACGCAGATACGGATGTTGGTTAAAAGACAACTTTTAATATGGCAAAGAAGTTTATAGCTGGGTTTCGAATAGACTTAGTGTCTTAATAAAATCGTGAAAAAAAAACAACTATGTTGAACCAGAGTTTTCTATGAAACGTTTGTCAATCTTTTGTATTGAATTATAGTCGACTAAAATATTAAAAAGAGAACAGGAGCATAATTAATCTTCTTCTTCTTCTCTTTTATCTATCTCTTATAAATAAAAATGAATCGCCGGTCGCTTGAACGGTGATTCATTTTCAGACAACCGATTTGGCTAATTTGGTTTTGAAATACTTGTAAACGTTCAGGGAAGGTTTAAAGGGGGTACGAAGTTCGCCAGGACAGTAGTAGCTGTCCTGACCAATAAATGTTTCTATGTCTTGTTTGGTGCCTATAAACCCATCTATCTAACGATTATACTAACCTACCTGTTATTTTGGCTAAGCATAATGGCCCTTCTGCATCTTTCTTGTATGATTGTAAAACTACTGGTGAAATCTCAAAGCTTTCATTTTAAATTAGAGTTGTCGTCCGTTCAATGAATGTTTCATGTCCCGAGTGAATGTTTAATTTAGCGAAGAAGTCAGCTAGTAAGTTAACTTGAATGAATTCTGAACATGAAAGTAGGTACTGGAAAATGCAAATGAAGAAAGTTTATGAGCTTATATAAACAACTCGCTATTGCCCGCAGTTCCGCCTGAGTGGAATGTATACGTAGGTAAGTTTTGCGTAACTTAAAAAAACAACGTGTTAAAACCAAAATATTATGTTTATTGCTTTTCAAAATACATTTCAAAATACTTTACATTTTAAACATTTTTTCATGCAATCGAACCATTTTTTTAAAACAGGAGGACCACAGATCTGAAGACATGTTTTCTACGTGCTGATTGAACGCTATCACTGCCTCTTCGAAGTTGGTAAAAGTGAAACCTCTCATCAAATCTTTGATTTTGGGGAAAATACAGAAATCACAGGGTGCTAGGTCGGGGCTATGCGCAGGATGGGTGACGAGTTGTACTTTTTCGGAAACTAAAAATGACTTTGTTTTGCTGGCCGTGTGTGAAGAAGCGTTTTCATGATGTAGGAGAACACGGCTTTTGGGTCGTCTTTCGCGAACTTTTTCTAACACTCTGGGTAAACAAATGATAGAATACCACTCGGCATTAACACTCTTTTGAACTTCAAGTGGAATTGTACAGATGGGACCCGTAGCTGAGAAAAAAAACGCGATCATTTTTTTACCAACGTTAACTGCCTCACTTTTGTTGGCTTGTTCTCATTTTCAAACACCCATTCACAAGATTGCTGTTTTTTTTCGGGTTCAAAACAATAAATCCAGGTTTCGTCTCCTGTGACAATGTCATAAACAGAATTAGAATGTCCGTGGTCGTACTTCAGTAGCATCTGTGAGCACCATTCCACGCGAGCCCGCTTCTGCTCCGCTGTCAGTTCATGAGGGATCCAACGACAACAAAGTTTCCGAACTTTCAATTCTTCGTGTAAAATTTTCTTGATTTGAACATAACATAAAACCCGCTTAACAGTAGCCACATTATTTTCGTTGACGGCAGTTGAAGGCCGCCCTTCACGAAATTCGTCATATAAAGAAACTCGACCTCTCTCAAATTCAGCAAACCATCGCCTCACGGTGCTCAAACAAGGTGCTTCTCTCGCAAAAGCATTTTGAAGACGAGCGGCACAGTCTTGCGGAGAGAGATAAATTTTAAAATCATAAAAATCATCGCTCTAAAATCATTTCGACCTCAGACTAAAAGTATAACATAGACGGAACGAATAGAACTAGCGAGTGAAGCCGCGAAAAGGGATACTATATAGCAATGGGATACCATTTCGCTCGCACTCCTTTGTGAGCAGCGAGTGTGTACGCACGTGCGATCACGGTTGAACAAAATATTATAAATATGCCGTATTGTGTGGTGAAAAGGTGTAAAAACACTTCAATTATTCATAGAAAGAATGCTGGATTATCGTTTCATAAGTAATTAACTATTTCTTATTAGATTTCATAACATTTTTCTAAATATTTTAGTTGCACAAACTAGGAACACAAAACCTCCGCCATATCATACAGAGTTGCCATAATTTTTTCATCATTTCCACAAAATATTTAGCAGTATTTATGGGATTTTATAAAGTACTGAGTAAAAAAAATCAGTGTCATCAATGTTGACAACCTCGATGTTTCTAATCATCATCATCATCATTCGTGCGTTAGTCCCGAACTCCCGATCACATGTGTCCGGGATCTACTTAATACGTGGCTTGGTTATTTCGGCAATCTTGGAATTGACCGCTGTCTGACCTCCCAGCCATCCAATATATTTATGTTACTGTGTCAGTAGTTTAATTTCAGTCTAACACTACAAAGGCCTCAGTCTTAACCTAACGACTATTGATATCCACTTCATGTATAGTCAACGACAAAAGTAGCTTAACCAATAATTCTTATCTGTTGATGACTAATAGCTGTTAAACCGATCACAAAATCATAAACAAAACACGAAATATATTAACTTTGTCCTTGGGATTCTAAAATTACTTGTACATTGCTGTGGCACATGCATTGAGATGTAAAAAAGAATAATAAATATTTTTGTGCTAATCAACTTTTGTTGTTGACTGTACTTTGTACTTACACTGGAATGAAGCTTTGTTCATTCATCTTAAAAAGGATTATTTTAATTATGAGAAGTTAAATAATAAATATGTTAGGACAATTCACACAACGCCATCTAGTCTCAAACTAAGCAGAGCTTGTGATATGAGTACTAGATAAACTGATATAAATACTTATATACATTTTCTTTTTTGTAAATACATACATGTTATACATAGGAAACATCCAGACTTCGGTACAACATCACACAAAGTTTGTCCCGACCGGGAATCGAATCCGAGACTCCGGCGTCGAAAGCTGATACACTACCGACCACGCCACCGAAGCAGTCATAGTTTTTTGAAAGCTAGTAATTAAAGTGTGTTTACTCAGTGTTTATCACGTTTTTATTTATTTTAACACCATTTTAGGCACTTATCATAATAATCATTTGTGTAAATGACAAAATAATTGCAGATAACATTTACTATAACAAATATTAATTTTCCATATGTCCACTATATAGAGATTTTTAGGAGATTTTTTTATTTGCTGGCACCATTACGCACACGCCGTTAGTGGTATCGGTACACGGAAATCGGAGTCACACGCACACATTGAAAGTGTCATTTGGCTTCACGTGTTTATTCTACATGTTCCGTCTATGTTATTCTTTTAGTCTGAGATTTCGACTTAATTCCATTTTCGTTGCATACACAGAACTTTGATGTGTGTTAAAAAACAATTGACAAAATGATTTCCCACCAATTGTTTTCGTTTAATTACTGAGAAGGTTGCAACGTTTAAAAAAATATAACATTCGAAATTCAAATAGTTCCGACTAGCTAGAAGTGCAAAACTTTTAGTGTGCCCCATGTAGATGACGACTACTTCTTTATAAAAAAAAATATTTCAGACAATTTCCATAGCTCCTGGTGTAGTGGTAAACGACAATGTTAATATATTGCAAAGAAAGCAATGGTAAGTAAAATGTTTTAAGAAAAACTTTTTAAATTTATAATAGCATTAATTTTTCGCAGAATTAAAAAGACAACAAAACGTCGACAATTGTTTCACCTCTAAACGAGGCATTATCAAGACTGTCTCAGAGAGAACAGCATATTGCAAAGGTTAAACAACATCTAGTCAGGCCGGTCTTAGGATGGGTGACCATTTCTTAAGACACTGAGACCCCTCCGTGCCTCGGAGAGCACGTTAAGCCGTCGGTTTCAGTTGTCTTACGAACATCTATGGCAGTCGTTAGGGGTAGTTGGAGCCCTTAATCAAAAATCCGACCGGTCTAACTACAAAACTTCGATATCGCCCATGGGTTGTGCAGGTCAGATGGCAGTCGCTTCACGGAAAATATCGAAGTTCAGCCGAATCGCAGTTAGACTGGAAAGTCGACCTCAACTGAGTTGGGAAAAGGCTCTATGAATGATGATGTCCATAGATGGTCAGTAACAAAAAAAAACTTATAGCCTATGTTAGTACAGTTCTCAATTTAAAATTAAGTTTAGTAATGGAACAAGCTTGTTACTTTAAGTTAAAGTTTTAAGGCTTTAAGTTAAACCTTATATCGAGGAACACTATCCTTTATAACATCACTTTACGACTAATACAATCGGAGTAGGAATTAAAATAGGGGTAAAAACGGGAGATTGTTATTTTTTAAAGCGCTTCCGTCCCTATTAGTACAACTGCATCGGTGGCGCAGTGGTATGAGTATACGACTATACCATCCCTGAGGTCCCAGGTTCAATTCCGGGTCGAATCAAATATTTGTGTGATCCGCAAATATTTGTTTCGGAGTTTGGGTGTCTTCTATGTGGGTGTCTAATTAATATGTATGTATTTACAAATATATAAGTATGTTTATCAGTCGTCTAGATCCCATAGTACAAGCTTATTATATTACTAGCTGATCGCCGCAGCTCCGTCCGCGTGATTTCCCGATTCCCGTGATTCCCGATAAAAAGTAGCATATGTTACTCAGGGTGAATGTGGCTTTCCAATGGTGAAAGAATTTTTGAAATCGGCACAGTAGTTTTTGAGTTTATTCATTACAAACAAAAATCCAAATCTTTCCTCCTTATAATAGAAGTATATAGATAAGCTTAATTTGGGCTACATGACGATGTTTGAGAATGTCCAAAATATGTATGTATGTATGTAATCAGTGTCTTATTGGTTGGAGATATCCAATAATTCTCATAAAGCGAGGTAATTTGGTATGTCAAAACTTCAGGCGAACTACGTCGAGGGTGTCCGCTGGTAAAATCTTTACAACTTGTTTTCGACTTTGATACGGCCCCTGCCACTGAAGTTCAATCAAACGACAGAAAACAATTAATATCACTTTAATAGCAGGAACCTAGTTTTATACAACAAGAGTAGCTAAAAGTGTGTCGGTTGGATGGGACCACATATATTGTTAACGGAAGTGCCCGGTGCACTTAACTTGTGGGTCCACGGCGACGGCGGTCGGCCGGCGGGATCCGCTGGTGTCCTCCAATCGATCTTGTTCGGTAACAGGCCGAGATGCTCCGGGTGAAGGCCACGGAGCGACGGCGCAGCTTCAGGCTGCCCAGTAGTCGTAGATTTCCGCAATATGGCTTACCTAAGCCCCAAGGTAGCTCTGGAATAGACACAAGCAACGGATTAGATACCGGCTCGGCACCGCTTGCCGTAGGCCCCACACGTGAATCGCCGTACAGGTTCCCTACTTGTCGGACGCGCTGTACAATTATTCACATGAGGGTACACGGCAAGGTCACACATAACAAAGGATAACACAAACATGGGAACAAGGAAAACACAGACAGGTGTTTGAACTATTCCTATATAACGGTCTCCGACCGACGGCAGAAAGTCTCACTGTAATAATTATCTAATAATAAAATAATAAAATTTATCTATAAGCCCAGCACAGATGTGGGTAGATTTCGAAAGACTATCTTTACCTATTACGCGTCGGAGATGACGTTCCTACTGAGTCTGCGCTATGCGTAATTCCCATTTAACAATTGAAACTTTAATTTGGTTCACTTGAATAGGGAACCCTAAAATGACGGTCCCTAAACGGCCGTCTAGATAATAAAATGTTACACTAATATAGTTCACTAGAATAGGGAACCCTAAAATGACGGTCCTTAAATGCATTCCAGATAATAAAAGGTTATACTACTATGGTTCCTAGAATAGGAAACCCTAAAAGGACGGTCCCTAAATGGCAGTCTAGATAACTAAATGTTACATAACAGTATCTCCTGATGGTTCACCAATTTAGGGAATCCCAAAACGACGGTCCCTCTATGGCCGTCTTGATAATATAATATTACATAAAAATGCACATTCCAACTAGGTGGGATATGCTCCAGGTAATTGACTTTACTTATTCACAATAAAAATTTAGAAAGTTATCGGTTCCCCGTTTAAGGCCGTGCCCCAAATGGTACGGCTTCACAATAAAATATGCCGGGTAGATGTAATATCTCACCCGGATTCTCCTTCGTGATATGTGCAAATTAAAATTACAATAATATAAATTACTACTTAAGTCCGTAGGTGAATAGCCCTTAAGAGAATTCTTTGTATGATTATTGTTAACAATTTACCGTTATATTCGACGGGGCAATGTACTATATTCTATCATCCCCTACTGGTTATAAAATGAGTATTTGCGTATGTAACACATATACATATACAATACATAATATAATTATCGCATTTAGGCTTGGAGTAGTCTTAAGAGTCCTCCTATTAAATTTTACCGTTTTCGCTGATTTTACAGACGTGTTTTTACACTGAAAATACTGTATTTTTATAAGTTTTAATGCACAACATGAAATATCATTTCAATAATGATCTAATAAGTGAGCTACTTTCTTATTTTTGTCATTAAATTTTGATTAATCGACCTAAAACAATCGGTAGTTTTTCGTATCTTTTGCTGGAAGAGGTCTAGAATATCACAAATTCACTAATCGTTTTGACGTCTAAAAAGTATTACAAAAATACAGTGTATTCTTGTAAAAGTCATCTATCAAATGTATGGATTACTTTTTTTCACTTCCATAAAAAAAAATTGAGTAAACAAATATTTAAGTTAGTCAAATTTTAGAGAAAATGGGCAATGAATTGGTTCTTATTTCGGCTACATAAAACTCTCGTTCATAAAATTAAAACAACATAAATAAACCTTGGTTCAAAATCAATCCATTTCCAAAAAAAAAGAAAGCTAAATAATAAAAAATAGGCTATAAATAATCTTTTAAAAACACCTAAATTTCGCTTTATAATACTCGACGCATGCCTCAAGTAAACAGTCCGCGCCAAGCGCTTACAGGGAGAGGACGTGTCGCTTTGCGCGCCAAAATTCGACGCCGTCTACAGACGAATATAGCGTGGCGTGAGATTTTGATACTTTGGTAATATTAGTTATTATTTTGTGATGATTAGGCTTCTTTTTAAATACAACAAGTGATTATGTAGAATGTATTTATCATTGTTTTTGTTAAAAAAAAGCTGTTATATTTTATAAAGCTGGATTACTCACTCACTCACAGACACAATGGTGGATGGGAAGGTACCTATGTTTTTTTTGCAGAAATGTAAAGGGGGTTCGGGGACCTAGGGAAAATTCCGAGTTTTTGAGATTTGCCCTCCAGTCCCCCAAGGGGGGCTCCCGAGTAGAGTCAAAATGAGTAATAATTTTATAGAGGTAGTTTTTTATTTTATTTTTTTGTATTGGGTTCGCCAATTTGACGCCACCCGCCTGGTAGTAAGTCGTGACGACGTCAAGCGATTGTGGGTCACTCACAGCACACTATACTATAGAGAGTGGCCCTCAACTTGACGACCTACTGAACCCAGGATTATATGTGGGAGGAAACACGTGCACAGGCAGGACGTTCCAGGCCAGTATCGTTCGGCACAGAAACGAACGTTTAAAACGTTCGGTTCTCGCGAACATGTACCTACTGTGTGGGAGTGGCATCTCTGCCCGGCACGCGTTGTTCGGGATCGGAAGGAAGATGGGATCAGATTGAAGAGCTCTTCAGAATGCTCGCCGTGGTAAATACGGTAGAATGCGGCCAAGGAAGCTATTGTTCGGCGCTGAACTAGCGGCTCAAAGCTTCCCGTTACCTCCGGACAATCTATAATACGGATAGCTCGACGCTGCATAGCGTCGAGAGCGTCCAGCAAATACTTCGTGGAGCCGTCCCGGAAGTGAGAGCAGTATTCGACGCAGGGTCCAATCTGCGTCTTGTACAGCAGACACCTCTGATGCAGTGTAAAGAATCGCTTTACCTTATTCAGTATTCCTAGTTTCCACGAAGCTAGCCCTATACATCTTTCGATGTAGTTTTTATTATTGAGCTCTTGACGAACGTCTATGTCAAGGATCTCAAGGTTTCCCTTCATTGGTAATAATGCATTCTGAAGAGAGGGTAGGGGAAGGAAAGGGGATTTCTTCGCTGTAAATGCACACGCCTGCAATGTGCTGTCATCTGCATAACAATGAATGTTCCCGAGGGATAGCATATCATTGATTTGCAGAAGGAAGAGTTGGTGACAGCACGGACCCCTGCGGCGCCCCGGTATTGTTCCTCGATACATATATACATAACCGGGGCAACACAGGTAAGGCGTGTTGTCAGGGCGGCGTATTTGTGTCTCCGTGAGAAACGTCACAGTGGGCCGAGCCGTCTCAAGGTATGGTGGACGGCATCGAGGTTCGCATGGAGTCCACGGATGTTGGTGAACTCCACCTCGAAAAGTGAAGCTGTGGGGTTTCCTGGGGCCGCTGTGGAACGTTTACTTATTTCTGTTGCACTGCCATTATAAATTTGAAGAAGAAGCGTGAAGACAGGGCGACATTTGGTGCAGCAGTAATAAGTGACAAAGCGCAGGGGCTAACTTCGTCTGGAACCGTGTGGTTAGGTTGGAGCCGACCCGCCGGACGGAAGGGCTACCAAACCCCCCTGGTGCAAGGCCGCCGCTATCCCACACCGGTTACCACCCGGAGCGGCGATCCCACATCAGGATTATGCGCGAGAACATGTGGGGCAGCCTCCTGGTGTGGTTGGTCCCAGGCGGGCCCCATGACTGTGTTGCGGGCGGCCGCGGCAACGCCGTTGCTAAGGGTCTCCCTGGCCAGCGAATCGACCCACACCACCCACACTAGACTCCGCTTTGCCCCCACTGGCTCCATGCCTGCTGCACCATACATGGCCCCGGGCCCGGCGGTGCAGCTGTTGAACCCCTTACGCAACCAGCCTGGGCTGGGTTACTTGTGGGGCTTTAGCACAGTTGCACGGTGGCACCCCCCGGACCAACACCCGGTACCTACGTAGGGACCGAAGCCACTTCATAGGTACCGTAAATTAACGAGCCTCGTCCGTTGATCAGCAGGTGCGCCACTAGCAGATGAGTTCGCTGGGGCCCTAAATATGTTGGTAGAGCCCCTTTGTATAGAGGAGGTCAAATGATTTTGATTAGGAAAAAAAATTAGCCCTCGCCCCCCCTTTAAGAGTGCAACGACAGAGGAAAGGTAGAGGAGTTTTGATTACGGGATCATACGAGTATAGAGGGTCTTTTCTTGAATTTAAGGAGAGAAAAAAAACACCCCCCTCCTAGCCCTCTTTTCACCTCCCCCACACAAGACACTATTATTATAAAAAAGAAAAGATCAAAACCATGTAATCGCCGTACCTACTGGCTGACCACCATCGGTAACTCCGGACTCACGCACAAAATGTGTCAAATACCTAATTCCGCCCGTTTCGATTCTGCATACGGACTCTTAACTTCACCGTCCTAATTGTTTTCTAGTATATCTTGTGGTAAGAAATTCAGCACCGTCTGATTTGGATATTATTTCGATACAAGTTTATAAAATATTAGTTTACATTAAACACGGTTGAAACTACGATGACCGTGGCTCTAATCTAGACACTTATAGTTGGCTTTAGGTTACTAATAATCCATGAAGTTGATCTATTAGATAGTTATTTAGTAATGTGCTAATTATAGATCGCGCGGGGGACGTTGCACGTAAGCTAATCTGTTCACATTACTTACCCCGTATTCCCGGGAGTTCTATTTATTGCACCACTAATGTAAAACAAAACTAACAATCAATAATGTTTTTCGGTTTTACTTGGTTACTTAACGTTTCTGTTATTTTTACAGGATTTAATTTATTACTTCGTCAGCGCTGTCCGGCGGCTGCGAGTGGTCTAGTACCAATACTATTCAAATGTTTTCTTTTCTTCCTTAGACGTTGTGCACTCCTTATAATACTTCGGTCTGGCAATTAAAACCTAATGACCCCGCCTACACGTGCATAGTGATGCGATCGTACTATCGAGGCGGCCTCCCATTGGTCAAACCGCGCGGTTCTTATCGCTCCGATCTTACGAGGCGCCAAGACAATGGGCTTAGGAATTTCTTGCGAAACAAACAAGTTCTAACGCTTTCTGGAAGTTTCCATACTAGGGATGTGACTCAACGCAAACCATGCCTCTTCGAGGCATTCACACCGTAACAACTTTTACCAACTTTAGACTTTATCGAACATGTAATTCGAGCAAATAAAACACCGACTTCGAGTGAAGTTTTCAACAACATATTATGTTGTCTGTGGTGTCGCCATCTTGTTTTTGATGGCTTCATATGAGTTTAGCTTAGAGCCGTTAAAACTTGAGAATATTAAATTAATCTTCAGCATGAAAAGATTCTAAGAACAATTTTGATTTAAGGCTTCGTATAATGTGGGGAATAATTTGTTAAGTAAACTTGAAGTATGTATTTGGTTCACAAGCTAATTAAATAGTACTAATATTTATAAATGAGAAAGTTTGTAAAGAAGTTTGAGTGTTTGTCCACGCGTTAACGGTTGAACAGATCTAGAAATTATGAATATGATATGAAGCAAAAATTCGATGTTGTCGGTAGTGGTCATCGTAGCCACAGATTAATAAATAGTTACTACGTAACAGATACATCACTCACATACAAAAGCGAAAATACCTACTCTATGTTAACCTACAAAATTTTAATAATAACACCTGCTGCACAGAACTAGAAGAATTGTACCTTAAATACGCGTTGATAGAGTCGAGACTGTGTTTTGCTTGCCGTGCTAGTGACGCCATCGTAAGAATGCGCTAGGGTTGTACCTATATGATGATTATTGTAATAAAACGAATGTTACGAATCAACCATTTTTTTTATTAGTCAATCAAATATGTTTTAGTTTATATAATGATGTATATTTTTTATTGATCAATAAATAAAAACGGCAAAGAAATCACGTTTGTTGTATGGGTTGTACCCTAAAATATTTATTTTATTCTGGTTTTTAGTATTTGTTGTTATAGCGGCAACATAAATACATTATTTACTATGTCACGGTTCAAGGTATACTAATTATCACGGTTCATGAAACACAGCCTGGTGACAGACGGACGGACGGACAGACGACAGACAGACAGTGAAGTCTTCGTAATAGGGTTCTGTATTTCCCCTTAGAGTACGGAGCCCTAAACAGAAAATAAAAAAAAATTATATTGAGGTTTCTAATATAATTTTTTTTTCTAAACTGAATTGTTTGCGCGAGTGATCCAAAGTGGTAAAATGTGTCCCTCCTCTAACTTCTAAAATAAGAGAATGATAAAACAAAAAATATATGTTGTACATTACCATGCAAACTTCTACCGAAAATTGGTTTGAACGAGATCTAGTAAGTAGATTTTTTTAATACGCCATAAATCGTAAAAATTAAAATATTATGTTACTTGCTGCTACGGAACCCTTCATGGGCGAGTCCGACTCGCACTTAGCCGCTTTTTTTGTTAGCCAAACATAACGTAATCCTGGTGCACGAAAAACAAAAAGAAATGTAAGTAAATGAAACCCAAGTTAAAAATGCATTTTGTTATTATTAAAATAGTGCATACCATTTGCGTACCTACTACCTATAATCCGCACAATAATTACGTGGTTTCTGCATTTCGAAGCGTAAGCGCGGGATACGTGCAGTTGGTCAGAGCACTCCCCCTGTTGGGGAAATGCCGTGGGTTCGAGTACTGCCGATGCCATCAGTTTTTGTGATCTATTTATAATTTCTTTCTTAAGATTTTAAGAATAGTTTAAGCAAACTCATTGCTTTAAAATACAAAAATATACCTTTGATATTTGCTGTTAGCCGAAACTGGTTAATAATTCAGTGAAATAAGAGTAGATACAAGTATACTACCAACATAATAATTGAGATAATGTTATGTGTACTATGTTAACTTCCACCAATAGTAGACAAAAGTATAAGGAAAAAAAATTGGTGGCGTGATCGGTGGTATTAGATTCCCGGTCGGGACAAACTTTGTGTAAAGACAGATACGTTTGTACTGAAGTCTGGATGTTTCCTATGTATAATATGTATGTATTTACAAAAACCAAAATGTATATAAGTATTTATATCAGTTTATCTGGTACTCATATCACAAGCTATGCTTAGTTTGAGACTAGATGGCGTTGTGTGAATTGTCCTAACATATTTATTTATTGAAAAATAGAAACAAGTTGTAAAAACATGTTACGAGAAAATGATTAAGCACTTAACTTAGTATTTTTTGTATCATTTCTAGTTTTGTTTTTTTAAAAATATTTTACCAAAACCAATTTATTTGCTAATCAATCGAATCTATATTCCATTAGTGACCACATTTTAAAGGCTTCACATCACGCTTGTAGTGGGTTCCGATAATTTCATGGTGACCGCGTCGGCAGGTGGCGCCATTGAGCCGTAACACTCGCATCTCATTATACCACTTTTTATCAATACAAAGAATGATTATGTTTTTTGATTGAGTGATACCAAATAAGAATGTTTAACCCCAAACTAATCTACCTTTAGATATTATTACTACACCTGGTGTTTTGCAGTCCTTGTGAATAAGACATTTATTTCTTAACAAATAATTACATTTGTCACAAACAATTACAAACGTCGACAATTGCTTCGCCTCTAAACGAGGCATTATCAAGACTGTCTCAACGAGAACAGCCCATTCTGCTGTTCTCGTTGAGACAGTCTCGTTTTGTTGTCGTTCTGTTGTCTTTTTTAAACTCTGCGAAAAATAATGCTATTATAATGTTAATAAGTTTTTAATATCTTACTTACCATTACTTTGTCATGGATTTTCGCCAGGTAACGCCTGATTCTATCCAAATTACATTTGCGTTGAAATGTGAAAAATACACATATTACGTCTTATAACAACAATAACAAAAATTTTTAAATGTCAAATATTAACCATCATAACAAAAGTACATTATAGAAATTCAAAGGTGATGTCAAATTAATTATATCAATAATACATATAATAATTATATAATAGTAGTAGGTAAGACAGCAAAGGAAATTTAAAAAAATATTGAGATGTTAAACAATAAACTAGGTATGTAATTAAAAGAATACATTAAAATAATTCAAAGATAATGCTATGCTAGTATAATGATAATATGTATGTTATTATAATATGATTGTAGTAAATACTATATTATTTATATATTGATATTACGAGTATTATGTGATTTATTGAAACTGTATTAAAATATCTAATGAAGCCGTGAGGTGAAACCGGTCAGTAAAAATAAAAATTATATAGCCGTCAATCGACATTATAAATAGTAATCTACCTTTATTTATATATTATTTAGTTTAGTCCGAGACGCCCAGGACTTTAATTGGCTGTGCCATAGCAGCTGGCACGTAAGATTTTGTTGCCTTTCATCAACATTTCATCGCAAGGTTTCAAAATATTTTTTTTTAAATTACAATGTAGCTGCTACTTTTTATTAAATTCATTCGGCCATTTTGGACATAACCCATTATAAATGTGCCCGGTGACGGCAATAGGCTTGCCTCCTGTTACGTGGGACTAAAAATACTGGCAAATTGTGGGTGTGTAATGCACATCTGCCTACCCATTCAGGGATATAGGCGTGATATGTGTGTGTGTGTAAAGTTCATCAATTATAAACATCCCCCTCAATATAACATAACTCGCCCCCTCACTCTCAGAAGCACTCTCAGAAGGTATAAAGGCGTAACGCCGACACGTGCCGTTAAAACATACTAATATTTAGATAAATATAACTATTTATAATTTGTATAGACATCACTATTGAATAAACTTAGCCCAAGGGTTATCTATGTCTTGCGCAGACGCAGCATTAATAACTACTAATTTAGATAGGATCGTGTTAGCATGACAGGATTCTTTTTTCAAATCATATTTTTTAAACAAAATATGAGTTGTTAACTATTTTCTTTTGCAATTAGATTGAATGAACCAGTACCTAACGGAATGCTTTTGTTGTTACTACTGCCTGGGTAGCTTTTATCAAAGTTTTTATCCAAGACCTTCAATAGTAGTCTAGCTTGTTATACCTTGTTGAACAGCTAATGAAACGTAGATATTTTAAAGCGTGTCTGCAGCCTAGATGTTTTTTTTTACGATTGCTGGTTGAAGTTTGATTTGTACTGATTTTTTATTGATGCTATAACTATCAATCTTCTATCTACGACCCATTTAGTTGAGGTAACTCTAATTTTATTTTTCATAATGATGAAGAAACTAATCTGCTACACAAAAATCGTATAAAAATAAAAATTTGAACAAAAATAAACGAAAAAGATAGGACAAGAAATCGGCATTTTTGCAAAAAAATCTTCAAAGCCTTATAACTTGAATAGGGTTAGGTTGGGGGGCAGGGATCCAAGGTGAAATTTGTCAGAAATGGTGGGAACTACCACCCCTGAATGGGGTTCGCACGACTTACCATGTAACCCTGTATATAATTAAAAAATTGCTGAATATTAATTAAAAAATTGAGAACGCGCCAAATATTTTTTTTACATTTTTCTATATACTATTAAAAACACATTTCCAAAGTTTATATAAAGATTCATTGACTGGCCCTGGGTTCCGAGATTTTACCATTTTTATGCCTTACTGCACTCCACTACTAAGCGTACTTAATTAGCGGATGCGAAAACTATATACTTACAGAGAAGTGAAGAGGCTCATCATGTGTGCTTTGAGAGTGGCCCACAATCGCTAGACGTCGTCACGACTTACCACCAGGTGGGCGGCGTCAATTTGGCGAACCCAATATAAAAAAAAAACGAAACACAATAATAATGTATAAATTGCTAGAGTAAACCCAAATCTGTTCTAACTCGTTAATAACTATCAAAAAAGGACAACAAAAGAGTATTGAGTAGTTATTTATTTCCCTAAAAACGGGTAAAATATCACAAAAAGAGATTTGAACTGACGTGGCCTTTGTGGCACGCGACATTGATCCCATAATCATGTGCTATACTGACACTAGTATAATAGTAAGTTCGACCTGTCATGTCAATCCCTGTTAATATTTATCGTAAAGTTATACATTGGTTCACCAGTTTTAAGGTAAAACAGGGTAACCCATCATTACGATACCTTACAGGTTTTCAAGCATAAAATTATTAATTGAGGTAATTGGTCACTGATTTTTAAAAAACCTTTTCTGAAACGGCTTTTTAATACGGTGTTTTGTTATTCAGACTCATTTTTAGGGTTTCGTACCTAAAGGGTAAAACGGGAAACCTATTACTGAGACTTCGCTGTCATTATAACACAATTGGATAGAATCATAGTACATTATGATAAAATTCTACTTACAATAACAGACTAAGGTCTTTCGGTCATACAGCCTTGTTGAATTTTGCCGCCATTCGGTAACTTTTTCATGTTTGTGTTACTCAAAATGCTATATTAGATACAGTACCTAGTGTATGAAACTACACATAACAAGGTATAAGAACAGTCGTAGGATACTATAAAATAAACTCGCTAAGGCTCGTTCCTAATACATGGTTTCATAAGCTACTGAGAAAGAAGTTTGTCAAAATCATTTATTTGCTGCTCAAAGGCCCTTTGGCCTATTTAGGTAATAATAAATTCATAGGTAAGATTCGTAAAATAATTACTTAACAAGAAGTATCGTAACTAAATGTTAAATACAAGTTTGTTCAAGTATTTTCCGACAAACTCAATATTAAGTACTATTATTGTACTGTTCCGATTGAGTTTCAATACTGATTCAAAGTTTGCAAAGTTCGAACTATCAACAGCTGTGCACAATGAATTATCTACAACGAAACAGTTTAATGTCCTTACAAAACATTTCTCTCTTAATAGTTTCCTTATGAAATACCTATTTACTTTAGTCACAGAAATAAATAAAATTATATAGATCTATAATCAAGTACAGTTCGCGAGGGATAAGCGGAACTTTGCATTTGAGACCTATTGATGTGCCTCTTCACACTCCGCTTAAAGAACCCAGGATTATATGTGGGAGGGAACACGTACATAGGCAGGGGGTTCCCAGGCCACTATCGTTCGGCAGAGAAACGAAATTGGATCCGTTATAGTTTTCCTTGAAAGTTCATGACATGGACTACCATCACAAATATTTTTAAATGTGTTTTACCAAAAAATTGGGCAATAAAATTAAATATCTCGCAAATAAATACTTGAACCAAAAAAATGTCTTAGTAACCTCTTAATGTTTATAAAATACCCCACTCCGGGGTAGACACAAGAAAATACCAAATTCTGGTTACGTGTAAGGCAGGTACTCCAAAAAAAATCATAATTTTCTCTTGGCACTTTGTCAACATAGTAAATACACATATTCATGCAAAGTTTCATGTTTCTAGCACTCACCGTTTAGGAGGCAACCCGAGGACAGACGGACGGACAGACATGATAACACTATTAAGGTTCCGAAACTGGAACTACGGAACCCAAAAAGATTCACAAAGACAATTCCGAAAGATCCGTTCAAACCGTATCTCTATTTGAATGTTTCTTTGATTCTCAAACACGCTGAAAAAACTGAACTAATTTAATTGAACTTTGGTCCACAATGTAGGTAATTGAATCAGATAACACAAACATTATTATCTTGTCATCAAAATATCGTGATCGTTCGTCATGAATTAGTACAAAAATAAACAAATGTTTTGCAACATCAATAAAATACTTCGTAAGATCGTAAGATGAGTATCGTGGCAAAAAAAGGATAAAACCCTTTACATTTGTACAAAGAAATTGAACAATTGCCTGCAAAAAACATTGTATTCGCTGTCGAATTGTTCGTTGACTGTTATAAGTATGAAATACTGGATTCGTTTGCGTGGAATAGTTTGTCGTTTCCGATTACGAGGGAAGCAATCAAGGTAAATGGCCTAAAACTGGTGATGCTCAGGGTGACATGTCAATTTAATGTTACTTGTAGTCTACCATTGGTCGTACAGTTAAGACCTCATGACATTAAAAACATTGTTTGGGCTTTTCCCCCCATTTCCTTGTAATAAGAAAACTTTATGATGAATATATTGTAAGTTCAGACAGACGAAATCAAAATAAATTTGTCCAGTCTCAACGGAGACGCCAAGCTCACTTCGTCGAATTACAGTCGGACTGCAAAAAAGCAGCAACACCTTAGGTAAATTTAGCTAACTACTTACTTTGCAACGTAAAAATTTTGAGGATAACATTGTTTTGTTCCAAGTCAAGAAAAAAGACATTTGACATTTTGACGTTTGGCAGGTTTTGACGTAATCGGTTCCGATAGTGTCTTTTTTTAGCTAGTGTGGTCTTAGGACTCTAGCCTGGCCCTTAAATACGAGTAGATCAGGGTAGTTCGATTTTTGCTAAGCGCGTGGCAGGTGGCTTTTTAGGCTACTTCTGGCGCTCCGCAAAAATCGGGTTTCCAGACACTCTCATAACGAACAACGTTTCTTGTCCTGCACCTGGAGCTAGTTAGGAATAAATAGTTCTTCTGTGCGGGACTGTCAACTAATCAAGCATTACCTTGGCATTGGCGAAATCATCGATAAATATCGATGGAGCCACGTTTTTAAATGAAGAAGAAGCCACTGTGGTCTTAGGACTCTAGCCTGGCTCTAAAATGGACCAGGAAAAAGAATTTTTTTTTTCCTGATCGACACGTGAACGACATGATTGCGTAGGTACATAGTTTCACAATTTTATAATATTCCTTTCGGAATGGGCTGACTTTGCCCACAAGCATATTTAAACAAAGGAAAGTGGTAAGTCATTGTTTGTTTGAAAGGTTCTATCCGATTCTCGATATTCGTACATTTTATTACACATGTCTTGTGTGTGACCCTAACGGGGAGAGTTGTGAGCTGCTCTCAGCAATCTTAAGACCACTAAAACGCTAATCTCGCAACTTATCAACAATTTTTTGAAACGTTTATGAAATAGAAGAAGGGGGATATAAATCTAAATATTATTACGTTATTAATAGCTGTTTCGGCGAACTTCGTACCGCCTTTTAAACCTTCCCTGAACTGTTTATATTTCAAGACCAAAATTAGCCATATCTGTCCAGCTGTTGTCAAGTTTTAACGTAACAAACGAACGGCAATTTATATTTATTTATATAGATATAAAACTAGTTTAACTCGGACCCTAGTTAAGTACAAGATTTATGAACGGCTAAGCTTTAAGTCAAACTACAATTATAAAACTGTATTATAACTAAAATGTATTTTAGTTATAATGTTTACAAACCAATATTTCTGTATTAACGTTCTTTGAAATACTTGTAATATTTCAAGCGATGTTATAACTATGGTTATCTATTGAATCATTTGAGATCAGATTTAAAAAATATAGTGGGACAAATAAATTAGCGGATTTTGATTACGAGTCTAATAGTTTCTGAAAGGTATTTAAAATACTGTAAATTTAATTAATAATTAGTAAAAGTATCATTAAGTAATCCATAAATAAAATAGATTAGTAAGAAGTAGTAGTAGAAAGAAAAAGCTTGCTTTTATGTCACGCAGAAAAATACTTTGATTTCGTACGTGGCAAATAATTTCTACAATAATACGGTTTTTGGGAACATTGATGGATGGGGATATTTTTAGAGTTCCATACCCAAAAGGTAAAACGGAAACCCTATTACGGAGACTTCGCTGTCCGTCGGTCCGTCCTTCCGTCTGTCTTGCACTGTATCTCATGAACCGCGAGAGTTGAAATTTTCACAGATGATGTAATGTATGTCTGTTACCTCTATAACAACAAATACTAAAAATATATATATAAATTAAATAGTTAAGGGGGCGTTTATTTAGTACGGAACCATTTGTGCGCGAGTCTGGCTCGTACTTGGCCGGTCTTTTAACGTAAACGGGGTCCGTTTTTAAATCTTTTTATTTATTTAGTGATAGGTACTTAATTTGTGTATACAGTCGTGTTATGACGTATCATATAATTGAAAGCAAACGTAATAGTTACAATTTATATGTATCTTTCTTATTATAAATTTTCATCATAAATAAAATAATAACCCTACGTAACCCGCTGTTTTCATAGCCTACAGATACGTGTGAGAACATCAAACAAATTATGAATTGATAACTTGATAATTCGCTACAAGAATGGGACGCCGTCTGCCGGATATATGCACAACTCAGAAGCCATTTTATGACACTATGCCCTAAGGTGTAGGTACCTTTTGTGTACAAATAGGTTATATTTGCTTTGTTTGAACTGTTATGCAATAATACTCCTTTTTAAAGTTTTTGGAAGTACAGGATGTCTATTTGCTACGTTCTAACCGCTGCCTGAATGGCTCAAGTAGGCTATAATTTGTTTTAACAGGTATAATAGCTAATATTATAGAAGGATAGAATGCCCTATACATCCTATGAATACACTAAGAAGTAACCAGGTAGAACCGCGACTATCAGTAGATACCTATATAGCCAACTATTTTTATAAATCTGAAACTTTTTACCTACCTTACGTATACCGTTGGTAGTTAGTTTATAATATAGAACAAAGATTTGATTATTTTTTTGTTTGCATTATTTTCATAGGCTCCGAAAATACTGGATCGATTTGAAATTCTTTTCTCTTTTTCCACTTCTACATTGTTAGCAAGTGACATAGGCTATATACGTATAACATCCATAATATCCAACAAAAACCTTAAATGAAATAAAATTATATATATAATGTAATTAATAAATAAAGCAAATTCCTCTTACTTCAAATAAACATTGTGCTGTGCCCGACACTCGACAGGATCCATAATTAACGTAACTTTACCTATTTTAACATCTGTACCATATTATGGAAGCAATAAATGTATTGAGTATTGAGTATTGAGTAACATCACGCTACGTCAATTTGAGCGGAGTAGCAATGTAAAATGTTCCAAAAACCACGTCATCACGCGGGCAAAGTCGAGAGGGTCCGCTGTTGTAATATAAATCAGTGAAGTGGTGGAAATTTATTGCTGAATACGATTAAAGGCAGAATTTCGCTTACCATCTATTGACACCGATTTAACAATAGTTACTTACCTATGATTAAAAGAATTGCTTAAGCAAAACGTCAGATTGCCGATTCGTCTTCAGTTCAACTCGTTGCCGACAAAGCTCCAACAGAAGTATCCGACATAAAGGAAGACCTACTCAACACGGCTCAGCTGAACTAATCGATCAAAGTGATATCGGCATCTAATCTGTTTTACCCGTTCATAAAATACGACTGAAGCACGTTCTATCGCAAAAAGTGCATTGAGTTCTTGCGACTGCAGTAAAAAAGAATATGTGAGCAAACAATTTTAAGAAAGGTATACCTACAGCAAACTTCCGTGTCTCGGAGACCACGTTAAAACGTCGGTCCCGGTTGTCATACGAACATACAAAGCAGTCTTTACGGATATTATATTTGGAGCCCTAAAACAAAATCCGACTGACTACACAGCTTCGACATCGCCCATGGGTTGTGGAGGTCAGATGGCAGTCGCTCCACAGAAAATATTGAAGTTCTGCCGCATCGCAGTAAGTAACTTCAAATTATGATACTATAGTAAATTAAAAGAATTTTTGACGGTTACAATTGAAAAAGAAATTGTCATCAACTGTCTGACATGACATGCGTTTGTGAGTAGCTTTGGCGTGGGTTTCGGACGCAAATCTGTCACTCGTTTTCACATTGCACTATACGGAAACACGATATCGATACGATATCGTCAGTAGCAGCAGTAACTTTAAGGTAAGAATCTAAATTTCGATATCGTGCAATCTTACTTTACTACCCAATTTATATGAATAAGAAGAAAGTCACCCTTAAAGTAACAGACAATGTACAGAATTACCAAAAAACACTTTATTTAATTGCACTATGATTATATTTACATAACTATAGCAAATTAAACCATATTAAAAATGCCGCTACACAATAAAGGCCTATAGAAATCACATTATCTCTAATCTAAAATAGTTTTTAACGTGACAATTACGCACAATACAATATATTGTAAAATGACACTTACCGTCGGTACATACTATTTGTAATTTGAAACTACAGAACGCGTTGAATAACATGAGCGGTTAATCAAAATAAAAGCGAAAAATATAGTGTGTTGTGATTTGTAGCTCTTTTTCATGCAAGAATACCAGGACTGCGCTGGCTGACCAAGCTTTGGAATTAAGCTAATATAAGCTTGTGCTATGGGATCTAGACGACTGATAAACATACATACATACATAAGAAAGTGTTGCCTGTCGGCGCCGTTTGTCTCTTTTTGATGGTACTGAAAACCAGATATACTGAGGCGGGTATGTTTGCCTCAGTACCTATATGCTGAGTGCCATCCTATTTGTGCAATTGGAGACATAAAGTAGCTTAGTACTTAGTTCTTCTTAGTAGGTCGGGTGTACATGGCTGGTGGCTAGGAAAGAATGTGGACTATTGCAAATTGCAAACTACGAGACTCGTAGATTGCAGCACGTGCTTACTGCTTACCACATTTACCACGTATTTCCTGTCCTGCCATGTCTGTCATACATGTCACATGTCACCAGTGACAGAATTGTCACCCGTCACTTCAAACTTTGCGTCTGGGGCGATTGTTACCATAGTAAATAAATGTGGACTAAGTATAGATGTAAAAGGAGCTCGTGGTCTAGTGGTAACCGACAATGCTAACACATTGCAAAGGTTAAGCAACATCTAGTCACGCCGGTCTTAGGATGGGTGACCATTTCTTAAGACACAGAGACCCCTCCGTGCCTCGGAGAGTACGTTAAGCCGTCGGTCCCGGTTGTAATACGAATATCTATGGCAGTCGTTAGGGGTAGTTGGAGCCCTTAATCAAAAATCCGACCGGTCTAACTACTGAACTTCGATATCGCCCATGGGTTGTGAAGGTCAGATGGCAGTCGCTTCACGGAAAATATCGAAGTTTAACCGAATCGCAGTTAGACTGGAAAGCCGACCCCAACTGAGTTGGGAAAAGGCTCGGTGAATGATGATGATGATGATGAAGTATAGATGTAAAATAATGTAAAGCGGTCTAAAATGTATACACAACATTTGTGATGCATAATTAAAACGAATAATGATTTCTAACAATTTGTTCACGATTCGTCGATTTTTTACAATTACAATTTGTATTCTGAGAGCAGTTATTTAGACAACCAAAGTAACACGGCTTTGATCACGTTTGTTTAACCAAATTGCCTAATAAAGGTAATTAGTTTACACGGATATGGAAGGGGCAAAATAGTATTTACCTGCTTATACAGCTTATGTAGTTGTTGTGAGAGTGAATTGCCTTTATTCATCGTTTTAATTAATTTTAACTCAATATGTGTATTGTGACAAGAACGTAAATTAACTTGTTGTTAGGTACCCGATTCTCATGGGAGCTGTAATATACTCGTAGCTTACACATACTTCTATCGATAAATATCATAGTAAAATATTGGTAATAATGTTTAAATAAGTGTGGAGGGTAGTTTGGTTCATTGCAAAGGTTTAGCAAACTCTAGCCAAGTTGGACTTAGGATGAGTGACCATTTCTTAAGACACTAAGACCTCTCCGTGCCTCGGAGTACATTAAACTCCGGTCGCCATACGAACAACTATCGTTACGAGTAGTTGGAGCCTTAATAATCCGATTGGTCTAACTACAAGCTTTGATATCGTCAATTTTTCTTTGGAACGAAGTTCTCTAACGCGGCTTACGGGTAGTGAGTTTTAGTACAAATCGTCATGTTACGCTTATCAGTAGTTCCCAACCGGTGGTCCGCAGAAGCCAAAATATGGTCCGCTTTTTTTGAAATTTAACGTTGGCGTCGTTACTGGGTTACTTAAAGGAAAAGTAACCCAAACCCAGGTTGGGTTGCGTTGCTGTTGCGTTGCATATGCATTGCAGTTGCGTTGCCGTTGCGTTGCCGTTGCGTTGCAGTTGCGTTGCCGTTGCGTTGCCGTTGCGTTGCAGTTGCGTTGCCGTTGCGTTGCCGTTGCGTAAAGAACTTCGTTCCTGACGGGGGTCCGCACAGTTTTTTTAAATTACTTGTGGAGGCAGTCGCTTCGGAAAATGTCGAAATGAAAGGCGCTTCGCTATTAGAAAGCCGACCCCAACTAGGGTATGAAAAGGCTGGCTCAGTTGATGATGAGTATGCTTGATTACTGTAGTACTTATAATACAACAGTTACAACCCTTTTACCATGACATACAATGGCTATAACATATACACTACGTAACCCAAAATCGTGGAACTATAAAACGACTACCTCTAAAAGCTGTAATTTGTTCGCAATACGAAAGTTACAAGTTACATTGGGGGTGCTAAAATGTCACTTTATACGGCTTTATAAGGCGTAACTGTATAATAATTGATCGACTTATTTAAATTCATCGGATTACAATATTGCGTCGTTTTTAGAGTTCTGTTGTTCACGTGTCGGAACAATTATAGTTTTGTCATGTTCTTCCGTCCGTCCTTGGCTGTCCAGTCACTCCATTGCTTGGAGTATCATTAGATAAGTATTTTAAATAGGTACGTTGAGAGGTTCAGGTCGCCGCCCTCCCCCTGTAGAAGGTAAACGGCTGGCTGTGATGTGATGAAATTTCAAGAAAATGTATACCTTGTGACGTGAAACCGGTTATACCGGCCGCCCCGCGCCTCATGCGTCGTCCCTGCAATAAGGCGGGCCCCTATATATACGAGGGACGAACTTCACTCGCCCTCTCGCTGCTACAAGGAAACTCCAGGTGAAGTGGCTTACTGATTACAGTACTTGCCTCAGACCTGCGCGACCTGTAACCTAGAATTATCTAGAATCTACGACCCTAAGTCGTGGCCTTGTATTCTGATTGTTTGATACAATATATGTATAAAATCGTACTTGAGTTTGATCATTTGGCTTTATCCCGAGGTTATCCAGGAAAGGCAGGTAGTAGACCCCTCAACGTCACAACCTTACGCCGTAGATATCCTTATTCGTTTAGAGTTGTAGAGGCCATTATGGGTTACTACAGGACCCTATTCTATACGTAGCCAGACAAGCACTTGGCAGGTTTTTGTGAAGCTCTGAAAAGTTATGTATAGTGCGGAAACGGTAAAAGAATCGCAGAGATAGTAGGTTTGTATCGTTCCTGGCTGTTGATATTGAGGGTCGGATCACTGAACGCTAATTCGTTTTCTACTGTAAAAAGGTATTGCCCCGTACAATAGGTTTACATGTACCGAATCACTTTATTGATCCCACGTATTACTGAATTTATTTATTTACAATGAAAACAACGCAAGCTAACAGTTTACACCAAGACGCTCGCATGTTATTCTATAATTACAACAAAAAAAGCAGTAAATAAGTCTAGCCTCCACTCAATAATACATCGATGCAACTCATCAACCCTTGACCCAGAACAGTTTCACAATATACCTAAACTAACAACTGCTTAGCTAGGTTCCAATAAGGAACCCCTTGTACAGTGTCAATATATCACAGTACAAAAGTATTCAATATTTACTTACAAAGTCATTTACTTCCCATTAATATGCACAACAATAATGCCAGGAATAATTAAATCATCAATCAAGTTATCATCCACCGACCCTTGTCCCGTCGGGTCGATTTTCCAGTCTGACTGCGATTCGGCTGAATTTCGATATTTTCCGTGAAGCGACTGCCATCTGACCTCCACAACCCATGGGCGATATCGAAGTTCAGTAGTTAGACCGGTCGGATTTTTGGGTCTCAATGTCTTAAGAAATGGGGCGTCATATTATATTAATTAACGTCGTCAAAAACAAGATCTCACAACAATAACTACATAAGTTCGTATGTTTTTTAACACACGCCAAGTTATACTGGGCAAGCAACGGTTCATTTTAGCTGCTCGACTTTATACAAATTGCAATTTGAAATTCTGTAGTGTCAAATAACAAGCCGTGTTCATTGTGGAGCAGTTTCTTGTTACACTTTATTGTAAATAATTGTTACTTTAAAAGTATTTTAGATTAAAGATAATCGAATTTTGTCGCCTTCATTGTGTAACGAAATTGTTAATGTAAATATAATAATTTGGTGTTTAAATGTTGTGATTTTTATCGTTTTATAGTTAGGGTAGAAAAAGAATTGCAGTTCGTTCCGGCATCGCATGGGTGGTAGTTTTTAAGTAATAATTGTTAGTTAGCATTCTAGTGAAAGAGGTTTTGAAATCAGTATAGTAGTTTTTGAGTTTATTCGATACAAAATACAACTCTTCCCTTAAATGTTTATATAGAAACTATAAATCAAATTAACTGAAATGTCATCGGCAGGACTCGAACCCACGACCTTTCCTTAACAAGGGGAGTGCTCTGACCAATCTTTGCTTCATATTATAATTTCTAGATCGAGCTATCAAGGCTCCTCTTTCCTTTCCTCATAGATATAATACCTATGAGGCAGAGACCTATGAGGAGACCTATTTACTTCTTCGGTGGCCTGGTCGGTAGTGCATCCGCTTTCGACATCGGAGTCTCGGGTTCGATTTCCGGTCGGAACAAACTTTGTGTGATGACGCATACATTTGTGCCGAAGTTTGGGTGTTTCCTATGTATAATAAGTATGTATTTACAAAAAAAAATGTATATAAGTATTTATATCAGTTTATCTGGTACTCATATCACAATCTTTGCTTAGTACTAGATGGCGTTGTGTGAATTGTCCTAACATGTTTTATTGTTATTGTTATTTGCCTATAGTAGATTTTGAAGGAGGGGCTCGTGGTCTAGTGGTAACCGACAATGTTAACACATTGCAAAGGTTAAGCAACATCTAGTCAGGCCGGTCTTAGGATGCGTGACCATTTCTTAAGACACTGAGACTAAGACCCTTCCGTGCCTCGGAGAGCACGCTCTCCGAGGCACGGAAGGGTCTTAAGCCGTCGGTCCCGGTTGTCATACGAACATCTATGGTACTCGTTAGGGGTAGTTGGAGTCCTAAATCAAAAATCCGACCGGTCTAACCACAGAACTTCGATATCGCCCATGTTTTGTGGAGGTAAGATGGCAGTCGCTTCACGGAAAATATAGAAGTTCAGCCGAATCGCAGTTAGAATGGAAAGCAGACCCCAACTGAGTTGGGAAAAGGCTCGGTGAATGATGAGTAGATTTTGAAGGGACCTATAAAGTTACCTGTGTTTATTTGACAGTATATTGTTAAGAAAACTGGTGCAGTTATGTGTAATAAAATGGGTAGTTCGTCAAAATTAGCAAACCATTTTTTTAAAACCATTTCAAAGTGACGGATGTTCTGAATACATTGAAATCTTTTTTTTTTTGTGTTCACCAATTACTGGAAAACGCCCGAACCGATTTCAAAAATTCTTTTTTATGTTTTAGTGGAATATACAGGTGGTGTCATTTAAATTTTTCTTTATCACAATCGTAGCTTTACATTTTTAAGGTATTTGTTAAATATAAAATAATTAATAATATTAAGAAAGAAATTATAAATAGATCACAAAAACTGATGTCATCGGCGGGATCGACATCAGTTTTTGTGATCTATTTATAATTTCTTTCTTAATATTTTAAGAATAGTTTAAGCAAACTCATTGCTTTGAAATACATAAATTAATAATAGTTAATAATAATTAATAATAGTTAAATATTAAATATAAAATATTACGAGGCGGTAGACAGAGATGCATTAAGGGTGTGTACATTTTGCAAGTAAAATTTTTGGTCAAAACCCATTCTGTAATACAATCACGTGAAACATTGACATGAAAACCAACCAAATAATGGTGGGGATGGGACCAAATTGAAATAGAACAACACGAGAAGCAGTAGCTTAAATGGTAGAAGCTTAAAATTCTAAATCGATTCATCCAGTCGAAAGATATATGAGGTAACAAACATACAAAAAAATACAGTCGAATTGAGAAATACAAGAGTGGTCACAAATACAAGAGTGGTCACCAAGTCACCACAATGAACTCAGGCGCATCTGTCTAGCCCTACCGGGAGGCGGGGCTTTAATAAACTCCACCCATTCTTATGCGTGTTAAATTACAATTTGGTGCGTTGTCGCTTTGATAGTTCGAGACGCCCAGGACTTTAATTGGCTGTGCCATAGCGGCTAGCACGTAAAATTTTGTTGCCTTTCATCAACATTTCATAGCAAGGCAACGGGTTAATTTTTTTTTTCAAAATTACTACTTTTTATATTACCATACACAGGACATAACCCATTATAAATGTGCCCGGTAACGGCAATAGGATTGCCCCTATTACGTGGGAGTATTTTTTGAGCGAAGCGAGCCGAAGGCGAGCGGTGCTCTCAACGGGTGACTCAAATTATTTTTCAAACTATTTATGTTAAATTGTTTCTCGGCGAATACTCGGCCGATTTCGGATTTTCTTGCACTCATCAAAAGCTTACAGAATTACCCAGGTTATTACAATGCCAGAATTTTGAATTTAAACTCGCTTCACTCAAATATATGCTGCAGCGTAAAGGTACGTTTCGCGACTGCGGCGACCTAGTAATACTGGCAAATTGTAGGTGTGTATTGCACCTCTGCCTACCCCTTCGGGGATATAGGCGTAATATGAGTGTGTTTGTCGCTTTAAAATTGTGAATTTAGGAACTTTGAAATTATTTGTAGCAGGCGATAAATATTGTATGTTTTCAAACAACTGGAGTTATAATAATGTGAACAAATACCTACATAACTTACCAATGTCCTTACACAAAACCTGAAATAACCCACTGTTAGGCATGTTAGTAGGTACCTAGTACTAGGGCTCGTGGTCTAGTGGTAACCGACAATGTTAACACATTGCAAAGGTTAGCGACATCTAGCCGAGCCGGTCTTATGATGGGTGACCATTTCTTAAAACACTAAGACCCCTCCGTGCCTGGGAGAGCACGTTAAGTCCCGGTTGTCATATTAACATCTATGGCTGTCGTTAGGGGTAGTTAGAGCCCTTAATCAAAAATCCGACCGGTCTAACTACAGAACTTCCATATTGCCCATGGGTTTTGGATGTCAGATGGTTGTCATATTACGGAAAATATCGAAGTTCAGTCAAATCGCAGTTAGACTGTAAAACCGACACCAACTGAGTTGGGAAAAGGCTCGGTGGATGATGTTTGTACCTAGTACTCTACATTTGCATATAAAGCCTCCTGGCTGTTGCGGCGAACTTTCTACCGCCTATAATTACCTGTTTAAATCTTCACTGAGTTTGTACCAATATTTTAAGAGCAAAATTAGTCAAATTGGTAACGCTGTGCTCGAGTTTTAGCGAAACAAAAACCCTTCTCGTTTCACACCCGCCTCATATTAATAGATATTTTATCGAATACTAGTTGTCTCGGCGAACTTCGTGACGCCTGAGTTTACCTTTTAAACCTTCCTTGAACTTTCACGAATATTTCAAGACCAAAAATTAGCCCAATTGGTCCAGCTGTTTCCGAGTTTTAGCGAGACAAACGAACGGATAGATTCAAGAAACTTGTTTCGACAAGAACATATTATTATTATCAATGTATTTTTGCAACAGAACGTGCTTCACTCGCGTTTTATCAACGGGTAAAGCTAGATCAGATAGTGGATCACTTTGATCGATTAGTTCAGCTGAGCTCTGTTGTCGACCTTTGTCGGTTACTTATGTTTAATATTTGTCGGCTACGAATAGAGCTGTAGACTATTACGAAAGACAACATTTTAGTGACATAAACTTACCGCTGTATTTCTAACCGTTTTTAAGACGGCCACCACTTTTCAAGGAAACCAGAGCTTATATCTTTATAGCTTAATATCTTTCGACTGCGTGATCCGATTTAGATTTTCTTTATAATTGAAAGCGAATACTTCATATGGGGTCCAATTAATTCGGTCCATTATTTGGTCTATTACTGTAACTTAAAGTGGGTTTTTTTCTCACCACGCAAATGGACCAGCGCAACTACCGGTCATTTTAGACCAGAGATAGACTTTTTTAGACTATTCTTACTTCATTTTTCTTATTATCCTACCCTGCCCCTTTTATGGAACAAGTAGCCTCACAGATAATGGGTTTCTATAGGTCCAACAGTACATCGTCAGTAGATAATTTGAGCCCCACACACACACACACACACACACACACACATATCACGTTTATATCCCCGAAGGGGTAGGCAGAGGTGCACTACACACCCACAATTTGCCAGTATTTTTAGTCCCACGTAATAGGGGGTAAGCCTATTGCCGTCACCAGGCACATTTATAATGGGTTATGTTCAAAATGGCCGAATGAATTTAATAAAAAGTCGCAGCTATATTGTAATTTTGAAAAAATTTAAACCCGTTGCCTTGTGATGAAATGTTGATGAAAGGCAACAAAATCTTACGTGCCAGCAGCTGTGGCACAGCCAAAAGTCCTGGGCGTCTCGGATTAAATAATTTAATTTGAGCCATACAAAATATTACATAACTAGTGGTCGCCCTCGACTTCGTCCGCGTGGTAGTTTGGATTTTTTCCCGTTCCCGTAGTATCGCGCACTCGGTTAATCATCGTCGCTTCCTGGAGACTTATCGTCATATTTTGAACAATTCACACAATATCTTTATAAATTGTAGCCTTTGTGTTATTCTGATGTATAAGCTATATTATTGTAAAGTTTCATTAAAATCCATTCAGTAGTTTTTACGTGAAAGAGTAACAAACATCCATCCATCCATACATACATACTCACAAACTTTCGCGTTTATAATATTAGTAGGATAAGCTAGTAATTTTGTTAATCAAACGTAATATGGGGCAA
Source organism: Nudaria mundana (assembly GCA_963556515.1). NCBI lineage: Eukaryota > Metazoa > Arthropoda > Insecta > Lepidoptera > Erebidae > Nudaria > Nudaria mundana. The sequence continues at coordinate 20,030,425 of OY748299.1, forward strand.
GCGTATTGTCATTGCCGGGCGCCATATACCATTGAAAATCAATAACCATTGCGTAATCCAAACCCCAATTTCAAACAGCCAGGATAAGGCCAGGACCGATAGATACCTATAAACTTTACAGTTTAAGCACTGGCAGATGAGTCGCAACACTACAAAAAATCCTATCATCCGGTGTCTTTAACAAGACCTCTTTAACCATTCTTACATGGTACAATACATTTCCGCCTTATCAATATCTCACTCAAATAATTCCAACAATAAGATACATAACAAGAAAGGGTTATAGTACGAGTACAAAGGTACAAAACTAACATAGCAATAATTTTTGCAATTTGCAAAAAGTATACCTAAGGGCATAGTGTTCTAAAATGGCTTCGGAGTTGTGCAAATATCCGGCAGACTGCGTCTCATTCTTGTAGCGAATTATCAAGTTATCAATTCATATTTTGTTTGATGTTCTCACACGTATCTGTAGGCTATGAAATGAGCGGATCTGTTAAAATAGCGTGAACGAGACTCATATATAAAATTATCGAGAATTCAAAAAAAAAATTAAAAATTCAATAACCAATCTACAAGATTTAAAAAACAATTATTACTGAGCAAGCGAAGTCTACATTTTGAGATTAGACAATTTTACTTTCGTCCGTCTGTCTGTCTGTATGTTCACAAAATGCCAAGTTTCGTAGAGATCGGTATCTACAAAACTTGGCATTTTGTGTCTTATGTGATTTAATAAATTATTTTCATAGTGTGCTTTTTTGGTGGAGGGAAACCCCAAATAAATAATGTTTGTAATGTTTGCGAGGTCTACTGTTCGCCCATATGGGTGACTACTAGTTGCTTATAATTTATTGACGTAACTTTGTACGTTATCTTTTAATGAATACATTTTTCTAATAATAGAGACCGGGTTATGACTAGACATTTATTTATAGTTACTAATCAACAACTTATCGCTAAATATTATATTACTTCACAATTTGAATCCGCTACTTTTATAGCCCCTCGATACATTTTGAATTTTGATCTCTTAATTCAATAGATAACCCTAGTTAAAACATCGCTTGAAATATTACAAGTATTTCATAGAACGTTAATACAGAAATATTGGTTTGTAAACATTACAACTAAAGTACATTTTAGTTATAATACAGTTTTATAATTGTAGTTTGACTTAAAGCTCAGCCGTTCATAAATCTTGTACTTAACTAGGGTTAGATTTAAACTAGTTTTGTATTAATAATTATTATATTAGTTTGATTTATATCCATCCTTTTAAATTTAAAGGTGTTTTCAAAATTATGTGTTTAGCAGAGATCAACTTGTGGTACATAACCACATGCCACAATATTTTAGGAGGCAAGTCATTGATGTTACCAGGCTTCGTTTACAGTAGAAAATATAAAAAAAAAAACAATTAGTTATTGAAATCTTCTGTAATCCGAGCCCAAATTCCAATCGCCAATGCAGTCTGGCCATTTAAGGGTTAGATCCTGTTAACAAGAATAGATTGTTAATCAAGGGATGAAAGCCTTCCATTTCTGACGAGATATTTTACCGCCTTTTCCATACAAAATAGTCTACTATTTATTTTTTTACTCACATATTTTTTTGGAGCTCCATGGAGTATTTTCTTTATGATTTGCGTATGGCGTATTTAGTCAGGTTTAGTCGAAATCTCAAATAACATATTTATTTACTTTTTTATACCTTTTATACTGTATTAATCCGCTTCTACTACTAAACTCTCAGTTTTGAACAGTTACAAATAGATTTATAAATAACTATCCTATCTGCATTATTATAAATAAAATAAAATAAAAATCATTTACTTTCAAGCTACAGGGCTCATAGGATATTATAATCTAATATAATATTTACAAGGAACAGGAAAATAAAAGTAAGAAAAACTTAAATAAACTATACTATCTAATAAAAACTAAAATAAATATGTAAAGCAGGAAGTTTTAGGCAGAGTGCCCATAACATAGGCAACATTCCCGGGCTGAATTGAAAATAAGAGTCTTTGTGCGAGAAAGCTGCCTGCGTGAGAATCACTAGTCTCTTCCCTCAGACGCTTGCTTGTGAAGAACTGATGCGCACCGTGGCCCCATGGACCAAATAATTATTTCATCTCCCATGCTTTAAAAGTGGGTCATCGTGGGTCAGTGGGAAACGTGTCACTTTCAACCCGCTTATCAGGTAAACAATGACCCACTTTCAGAGCATGAGAGATGGAACAATATTTACCTACGAGGAACAATATTTATTGAGCAAGTTTAAAACGTAAACCTATATTTGATTAAATTGTACCCACTTTCCTTAAAGAGCATTAAATCCAATTTTGAAAGAGTTAAGAGTCTTCGAGTAAATGTTTGAAATCCATCAGCTAAGAGACTTTGTAGCAACACAGGCGTATTGACTGAAAGCTTCTAAAGGACAAAGGTTTAAAAGTGAGGATGTTTCAACAATTGAAAATATTATTTTGTCGTTGTAGAAAAAATATGTTGGGAATAGTCCCTAGCCATATTTCTACTATGAATTTTTAACTTTTACCTGTAATTATGTGCTTGCACAATCGGCCATGATGAGCAATTACAGAATGGGCCATGATTGCCGCCATCCTCGTCGAAATACGTTCGTGTCCGTACGTGATTAGTAGTAGTAATGTGTACGTTTGCAGACGATTGTGCCCTCTACATGATAATTATTCCTCGTCCTTATGATACCTTGGACATTCTGACAACTGGCCCAACACACTCCTAATTCCCATAGGATTGTTTAAATCGCAAGATTGCTACATTTAGTGTAATTACTGACAATTGGAAAAGAGTTTTTTCGAGGCTGGCAACACTGTAACTAACAGCTGATTTTTGTAGCTCTTGCGAATTAATATTAAATTATTCAATATTTTAGTAAATTTAAAGCTTAAAATCTGTAAATCGCAAGTAAAACTGTTATTTTAAAGTAAATTCAATTAATTAGTGCACAAACTCGTGGAAGTATTGTGAAATTTGTCAATAACAGGATCGGTTTTTGCCGAACTGTCAGTGCATGTAATCGCTGGTTCTTTTGAATATTTCGTGGAATATTCTTAGTGAATGGTATACTGGTGAGTTTGATTACCTTTTGTTCACGTGTTTATATGTTACAGTATATTCCACGTTGCTAACAGGCAGGTATTTAATACAAATTCCTAGGTTTATATCGCATTGACATACCGGTTAATTCCAACCTACCTACTACTTAGGTATAAATAGTCTGCTAGGATTCTACAAAGTAAACCTTTAATTTGTATACTTGAATAGATTATTTCTTTAGTTAGTCAGTTGGTTTTGTTGCTCTGCATTGTGGCTAGGTGTTCATTATCTTCTCAATTATACCCTACTAAGCCAATATGTCTACATCCACTCGATCTGCCACGGCACGTCAATTGCAAATACAGTTGAAAGAAGCCCTATTACAACTCAAAGTAGAGAAGAAAGAAAACCAGCAACTGATAATGGAAAGGGAAGATAATGAACGTGAATATGACTTAATGCGCGTTAGAAATTCTAGCTTAGAGCAACAGCTGTCTAAAAGTCAGGTAAATTGTGATGAGTTGACCGAGCAACTTAACCAGCTTAGATTGGAAATGGAATCTTTCCGCCAATGTAGTGATATGTTTGAGCAAATCCTCAGACGTAACACACAATTAGAAGATGAGCTGGGGGAGGCACACAGGCTTATGAACAGGATGCCCAGTCGCACCAATTAACAGAGGTGTCCAACCTCTACACAGAACTTATTGAAAGTAGCTGTGTGCCTGCCTCAACTAATTTATCAGTCATAGATCTCACAAATGATAGTAGGTGCTTAAATACTCCTAAACCAATGATTAGTCATAACAAAATCAAATGCCAAAGAAAAATAAACAAAAAAATTAAGAAAATTAATTTAAAAATGAAATCTTGTTTGTCTAATAATAGTAATTTAAATTTAAAACTACAGTCTGACCTGGATGTTTGTACTGGGCAGTTGCTTATATGCAGCAAGCAGTTGGCTGACAGTCAGGTGGCTCATGATGGTGTGAGGGTCACGTTAGAATCTCACATCAAGCAATTACAGGAGAATTATGATAGTTTATTCTTTAAATATGAACTACAAAGTAAACAGAATACTGAAAACATGTTGGCATTGGACAAATTGATAGACGACAGTAGACACAACCAAGAATTACTTGATTCTATAACTCAGCATTATAACTCTGAGCACATCGACTAACACCCTATCAATAACTCCGTACCAGCTCTCTCTACTTGTGACAGTATTCTGGAAACAATTTCTGATCCTACCACCAACATTGAGCCTCCTAGTAATACTATAGTTTTTTCTGATGGGGTGGGTTGTAATATGGGCTATATGTTTAATAAATACATTGAAAACTGTGTTAATTATTCCCTGCCCAATGCAACTTACACTCAGATCATAGACAAAATTGTGTCATCCAAGTATAATAGTAGTACCACTATTGTATTACTGGTAGGTGAAAGTAACAAAATAGGTAAGAAAGAATTAATGTACTGTATACAATGCTTAAGTAGACTAAAAGTATTTAAAATAATATTATGTGCGTTCCCATATGCATGTTGCCAGTCCTCATCCTATAATAAAAAAATACATCTTCTGAATAATTTTATTCATACTTTGACATGTCGTCATAGTGACACTTTTATTTTTTTTGACACTAATAATTTTATTAGTAATTATTGTTTTAAGACCAAAGATAGTATTTATCTTATGAAGTCAGACAAAAATAAAATTGCTACATTGCTAGCAAATAATATTAATTTTTGGACGAGTTTACATTGTAAACAAAGTAATATACCTACAGATTTGTTAGGTACTTGTAGTAATAATTTAGTATGTATAACAAATGATTTAAACTGAACATCCAGACAACAGGAATACCAGAGCTAAAGATGGCTCATCAAAATATAGAAGGTCTTTCTGGCAAGGAATTAGTAGTGGAGTTATTCCTAGAGGAATTAAATGTAGATATTTTGTGTTTGACTGAACATTGGCTCAAGGAGAGTGAGATGATGTTCAATATAAACAACTACAATATTGCAAGTTGCTTTAACAGGAAGTCTGCGATTAAAGGTGGCTCCATGGTCTTAATTAAAAATGGTCTCCGCAGCAAAGAGCGGTCTGACATAGTTAGACTTTCTGTTGAGCGATGTGCTGAGGTGGCCTGTGCCGAGCTTGACCAATATATAGTAGTTTGCGTATACAGTCCACCTAACAGTGATTTTAGTGTATTTACCAAGGTCATGGACCAGGTTCTAGGGGTTGCGTCAAATAATAGGAAGAAGTTAATTTTGTGCGGAGACTTCAATGTAAACATCCTAAAACAGTGTAAGAAAAGTACTCAATTTTTGAATTTATTTGGTAGTTACAATATGGAAAATATTTTCTGTGAGCCGACTAGAGTCACAGAAACAGCAGCCAATTGCCTGGATAATTTTTTTACGGATTGTGAGTGCTTAAGCAAGTCTGTAATTAGTAAATTGCCATCAGATCACTGTGGTCAAATAGTATCCTTTCCCAAGAGTAATAATAGTCAGTATAATGAGAAAATTATGTGTAGGCCCATAACCTCTAATAGAATTAAAGAATTCAAAAACTTGTTCGAGAAAAAGCTTAATTCTATAATTTATATAGGTAATAATCCTGAGGTCCATTATAATAGTTTATTTGGTACATTATCTGATGCTTTTTCAGACACATTCAAACAAAAATGCCAAAATCGTAGTGTTAAAACGAAATTTTGTGAATGGGCAACAGTAGGCATTTATAAAAGTAGACGAACGCTGTTTGATCTATATGCAGAAAAACGATACAGATTTGATAAAAGTTTCATTGAATATGTTAGGAATTACTCCAAAGTATTCAAAAAAGTATGTAGACAGGCTAAATCCATTCACATCAAAAGGAAAATAATTGAGGCTCCTAACAAAAAAAAGAAACATGGAAAGTTATAAACAAAGAGTCAGGTAAATGTAAAGTGAGGGATACTGTTACTAAAATTAAATTAGAAAACAAGAATATAACCTCTCCGAAAGGTATTGTAAATGCATTTGAAGATTATTTTACCAACATTCCATTTAAAGTAACTTCTTCTGTTAATTCATGTGCCCACAGTGCTGTGGCCTTTCTCGAAAGTAATATTAGTTCTTCATCTAAATTTAACTTCAAACATATAGACCCCAGTGACATCTTAAAAGCATTTAAAAATCTCAAAATTAAAAAGTCTGAAGAGCACTGGGGCATATCAGTTAGCTTAATAAGTAATGTAATTGATATCATTGCACCTGACTTGGCACTAATTTTTAATGAATGTGTAGATGAAGGTATATTCCCTAACCTAATGAAAAATAGTAGACTAATACCATTATTTAAGAAGGGATCTAAGTCTGAACTTGGTAACTACCGCCCCATTTCTATTTTGTCAGCTCTGAGTAAGGTGTTTGAGAGAGTGATGCTAAATCAAATGCAAGTCCACTTCACGACCAACAATCTTTTCCACAGCCAGCAATTTGGCTTTACTCGCGGAAAATCTACCACCGATGCGGGAGTAACCCTTGTTAGATTGATTTACGACGCATGGGAGGGATCGCAGGATGCCATTGGGGTATTCTGCGATCTGTCTAAAGCATTTGATTGTGTTGACCATCAGACACTTTTGCTATAGTTACGTCGGTATGGTTTTGACAAAAAATCCTTAGAACTATTAGGATCTTACCTGACAGATAGGCTGCAGACTGTTCATGTGAACAACGTTAAGTCAAACGGAACTAACGTCAAAATAGGCGTACCTCAGGGATCAATTCTAGGGCCTTTTCTCTTCTTGGTTTATGTTTATGACTTGCCTTGCATGATCGAGGCACAAGCTGGAATAGTAATGTTCACGGATGATACATCACTTATATTCAAAGTAAATCGGCATAGTACAGATGCGAATAATGTTAATAATATTTTAAATGATATTTCAAATGATATTTCAAATTGGTTTTCTACAAACAACCTATTGTTGAATGCAGAAAAGACCAAATGCGTTAAATTTACAATGCCCAATGTCAGACAAGCAAACGTCCATGTCGTGCTGGGTAGCCAAAGGTTAGAATTTGTAAATAACACTACCTTTTTAGGAATAACAATAGATTCTAAATTACAATGGGGTGACCATATCACCATTTTAGCTAATAAGCTTAGCTCTGCTGCGTATGCTGTGAGACGGATTAGGCAGTTGACAGATGTAGCTACTGCTAGGCTAGTTTACTTTGGTTACTTCCATAGCTTGATGTCCTATGGAATACTACTTTGGGGAAATGCAGCAGATATAGAAACAATTTTTATATTACAAAAGAGGGCAGTCCGTGCCATTTATTGTTTAGGTAAAAGAGATTCTCTTAGGGAGCGATTTAAAGATATTAATATTTTAACTGTAGCTTCCCAATATATATTTGATAACATACTGTATGTCAGGAAAAATATATCTAGCTATACTAAAGTAAGTGACGTTACAGACAGAAATCTACGTAATAAAAATAAACTACTCCCTCCGTGTTATCGGCTTGGCAAGGTTAGTCAGTCTTTCAAGGGGGAAGGTATACGCTTTTATAATAAATTGCCTGAATCGGTCCTTTGTATGCCCGACAATAAATTTAAAAACTTTATAAAGACCACTTTATGTCAAAAAGCATATTATAAGACAGTTGATTACCTTAATGATAAAAGTGTCTGGCTTTAGCATGGTGCAGGCGCCTCCTAAAATGCCGTAATTGTAGCATATTGTACTTAGGCGACTATAATAATTGTTTTGTTGTATTATTCACTCTTTTTGATTTTGACACGAGACCAAATTACATTCGTCCACATTTAGTCTTAAGAAAATGTGTAAATGAGTCAATTATTTGAAAAGAGTGACCGAGAGTTTTATTGCCAGGTTCTTTCTCTCGGTTCTACTTATTGCTTTGCGAATCTGGCAGTACATGTGAATATAGAAGCAATGAAATTTTTTATTTTAAGTACTTACTGACGTTTGTAAGAGCCATTTATTGACCTATACAAATAAATAAATAATTTCAAATTTCAGTGATCCTGAATTTTTGTCTCAAGTGTCTCTCACAGGCTCTACCTCTAAAAACTCACAATGTCACCGTAACAATAAACTACCCTCAGATTACATGCAATTTCGCAAGACTGACACAATAAATACATTGGAAAAGAGTTGTGGCTGTAACACTCACAGCCACAACTCTTTTCCAATGTACTTATTGTGTATTATCCAATGTATATATTGTGTATAGTTTTTAGAGGTAGAGCCTGTATGAAAAATCTGGACCACTTTTCTCCAATCAACTTTTCATCAATCTTGCGAGGAGGAGGATACACATTCAACAACAAATTTAGTCCGAGACGCGCAGGACTTTAATTGGCTGTGCCATAACAGCTGGCACGTAAGATTTTGTTGACTTTCATCAACATTTCATCGCAAGGCAACGGGTTTCAGTTTTTTTTTTCAAAATTACAACATAGCTGCTACTTTTTAAAATTCATACGGCCATTTTGGACATAACCCATTATAAATGTGCCCGGTGACGGCAATAGGTTTGGCGCCTATTACGTGGGACTAAAAATACTGGCAAATTGTGGGTATGTAATGCACCTCTGCCTACCCCTTTGAGGATATAGGCGTCATATGTGTGCGTGTGTGTGTAAAGACAATCGATGTTCTGTAAGAAAAGAAATAGGTACCGTTTTTTATACTTGGCTATCAACGTTGTTCAGAAATGATTGCAAAATTCTGATGACAAGATAATGCTTTAGCTGTGATTTTATTTGCCGATTCGAAAAATATTATGTTCTATAAATAGCTGATGATGATATTGAATAGCTATGACTATATATTTTGTCTGCAATGTAATTTCGATGAAACAAAGGCTACCTATAATTGTAGCCTTAGATGTGCTTAATACGAGTATATTTGTATAAACCGCAAGAAAATTGTTCTGCATCTTTGAAGATTAGCGTATACAGCCATACAGAAAGACAAATGCAAGAAGAAGAAGAATGAAAAAATGCTCCTTGTTTTGAGACATCTGTCTCCCCTACTCTAAAAACTAGACGGATGTGTCGTAAATTCTGAAAAAAATTCTCGATGTAGCAGTCCATGTAATGTACTTTGAAGGAAAACTCTAAAATATTACATAACTCTGTTAGTTCAGGAGTAACAGGGGCTATTACGGGTGACTACGGAACCCTATTCTGTGCGTGGCCCGAAACCTACTTGGCCGGTTTTTTAACATTGGTCTTCAATAATAAGTGACAGTATAGCACGTCATTATAGGATTAACGTCACGTGCCACAATGGACGCCCGTCCGATTTCGTTTTTGGGTATTTTACCCGTTTTTAGGGAAACAGACAAAGACTCTATTGTTGTCCTTTTGCGTTAGTTATTAAAATATTAGGGTAGATTTGATATTGATTTGGTTATACAGTTATATTTTATTTGATTTAGAAGAGACACGGGGCGTATAACAGGCGGTTAGACATTATAATTATATTATTATTAGATAATAACATAATAAGTAAGTACTGGTTTCGTAACGCAGCTGCAGACATCTATTTGTTATCTGTATAACAACTCAGGAACAAGAATTATAGTTCAATCATATCGTAATACGTAGGTCACACTATAAGTTTTGCGTTACTTAAAAAAACAACGTGTTAAAACCAAAATATTATGTTTATTGCTTTTCAAAATACTCTCCTTTACATTTTAAACATTTTGTCATGCGATCGAACCATTTTTTAAAACAGGAGGACCACAGATCTGAAGTCATGTTTTCTACGTGCTGATTGAACGCTATCATTGCCTCTTCGGAGTTGGTAAAAGTGAAACCTCTCATCAAATCTTTGATTTTGGGGAAAATACAGAAATCACAGGGTGCTAGGTCGGGGCTATGTGCAGGATGGATGACGAGTTGTACTTTTTCGGAAGCTAAAATAGACTTTGTTTTGTTGGTGTGTGTGAAGAAGCGTTGTCATGATGTAGGAGAACGCGGCTTTTGTTTTGTCTTTCGCGAACTTTTTCTAACACCCTGGGTAAACAAATGATAGAATACCACTCGGCATTAACACTCTTTTGATCTTCAAGTGGAATTGTACAGATGGGACCCGTAGCTGAGAAAAAAAACGCGATAATTTTTTTACCAACGTTTCTCGCCTGCCTCACTTTTGTTGGCTTGTTCTCATTTTCAAACACCCATTCACAAGATTGCTGTTTTTTTTCGGGTTCAAAACAATAAATCCACGTTTCGTCTCCTGTGACAATGTCATAAACAGCATTAGAATGTCCATGGTCGTACCTCAGTAGCATCTGTGAGCACCATTCCACGCGAGCCCGCTTCTGCTCCGCTGTCAGTTCATGAGGGATCCAACGACAACAACGTTTCCGAACTTTCAATTCTTCGTGTAAAATTTTCTGGATTTGACTCATACCAATCCCCAATAGTCCTCGAATTGTCTCATAGGTAATCCGAGGGTTTTCTTCAATTAACCGCTTAACAGTAGCCACATTATTTTCGTTGACGGCAGTTGAAGGCCGCCCTTCACGAAATTCGTCATGTAAAGAAACTCGACCTCTCTCAAATTCAGCAAACCATCGCCTCACGTAGCTCAAACAAGGTGCTTCTCTCCCAAAAGCAATTTGAAGACGAGCGGCACAGTCTTGCGAAGAGAGAGAACTTTTAAAATCATAAAAAATCAGCGCTCTAAAATCTTTTCGACTTAATTCCATTTTCGTTGCATACGTAGAACTTTGATGTGTGATAAAAACAATTGACAAATTATTTCCCGCCAATAACTTTTTTTTTATTACTAAGAAGGTTGCAACGTTTAAAAAATATAACATTCAAAATTCAAATAGTTCTGATTAGCTAGAAGTGCAAAACTTTAAGTGTGCCCCATGTAGAATAAAAATCGTTGTACAATAACCAGAGTGCTTAATACTTACGTTACGTTACCTTACGTTTTTAGTATCCTTACGTTAATTTGCTCGAAATACGTTTTCGTATTCCTCTATACATTTCACACAGTTCCTGACGTTACCGCTAGGGGCACTGGTGTTAATTATACTAGACCCAATGATCAATGATCGACAATATGGCTTCATGCCAAAACGATCAACGGTTACCTGGCATTCGTCACGCATGTATGGGGTGGGGCTATGGAAAGGTACGGCGAGTCCTTGGCTATTAGCCTGGACGTCGCCAAAGCTTTCGATAGGGTCTGGCATACTTCGCTCCTTTCCAAGCTTCCGGCATATGGTCTACCTCCTCAACTGTCCAGCTGAATTGCCAGCTTTTTAAACGAGCGCCGAGTGCGGGTCCTCTGCGATGGCCAGGCTTCTCGCTTCTTACAAGTGAATGCCGGAGTACCGCAGGGGTCCGTACTGTCACCAACTCTCTTTCTTCTGCATATCAATGATATGCTATCCCTCGGGAACATTCATTGCTATGCAGATGACAGCACACTGCACGGGAGTTACTCGGTTCGTCCGACGGCGGGGCGATCTGAGATTGAGAAGGAGAGACGACGACTCGTGGCTGATCTCGACCGTAACCTCGACAGTATCTCTCAATGGGGTACCGAGAACCTGGTCGAGTTCAATGCCCGCAAAACGCAGGCGTGTGCATTTACAGCGAAGAAATCCCCTTTCCTTCCCCTACCCTCTCTTCAGAATGCATTATTACCAATGAAGGACAACCTTGACATCCTTGGCATAGACGTTCGTCGAGAGCTCAATAATAAAAACTACATCGAAAGATGTATAGGGCCAGCTTCGCGGAAACTAGGAATACTGAATAAGGTAAAGCGATTCTTTACACCGGACCAGAGGTGTCTGCTGTACAAGACGCAGATTAGACCCTGCGTCGAGTCTGCTCTCACCTCTGGGACGGAATCGCGAAGTATCTGCTGGCCGCTCTTGACGCTATGCAGCGACGGGCTTTCCGTATTATAGATTGTCCGGAGGTAACGGAAAGCCTTGAGCCGCTAGCTCAGCGCCGAACAATAGCTTCCTTGGCCGCATTCTACCGTATTTACCACGGCGAGTGTTCTGAAGAGCTCTTCCATCTGATCCCACCCTCTTCCTTCCGATCCCAAACAACGCGTGCCCACAACATGGGCTACAGGTTAATCCATACAAATCCCAGGCGATCATTGTAGGCAGCCCTTGGTTTGTGTCACGCCTTGATCTAACGCAATTACCCGAAGTAACTTTTAATGGTACCCCTGTCATATTAAGCGATACTGTCAGAAACTTGGGTATCTTTATCGTCCAAACATTGTCCTGGGACCATTAGCTACAGGTGGTTAGACGCAAAATATTTGCAGCAACGGGATCGCTACGGGGATTGCGAATGCTGCTTCCAATTGCCACCAAAACTGCGCTGGCACAATCGTTATTACTTCCTATCCTTGATTACGCTGATGTCAGCTATCTTGATCTCACAGAGGAGCAACTTGATAAGCTTGAGCGACTCCAAAATGTTTGTATTAGATTCATATTTGGTCTTCGCAAATATGATCATGTATCAGAATTCCGCAAAACGCTTAAGTGGCTCCCAATTCGCCTTCGCCGGAATACTCATATCCTAACTCTATTATACAGTAAACTGTTCAATCCTATTACTCCCCGATATCTTAAAGAACGATTTAAGTTCCTACATGACACACATTCGAGGTCTCTAAGGTCATCAGAGAATTTAATGCTGGAAATGCCAGTGCATTCCACAAGATTTTCTGACAAGTGCTACACTGTTCAAGCAGTTCGTCTATGGAATGCTCTGCCGCTACAGATTAAACGCGCACAAACACTTGCATCTTTTAAAAATATGTTAAAAGATTTTTATCTCTATTCCTCTAATTAGTGCTATTTGTTTCTATAATATATTTTTTGTGTATATTTAAAGTTAGTATATCCTATTATTGTTAGTATATTCTATTGAATTTCATATATATATGTACTTGTTTCTCCTGATAAATATTCATTTATCAATGTATTGAACATTTTGCTCTCTTCTATAAATCCTATTAATTTATTATTTTTAAATATAATTATATTACATTGTACACAACCCCTATCATTTCTTGTAACTTTCATTCCATCCTAAGGTTGCCTGGAAGAGATTGCTCTTTAGCAATAAGGCCGCCTGTTGTACATTATTTTTTTAAGACTTGTCATAAACCATTTGTTGTTATAATGTGTACAATAAAGAGTATTTATTTATTTATTTATTTATTTAGATACCACTCCCACACAGTGGATAGCATGTTCGCGAAAAACGAGCGTTTTAAACGTTCGTTTCTCTGCCGAACGATAGTGGCCTGGAACGCCCTGCCTGTGCACGTGTTTCCTCCCACATATAATTCTGGGTTCTTTAAGCGGAGCGTGAAGAGGCATATCAGTAGATTGAAGTTGAGGGCCACTCTCTATAGTATTGTGTGCTGTGAGAGTGGCCCACAATCGCTAGACGTCGTCATGACTTATCACCAGGCGGGCCGCGCCAATTTGGCGAACATAATATTAAAAAAAAACCCACTGGCAGTTTTCGTAGTAACTTTCCTATCACAATATCGCAACAAGATAGATTTCCAATGGCTTGCCCAGTAGTGGTCATCCACTATTCCACACTTTTGTTGCCTTTATTATTTAGCAATCTGCAAAAATGTGACGAACATAATAGAATCACATAAATAACTATAAAGTATTGAATAATTTTGTTCATCATCTTATTGATAAATTGCAATAGCATCGTAGTAAGTAGAAAAGTAGTAGAATAGAGATAGAGTAGTTAAAATATCAAACTCAGTGGCCTGGAATCACACGGTCCTCTCATTCTGCGCCTGCTCATGACACGACCCTTGGGCCAGGATTATTCAATAATTATATCTATACAAACAAACTAATGACTATATTTATGTTGATAGTTCTGTTTTACTAAGACACGTGCCGGCACCATTAGGTATTATAGGTTGTTGATGTGAGGGAGCGATTAAATTACGTTGAGAATGGACGTCATGTAAAAATATTACATAAATACTTACTATATTTTGTATTGTCAAAAATTTTTTTTTATACTTAATTGGTTTGCCACGAATATCTTAGAAGACAGAGCCAGAGATAGTCTTACCCTTTATGCCTATCGTTAGCGTAGAAGACACAACAACTACATTTTTACTACTAAGTGTGGTGGGGGGGGGGGGGGAGATTGCGACGAATATCTAAGACAGAACCACAGATAGTGTGACCGTTTGTGCCGATTGTTAGCGTAGAAGACACAACACCACAAGGTCGAGCACCAAACCGTTGGATTGTTGGATTGATCTCATCAGATCCACTAGACAGTCATCCGCAGTGGAATGTGTTCGCAATGCAAGTCATAGGCACAAGTGGCGGCACCTAGATAAGTATCGGTGTGCAGCGCCCTATTTAGAAAGTTGACAGGGCATCCTAGTTCATCGGTAGCCACGACCACTCTGACACGAGTGAACTCCTAAACAGAAGAATACTATTTACCTATGTGGCTCAACTTGAAAACTTGAAATAGCCCTTGAAATAGAAAAAAACAGGCGCAGAAACAGCACAGATTATTTCAACGTGTCGTCGTCACATCGCTGTCATTCTGTACCTATGTGGCAGTTCCCGAGGGGAACCTCACTCGAGATATCATTTCATTTCTACATTAAAAATCACTCAATTAAAAGACATAATATCGGTAATTGATGAAACGTGATATAATGCGAGTGTTATGCCTCAATGGCACCACCTGCTGACGCGGTCACCATGAAATTGTGGAACCCGCTACCGTGATGCCGTTAAAATGTGGTCGCTAATGGAATATATGTTCGATTAATGAAGAAATAAATTGGTTTTTAAAGTTGTGAGTTTGTTTTGTAATATTAAAATGGGAATTAAAAGCGTTGCCATTTAATGTTAATACTCGCTAAATGGGGGAACTAGTCACGCGAAGACAAATGAAAACGAAATTAGATACCTCGGAGTTTATTATTATTTATATCTTTATTTTATCTTATTCTAGCTGATCACTGCGGCTTCGTCCGCGTGATATAGTTTCTCGTTCTGAATTCTCACGGAGAAAATCACATATACAATACATAGAGGTTCCGTCAAAATCTAAGAGGCCAAAATATAATATAAAAGTCTCATAGCGGCAATAAACAGCCTCATTATTTATAAGGTTAATGATGAAAGATGGGTGTATTATACGTCTCTGCCTACCTGTTCAATGAAATGTAGCTTTCTCGATAAACTTCAATTTAAAAAAAATAAAGATTCTAAATAATAGTTTCAGTGAACGTGTAAAAATTTTATAACAGTAGAATATAGTTCCAAATTTAAATAACAAAACAGAGGATTTGAAATTCTAAATTCATAACGGCGCGGCGGCGGTTAATCCCCTGTATTCAAAGAGTGGCTTCGAAATAATCGAATGCGTCGTGTTTGTTATTCGATTCATAAATATGCGAGTTGGATTTGAGGGGCTATTGGATTTGCACATGCCTAGTGGCTGAATAAATTTGACTACCTTTGATAGTCAACGATCGGACGAGAAAAAAACTGATTGATTTTTTATAAGAAGGAAGGTTAATATGATTTTTCTAGTTAAATAGTGTGTATAATTGACCAAACTAGACCCCTTTTTTATCCGTTGCTCTAGGCCACGGCCATACCTACGTCTATTGCAGAGCGCCTCCGGTAAGCACTAGAAGAATTCCCAGTAGCGCCCGGCGGACTATGGCCACCTGTGTGGCCGCTGCGTGGTGGTCAGCAGGAACAGCACCTGTGTCAGACTGAAATATAAACCTCGACCTCACTTTTACATGCGGAGTCGATAAGATTATAAATTTAAATTAAATCGATAAAATTTGTTACTAGGTAAAATCATATCGAGTATGTTCAAAGAGAATATTGAAATTAAATAACAAAATTTTTTACGTTATTATTCAAATCAGAAACTGGAATAAATTTCGAAATGTTATAAGAAACATGTCCTTTACATAGCTAAAATCAACCATACCTAATGGAAAACAGGGTATAATATTTAACCGAGGGCAATGTTATTTTTAAAGGAAGGAAATGAAATTGCGTCATGTTAGAAAATCTGTAAGTTAATTTTGATCGTATAATTTGTACCGCATCAAAGGACTTCGTATTTTATTTATAAGAAATTTAATAATAAGTATAATAATCAGATTTACTTAATTTTTCTTACGATGGTGGAAATTTTCCAATATTTTCCATTCCCTTGGACAAAAATTTTATAAAGTTAGAATATTAAAAAACCGACCAAGTGCGAGTCGGACTCGCGCACAAAGGGTTCCGTATCAAAACATTAAAAAAATATATGTTTGTTGTATGGGAGCCCCCTGTAATATTTATTATATTCTGTTTTTTAGTATTTGTTGTTATAGAGGCAATGCAGAAATGTACAGCCCAAGACAGACGGACGGACGGACGTACAGCGAAGACTCAGTAATAGGGTTCCCGTTTTACCCTTTGGGTACGGAACCCCAATAAAGCACTAAGTACTAACAAATTCCCATCGTGAGTTTCTTCAACCCTCTTATAGGTAGGTACTTTACAAGAAGTGAATTTACAATCGAATGCACTTCACAAATAACATCATACAAAAGATTACAAAACCGACAAAAGCATAGAGACACAATTGCAAAATGTATGACGAATCACTATTTATGAGTGGATTTTCATTCATAGAACACATCCGTCGTTTCATATTCCTCTCTCACTCACTCTGCCATGTAATAATGGTAAATTAATGTCAAAATGTGACGAATTGGCTGTCTGTACTTGTGGGTTGCTTTTGATCGAGAATACATTGTAATATTGTCACATCGTAAACGATTACTCGATTAGTAGAGTATATGTCGTTAGTTATATCGATAAATGGTATTGTGGCATTGACAGTAATGACATTTGGTATAGAAAAACTGCTACTAATTGTCTGCTAAATTTAACTGACTGCAGACTAGGCAGTATGGTCACAGAATAGGAAATAGTACCATAGAATAGAGAATAGTACTTACATACAGAACTTGCACTCCGACGTTAATTAAAGCACATTCTTTTGTTTACAGAGAACATAATTCGAACGTTTGGGTTGTCAGAGAGTGCCAGCATAATCTGACCAATAATTATGACGTTAATGTCTCAATATTAACTCTATGGTCAATGCCGTATCACAAACAAGAGACAACCCTTACTGACATACAACTTCAAGTTGTCGCTGACGTCACGTATTTTTTTGCGATTGTTAGGCGAGTGACATAGTCCTGATTGTACTTGCATACAGAACGTGCACTCCGACGTTAATTAAAGCACATTCTTTTGTTTACAGAGAACATCTTTCGAACGTTAGGGTTGTCCAGTAATGTAAAATATATACTATCATAATTTGACTAATAATCTACTAATCGAGTAAACGATTACTCGATTAGTAGAGTATATGTCGTTAGTTATATCGATAAATGGTATTGTGGCATTGACAGTAATGACATTTGGTATAGAAAAACTGCTACTAATTGTCTGCTAAATTTAACTGACTGCAGACTAGGCAGTATGGTCACAGAATAGGAAATAGTACCATAGAATAGAGAATAGTACTTACATACAGAACTTGCACTCCGACGTTAATTAAAGCACATTCTTTTGTTTACAGAGAACATAATTCGAACGTTTGGGTTGTCAGGAAAGTGCCTGCATAATCTGACCAATAATTATGACGTTAATGTCTCAATATTAACTCTATGGTCAATGCCGTATCACAAACAAGAGACAACCCTTACTGACATACAACTTCAA
Source organism: Nudaria mundana (assembly GCA_963556515.1). Lineage (NCBI taxonomy): Eukaryota > Metazoa > Arthropoda > Insecta > Lepidoptera > Erebidae > Nudaria > Nudaria mundana. The sequence goes on from OY748299.1 coordinate 20,048,379, forward strand.
GTTGTCGCTGACGTCACGTATTTTTTTGCGATTGTTAGGCGAGTGACATATGCCTGATTGTACTTGCATACAGAACTTGCACTCCGACGTTAATTAAAGCACATTCTTTTGTTTACAGAGAACATCATTCGAACGTTAGGGTTGTCCAGTAAAGTAAAAATATATACCAGCATAATTTGACTAATAATTATGACGTTAATGCCTCAATATCAACTCTATGGTCAATGTCGTGTCACACACAAGAGTCAACCCTTACTGATTTACAACTTCAAGTTATCGCTGACGTCACGTATTTTTTGCGGTTGTTAGGCGAGTGATATAGGCCTGGTAGGTATCTTAGGACTCTCCCTTAAATAGACAAATTTACAAAAAATAAATGAACAAATTATACAAATTATGTACTTGAATTCCATACAAAATCAATAAAATATCATTATAATTGGATATACATTACAATAATATAATTAAAATCAGTTGAATAAGTTAAATAATTATTACCTACTTAATTGAACCCGCCTTTAATTTACCGTCTTTTGCTGTTTTTAACCATTTTTTACCTGCTACCGATACTATGTCATCTGCACATCTGGCGCATTGTGAATATATCTCCACATCTAGCTATCTTCCATCTATCCTTGTATCTAGCAAGATGACCTACCCACAGTGCCCACTGCCACTTTCTCTGTAGTAAAAAAAGTTAAGGCGTCAGTTACCTTGGTTTTCTCGCGTATGTCCACATTCTTTACTTTGTCTCTTAGTTTTATACCAAGGCGACTTCTTTCCATTCTTCTCTGAGTAGAATGAATTTTGTTTTTGGTTTTGAGATCAACAGTAAATAAATAAATAAATATTTTTGGACATTCTCACACAACGTCATCTAGCCCAAACTAGCTATAAGCTTGTGCTATGGGATCTAGACGAATTTTTGTTTAAAACGGTCGTTTTCAACCGACTTCCAAAAAAGGATGTTCTCAATTCAACTGTATGTTTCTTTTATTTTTTCATATTTGTTACCTTATATCTCTGGTCTGGGTGAACCCATTTTTTTAAAATGAATGCTGTATACTTCCCAATTGGACCCATTTCAATTTGGTCCCATTCCGACAATTAATGGGATCTATTTTGGTAATTTGAAGTCGGTTGTTGTGTCATTTTTTGACGTGTATTTTTAAACCGTGTGTTTTCCCTTTAATATAATCAGCTCTAATTATTTTCTATTGTTGTTCCGGAGAGAACATTTCAAAATGAAAGTATTATTGTCTGTTTTGTCGTTGCCGAAGCGAATTGAACACAAATGGATGACAAACAGATTTAAATGAGCTTTTGTCAAATAAAACTGGTTGTGTTCGTTGCGCTTACGAGTTGCGCTAATTATGGTAAATAAAGGAACGGTTGTAGTATTAAAATTACTTACGCTTTGCAATTATTTAATTTGCTTTGTTCAATTATACTACTTACCTACTTACATACTTGTAGTATCATAAATTTTGCAGTTACGGTCTTTTACTTTTGGGTTAGATTGCGATTGATAAAAGTGTTCAAACACAATCCGTTACATTGCATTTTATTGAAATTAGAATATCTCGTGTTGTTAATTCGTTGACTAATTAGGCTTTTAATAATAAACTAGTCTAGATGTAGGATAGCCCACACGATGCAGGATTTACATCCCGACCAAGCCCCCGAAGAGGCGCAGGTCCACCGGGCGCCATTGGGAATTCCCTGTGCTCACCAGAGGCCTTCGGCAATGGACGTAGCCAATGTCGGACCTAAGCCGCGGTAATAAAAAAAAGATCTAGAATCGAGAAAAAAAAAACAACACAAGACTCAGATGTTTATAAAACTTGCGAGAATCAATATGTACCGTAAAGTACTCGTAAGTAATAAACCTACGCATTTACAACTGAAAAAAATTCAACACTAGGTTATAAAACTTAGACTTATTCAACAACTAGCTGTTGCCCGCAGCTCCGCCTGCGTGTTATAGTTTTCTTGACCCTGATTTCCAAGAAACACATTAGGTACATAAAATGGTGTTAAATATTTTATTTATAAACCGATTTAGTTAATTTCAATTGTAAATAGATAAAAATTATGACAATGCTTCTCTGTGTACGACATTTGATGTATTGCCGTCGGGCATCAAGGCATATAAGTTTCTTGGATCGCTCACACGCGACAAAGCCACATAAAGCTGACCGTGCGAAAAACAACTAATAGTTAAATCCAAACCCGCAACTTTCAGAGTTTGTCCTTATTCAACAATAAGATTATATAAGATTCAACAATAGATTATTATAGAAATAGTAACAGTTTGTCGAAAAATAAAATTAATAACTTCCAAAAATGTGAAAGACAAATCGATATTGACAGTACATAGGAAAGCACTTTGTTAATAGTTCAGCCTCAGACTAAAAGAATAACATAGACGGAACATGTAGAATAAACACGTGAAGCCAAATGACACTTTCAATGTGTGCGTGTGACTCCGATTTCCGTGTACCGATACCACTAACGGCGTGTGCGTAATGTTGCCAGCAAATGAAAAAATCTTCTAAAAATCACTGAGTAAACACACTTTAATTACTAGTTTTCAAGAAATTTCTCATAATTAAAATAATCCTTTTTAAGATGAATGAACAAAGCTTCATTCCAGTGTAAGTACAAAGTACAGTCAACAACAAAAGTTGATTAGCACAAAAATATTTATTATTCTTTTTTACATCCCAATGCATGTGCCACAGCAATGTACAAGTAATTTTAGATCCCCAAGGACAAAGTTAATATATTTCGTGTTTTGTTTATGATTTTGTGATCGGTTTAACAGCTATTAGTGATCAACAGATAAGAATTATTGGTTAAGCTACTTTTGTCGTTGACTATACATGAAGTAGATATCAATAGTCGTTAGGTTAAGACTGAGGCCTTGGGTAGTGTTAGACTGAAATTAAACTACTGACACAGTAACATAAATATATTGGATCAGAACACAGGCTGGGAGGTCAGACAGCAGTCAATTCCAAGATTGCCGAAATAACCAAGCCACGTATTAAGTAGATCCCAGACACAGATGTGATCGGGAGTTCGGGACTAACGCACGAATGATGATGATGATGATTAGAAACATCGAGGTTGTCAACATTGATGACACTGATTTTTTTTCCTCAGTACTTTATAAATTCCCATAAATACTGCTAAATATTTTGTGGAAATGATGAAAAAATTATGGCAACTCTGTATGTTATGGCGGAGGTTTTGTGTTCCTAGTTTGTGCAACTAAAATATTTAGAAAAATGTTATGAAATCTAATAAGAAATAGTTAATTACTTATGAAACGATAATCCAGCATTCTTTCTATGAATAATTGAAGTGTTTTTACACCTTTTCACCACACAATACGGCATATTTATAATATTTTGTTCAACCGTGATCGCACGTGCGTACACACTCGCTGCTCACAAAGGAGTGCGAGCGGAATGGTATCCCATTGCTATATAGTATCCCTTTTGGCGGCTTCACTCGCTAGTTCTATTCGTTCCGTCTATGTTATTCTTTTAGTCTGAGAGTTCAGCTGATGAAAACAAAAATGTGATCTTCGAAATTCAAATAGATGCCAATGAAATGCTCCCGCGTGAGTGGTTATGTGGTAGCCACCCGCGTGGGTGGTTATGTGGTAGCCACCCGCATATTTTTCGTTGGCTGTGGTCATAGTCTGTTACAAATTTCCCTTTGAATTTTTCCCTATTTAAGTAGAGACTTTTGCAATTATTAACGGCAGTTGTTTACATGTGTATTTATTTGCTATCTGTTTGTGACATCGTATCAGCCGAATGGAACGCACCAACTTTAATGCGGGATTTTTACGACGTGATCGAGATGGGTCTTCTTAGCTGTACATTTAAAACGTCAAGGCAACGTAGTTATCTTACTTAAATGTACAACTGCTTTTCAAGCTGCTTGTCAAGTTGTGTTGTTAGACATTACGAGACTTATAAACAACATACTTGTGCTTCTTTAAAAACCTTAAATTCCAATGTTGAATTCTGTACCATTGTATGAAAGACTATTTTTCATAGTAGATTAAGGTGAGCCGCAGTGCCTGGAGTGTTCTGCACAAGGTTGCCACGCGGCAAAGCGCCCCTCCATAGAAAATAAATGCTTTTGACAAAAAATAATTACGTTATTTGATTTGAGATGGATGATGGTCGTTGAGCAAACATTAGGAATCCGTACGTTGGAGATTTAATAAGCGTGTTGCGTTGTGTTTTGGGGAGAAATTAATTTGAAAACTGATATTGAAACTACAAGTAGAAATATATTTTTGCATTTCTAAGCAATAGTTGGCTTAAACTATTCTTAAAAAATTTAGTAAGAAATTATAAATAAATCACAAAACTCTTTTTTCTATCTATATTTAATAGCTCGATCTAGAAATTATGAATTTGATATGAAGCAAAAATTCGATGTTGTCGGTATACCCACATAATACGTGGTGAGCCTATTGCCATTTGAGTGTAATCTAAAAAAAAATAAACAAAACTAAATCTAAGCTTCGCCAATCGGTCAGCAGGTGCGCCGCGTGTGATGACTTGGGCCCCTCAGATGTTGATAGGTAGACTAATATAATAATATTCTAGACTAATATAACTAGGTATGCAATGCATGCTGCTGTTGCAAAAAACTGAGCGATGTAGGTTTAGGAGGAGTATGCGGATAAACGAAATACATGAGTCGCCTAAGATTGAGCTTCGCTCACTTCGCTCAATAATAGACTAATTTATAATAATATAATAATAACGTTTAGTTTATAAATAATTATGAACTAAACGTTAGGTACTGATGTAAAGTCCCTTCTCGGGCATTAGATACCTAATTTCATGGTTTCGTAGTTTCGGCGGAAAGCATAACAGACATGCAGATAGAGTTACTTTCGCGTTTATAATAATACTAGCGGACGCCCGCGGCATGGCCCGCTAGACAAATTATGTAAGTACAGAAAATCCTTCCTCGAGAACCACTCTATCCATTGATGAAAACCGCATCAAAACCCGTTGCGTAGTTTTAAGGACCTAAGCATACATAGGGAACGGAAACGATTTTGTTTCTTAGGTACTTTATTATGATTAGTAAGATTATAAGCAATTTATTTTATCCTACAATAATAACCTCATCAACTGACACCTGTGTCTGAAGCAGGTGCACAACGTTTAATGTGAAATCAATGATAGTGAAAACGATATTATACTTTTCTGCCCGTTGTAACGCCTTTTCCGCCAGTAGCTTTGTTGGTCCTACCACAAATATAAGTATACTATACTAGTACTATACTAGTACTGGTTCTACGTAATAAGTGGCGAGCCTATTGCCGCTAATGCCTACTTTTATGTTCGCCAGAGAGTTCGTTGATCCAAAGGTTGCTGATCAGGTTGGTGTGAACATCGAAGATTTCGGTGAGGCAACCATGCATGTTATTCTATGTAGTAGATTTGGTAGCTTCGTTAAGTTAAACTACCAAATCTCATCATAATCATAGAAAACGAAGTCTTTTTACGTCAGTCTGTCATCATTAGATTAGTTCACAAATAAACACTAAAAAAAAATATAAAATCTAAAATAAACAACAGTGAAGTGGAATAAACGGCCGTTTCTCAGCGTAATGCTGTCCCTGTGTATTGAAGATCTAATCTTTAATACTACGCAATGGATTTTGATGTGGTTTTTTAATGGATAAAGTGGTTCTCGGGGAAGGCAGGTTTTCGCTAGTATATTATAAATACATCATATTCTTTATCCAAATAACTTTGAAACATTCCCAATTTGCTCAAGTACGTGTCGTTACGTGTCACCAATATCTAAAAGTAATTATGATTTTGTAATAAATTTCTGTGCCCAGCTTCGATACTAAAACCTTATAATTAAGTACGGCTTTGTGAAGCAACTGTGTCCCAGGATTCTTATTAAATTAATGTTGGAGATGAATTTTAAGGTAATATCTATAAAATAATAGGTTACGCTAAATTGTGTAGGTTCAGAATCTTCAACTATTTATTTGTGTCTGAAGTTATATTGGTTGGATTCGAATTGGAATCTATCAGATCCGTAGCCTGGTGGCCGAGTCTGACTACGTGAATTTGGGTCCCCACATTACTGGAAGAAGTTAGCCGTTGCAGTTCGTCGTTGAGCTTACCAATCAAAAGGTGAGCGAAAATTATAAACGATTTAAAATCTCGGAGTAATATAAAACAAGTACAAACAATTTAATAAATTATTTATTTCATACAAAATATTTTTTAGACTCTAGAATGGATATTTAATTTACCTAATAATGCTATAATTATTTCGTTAGTTCGTTTATGTTCAATTGGCACACAAGCGCTCACAAAAGCAAATGAGTTTTATCAAAGGTTAATGGTTAGTCTTCACGACTACTGGGACAATCTTTGAGATTCGTAACTGGTGTCATGATCACTGACCACATCAATATGTTCTTGTTCACACAGGTCTTGGTCCTTCGATGAGCACGAGCTTCTGGCACAACAGCATTCCTTCGAGCCAGACGGGGCTTCCTCCTTCTTCAGTTTCACTCGTCGATTCTGAAACCAGATCTTCACTTGCTTCTCTGATAACTTCAGCCTAGTGGCAATCTCAATCCGTCGAAGTCTTGAAAGATACATGTTTGAGGAGAATTCTCTCTCTAGTTCTAGCAGTTGAATTCCTGTGAACGCCGTCCTGATTCTCTTACTCGAATCTTCTTTAAACGGTAGTCGTTTTAAATCCTTAGAGTAACCAGGTAAAAGTTCTTCTGTGTGACCAACTGGTGGGCTTGGGGTTCCGTTTCTGCTGTCACTGGATAAGGAGCTCTGACTCTTTGATGGGGATACTACAGTGTTGTAAGGGTGATGTAAATGTGGAGACACAGATTTCTTCCTCTTGTGGACGAAGTTCACAGGCTCCAGTTGTTCAGATTTGAAACAGTATTCTTGCTTCTTGTTCTCAACTTGTTTGTCATGTAGCTCTTGACGCGGAATTTGATGGGTGAAAGGATAGCGATAGTTCAGTTGCTCCAGGAAAGGTCTAAATAAATCGGTTGATCGTTGTTGACATAAGCCGATGTTGATGAGGTTACTCAAGTGTACTGGGTAAGGGTACGGTAGTATTGTTGTTCGGGGATCCAACTGTGGTCCAAGCAGTGATATAGAGGTATGAAGAGGTTCACTAGATAATCGATTGTTCTTACAGTCTTTGTCATCACTAATCAAAGTGTCCACTAAGAACGAACGCGACATTGTGACGAGTGTAACGAGCTCTCGTATTGAAACACACTGCACTACTGAGTTTGGGGTGCTTTCCTGTTTAAAGTTACAATCATAAAAACTACCCCCACTTAGCTCACCCTATTGTAAATACACAATAGATTTCGAAGCGTTTTGGCAATTATTAGGCCCGGCCCATTCCCTTTGTCAGCTCCGGTTATTACAAAAAAGTAATGAATGAAGCATTTTAGTAGCAATGAATAATTTTGTATAGGATGCGAATATTCTTATTATTTCGGTCATTAAAATATAGCTACTGTCTTTTTATCTGAATGACAGAATAACTACCAATTCCAATATGTAATCTCGATCCATATTTTGCTATCCGGGATTGATAATTCCATCAAATCCTGTCAATGTCAAATTAGGAATTGTATGAATTATCAATCCCGGACAGCAAAAATATGGATCGAGATTACATACTGAATTTGGTAGTAAGAGAATTCATGTATGTACAGATACATGTAGGTATATGAATTACCTACTGTGCGTTTCAGTGCGTTATGTTTCATTTGCGTTTGCGAATACGTAGGTCACACTATACGTTTTGCGTAACTTAAAAAAACATCATGTTAAAACCAAAATATTATGTTTATTGCTTTTCAAAATACTCTCCTTTACATTTTAAACATTTTTTCATGCGATCGAACCATTTTTTAAAACAGGACCACAGATATGAAGGCATGTTTTCTACGTGCTGATTGAACGTTATCACTGCCTCTTCGGAGTTGGTAAAAGTGAAACCTTTCATCAAATCTTTCATTTTGGGAAAAATACAGAAATCAGAGGGTGCTAGGTCGGGGCTATGCGCAGGATGGGTGACGAGTTGTACTTTTTCGGAATCTAAAAATGACTTTGTTTTGTTGGCCGTGTGTGAAGAAGCGTTTTCATGATGTAGGAGAAGGCGGCTTTTGGGTCGTCTTTCGCGAATTTTTTCTAACACCCTGGGTAAACAAATGGTAGAATACCACTCAGCATTAACACTCTTTTGATCTTCAAGTGGAATTGTACAGATGGGACCCGTAGCTGAGAAAAACAACGCGATCATTTTTTTTACCAACGTTTCTGCCTGCCTCATTTTTGTTGGCTTGTTCTCATTTTCACAAGATTGCTGTTTTTTTTCGGGTTCAAAACAATAAATCCACGTTTCGTCTCCTGTGACAATGTCATAAACAGCATTAGAATGTCCGTGGTCGTACTTCAATAGAATCTGTGAGCACCATTCCACGCGAGCCCGCTTTTGCTCCGCTGTCAGTTCATGAGGGATCCAACGACAACAAAGTTTCCGAACTTTAAATTCTTCGTGTAAAATTTTCTGGAATTGACTCATACCAATCCCCAATAGTCCTCGAATTGTCTCATAGGTAATCCGCGGGTTTTCTTCAATTAACCGCTTAACAGTAGCAACATAATTTTCGTTGACGGCAGTTGAAGGCCGCCCTTCACGAAATTCGTCATGTAAAGAAACTCGACCTCTCTCAAATTCAGCAAACCATCGCCTCACGGTGCTCAACAAGGTGCTTCTCTCCCAAAAGCATTTTGAAGACGAGCGGCACAGTCTTGCGGAGAGAGAACTTTTAAAATCATAAAAAATCATCGCTCTAAAATCTTTTCGACTTAATTCCATTTTCGTTGCATACGTAGAACTTTGATGTATGATAAAAAACAATTGACAAATGATTTCCCGCCAATTTTTTTATTTTATTACTAAGAACGTTGCAACATTTCAAAAATATAACATTCGAAGTTCAAATAGTTCCGATTAGCTAGAAGTGCAAAACTTTTAGTGTGCCCCATGTAGGTAGGTAGAGACATGTTATATTCTCATTTTCGTAATGAGAAGCGAACCTATTGCTACTAAGCGGGAGCTTGTATAGATTTTTTTTACACTAATAATATTTAAAAAAAAAACAAATTATAATTAAACTACTTCGGTGGGGTGATTGGTAGTGCATCCGCTTTCGACGTCAGTTTCGGGTTTTATCCTATTATATGAATCAAATATTTGTGTTCCACAAATAAATGCTAGTTTCTTATTTTGTTTCGGATGTATACAATACAATACAATACAATAATATTTATTGTACACCAATACAAAATAATATAACAAAAGCAATCCAGGTTTGAATATGTACGAAGGGCGGCCTCATCACTAAAAAGTAATTTCTTACAAGCAACCTTTGGATGTATAGTAGGTACTTACAAATTTATATATATATGTTTATTAGTTGTCTGAATTCCATAGTACAAACTTATATTAAGCTTAAGTTAAGCTTGATGGCGTTGTGGAAGAAAGTCCAAAAATATTTATTAAGTATAATTAAAACTACCCCGAGTTCTAAATTCACCACAAAACTTGATAAGTATTATTGCAAGAAATGTATCATAAATGTATCTACGAATATTTATTGATAGGGGCGTGGCAGAGAATTTTATTTGGCATAAAAATTTATGACTAAAAAAAGCCTAAAAATGTGTGATATGTGGAAAGCTTGGCGGTTTAATGAGCCAACAAATCCCGACAGATGTTTTGCACGCGACGAGACCTTTGGATTTATTATGTAGTATAGTTAAAATATTCATGGTGGAAATATTGTTTTCGCAGACTATTTAAATTTTGAAAGGTATCGGTGCTATGACTGATTGATAGGATACCAGACCATATATTTTAGAGTTCTTTTTTGAGGCGTTTCTTTATAAATGGAATGTATCCAATACTAAAATATATTTTTCATCTGTCATGCTCTGAAAGTGTGTCATTGCTTACCTTGTATAGGTTGAAAGTGATACATTTCCGCGCTAGAGTGGAAAAGTAAAAAAAAATTTCAGCACATCTTGAGACGATTGAAAATAAATGTATACAGCCACAGTTCAATTAAGTCAATACTAGTACTTGTTTTTTAAATGGTCAGAAACAAAAAAGAGTCGAATTACAATAAAGGAAGATATAAATAGCACAAACAATAATTATTTAGACAGTTATAATGTTAATATGTTATTTGAAACTTTGACTATACCTGACTAAGCCGCCCGCCGTAACGCGTGAAATCATAAAAAACGACTCTATGGCGCTTTTTAATAAACTGAAGTTTAAAAACTGAAGACTATTATCAAAAGTCTATAGCCTGCTCTAAAAGAAGGCGAATGAAAAACAAAATATTAAAAAAAAAGCGGGACGTACAATACTTGATACATGATCAATCTCTATTGGTATAATTTTTTATTTGACTTTTATTTGCTTTCCTCGCATTGGAAATGAAAAGTAGGGTGAGTAACTCGGGTGAAACCACCTCTAGGTGAATGGCTTTCATCCCGTGGTTAACAATCTACTATTTCTGACCAGTGGTTCCTCAGATTTCCGGATCTAAATCTTCAGGCTTCAGCTTAGAAGCAAGCTAGTGACATAATTATTGACTGAGCGAGGGAAGCGTCGACATTTCGAGATTGGACAATTTTCCTTTCGTCCGTCTGTCTGTCTGTATGTGTGTTCCGAGCTAGCAGCCACAGTTTTTATCCGATCTTCACGAAACTTGGCACAAGTGTTCCTTGATTTAATAGATTATTTTAGTTGTGAGCTTTTTTGGGGTAGTACGAGACGCCCAGGACTTTAATTGGCTGTGCCATAGCGGCTGGCAAGTAAGATTTTGTTGCCTTTCAACAACATTTCATCGCAGCCAACGGGTTTAAATTTTTGTTAAATGTTTTTACTGTTCGACAATAGGGCGACCACTAGTAATATTGTTATGGTAAGTGGTCTGATTATGATTCGAGAATCATTGATAGCTGCTGCTTGCATCTGCAACCAAAGTTACCATCGTATTTATAATAGGTAGTTGTCGAATATGTGGTCGAACAGTAGGTAGACCTCGCCAACATTTTTTGGGGTGTTCATCCTAATTTCCCGCAACCAAAAAAAGCTAACGATGTCCAATCTTAAAATTTAGACGCTTTGCTCGCTCGGTCAACAATTACGGAGTAATATTTATGTAAGATATTCTGTATTTATGTTAACTCCAACACATTTGCTGTAAACCGAGTAAAATTTTTAACCCTTTTAACCTCAAAGTTAGAAGTGTCACCTTTTACGAAACATCTGCTTTAAAGTAAAAAAATATGACATGTATTTAACGCTAAATGCTTAAATAAAAGTCACAAATTCATAGTTAATCGTTCACCATAACAAATTGTAGTCCATTCATGACGAGTAGCTCTTACGATGTCACAAAGCGAACAATATATCGAACTGTGTGAGGTAAAAGGGAAGAGGCATGCGTGAAATTCTTTTCTATAATACATTATAAACATAATGCGATAACTTTGACATTAAATTCTTCCAAAAATACAAGCAGTATTCAATCTTATTGTTATATGGCAAACTACTATTTTATTTTTAAGTGTCATTGCTAAATCAAATCACAATCGGCGGCCGTTAGATGCTCAGTATCAAAGCGTTTAATTGTAAAGTCGATATTGTAATACGTACAACAGTTTAAAAGGTGGTTCAACAATGATGTCTTTGGAGACGATTTGTCGCCATGAGGATGACACACGAGCTCTTCAATGAACGGAATGGAAGGCGGCAGTTATGCAATCAGGTACAAATGGGCGGGGCTTTTACCTTTGGTAACTAGAAACCCGACGTGACAAGTTTGGGCCATGAACCCAGAAAAAGCAATGCAACAGAATTAAAAAGACATACCAAGATCATAAATTATTGTTGATTGATTTTTTTTTCATTTATAATGATAGTGAAAAAGTTACTTTCTATGCTATTTTAGGAATTTAAGTCAGAAGTTGATTTAAGAAAATGGTTTCCTAAACAGTTCTTATACTTTTCTCATGACCAAACCCAACACGTTGACTGTTTGTTACGTAATCAACTCAGTGGATTTTCTAACCATTTTCATTCGTAGACAGTGATTCATTAGGTATTTTATATAATGGATTGTAGGTATATCTCGCAGCTCGAAGCAAGGGCAGGACATGTATTGGACAGGTAAACATATTGAACACTCAAGTAGCTGCGGACAGTAGGATTTCAATTTGTTTAAAAAAAAAGTAAAAAAAAATACTGGCCGCCAGTAACAGTTTTGAATTATTACCTAGCTATTGCTGGAGTGAGGATTGAGCCACCAAGCTACATCAGCTATAAAGTAAATTCCACGAATATTGTATGTTGTTAATTTTTTTAAATTCTCTCATGGTTTTTGACTTATTAGAATTCCGCCAATTTTGTAGCCAAACGACATAAAATTTTACACAATAACATCATGTACACGGCTCAAAGATACCCGCTACCTTTATACAAAAAACATTTTACACTAGAATATATTTTACTTGGTTCTTATTCTAACAAGTGAAAGATTAGATTTTTTGAATGGATTTTTTCAAGTGTCCATAACGAAAGAATCAGTAATAGTACCTCATTTACTCCAGATATTTTATGAATGAAAGTCGATTCATCCTAAAATACTGCCAGTGGAGAAAAATGTTTACAAAAAGGAAAGTTTATGGATTCTATCTATATTTTACAGGGAGGTGTTAAAGGTGCGTCGAGTTTAAGTGATGATTACACAGTTGTCATCTACTCGTATTATATTTTGTAGTGTTTAGGTAGAGGGGCTCGTGGTCTAGTGGTAACCGACAATGTTAACACATTGCAAGAGTTAAGCAACATCGAGTCAGGCCGGTCTTGGAATGAATTACCATTTCTTAAGACATTGAGACCCCTCCGAGCCTCGGAGAGCATGTAACGCCGTCGGTATCGGTTGTCATACAAACATCTATGGAATATAGAGGTAGTTCGAGCTATAAATAAAAAATCCGACCGAACTCACTACAGAACTTTGACGATATCGCCCATAGGTTGTGGAGGTCAGAGTGATGGCAGTCGCTTCACGGTTATATCGAAGTTCAGCCGAATAGCAGTTAGACTGGAAAGCCGATCCGAACAGAGTTGGGAAAAAGTCTCGGTGGATGATGATGAATGAGAGACTTTTTATCTTTTCAGTAAATAACTATAAGCAGGTATGTTGTGTGCAATTTGGCAGGTCGAGGGCATCCTCCAGCGAGGACAGCCGCTCCTCTTTCAACAATGTCTTTTCACACACCTTTCAAGGTGTGCACCATCATCATGAGGGGTGAGTTGGATTTCTTTGTTCTTGATAAGATTCTCTTAATATCGTTTAAAGTTTTTTTTACTGTGCCGTAGAAAGCAATGTAGGTAATTATCTATCACGCGACCCATGCCAGGCCGGATATTACGACGCAGTTCAATTAGCCGCCGAATATTAAACGTATAAGGAAATTTCACGCACTGTTGGATTTTCGCAGCCATTGACAGTATTATATACCTACTAGCTGATCCCCGCGGCTCCGCCTGCGTGATAAGGCTTTATCGTTCCCGATTCCCGTGGGAACACATTCCCGTGATAAAAACTGTTACTTAGGGATAATGTCAGTGAAAAAAATCTTCAAAATCGGTTCAGTAGTTACGGAGTCTATTCAATTGAAACAAATTTACACTATATTAGTTTAGAATATATAATATATATAGAATATAGAATAAATAATATTAGTGTAGAATAATATTATTAACCGACTTCCAAAAAAGGAGGAGGTTCTCAATTCAACTGTTGGTATGTTTGTTGCCTCGTATCTTTGGACTGGGTGCGAGGAGCTCGTGGTCTAGTGGTAACCGACAATGTTAAAACATTGCAAAGGTTAAGCTACATCGAGTCAGGCCGGTCTTAGGATGGGTGATCATTTCTTAAGACACTGAGACCTCTCCGTACCTCGGAGAGCACGTTAAGCCGTCGGTCCCGGTTGTCATACAAACATCTATGGCAGTCGTTAGGGGTAGTTGGAGCCCTAAATCAAAAATCCGTGTAGTTTATACTTAGCTACATAATTAATGTAAGTTCAGACTTACCATTTCCATAGTACCTATCTGCGTACTTCATTCATTTTAAGCAAAAAACAGTATGGATATTCTTTTCATATCCATGATATTCTATCGCAGTTGTAGCCTTATAAAATCACGAGGTCTATCGCCATCCTACACATAATCATATTGCCTGATAAAACCACGAGCTCTATCGCCATCCTACACATAAGCATATTGCCTGATAAAATCACGAGGTCTATCGCCATCCTACACATAATCATACCGTCTCATCGAAGAGTTAGACAGATAGTCTGTGCGAAAATAACCAGGACAACACCAAAACAAAATCGCGAGTGGATAACATTGTATGTCGTGATCGTAAACAAAATCGAGTGTGTAGTAAGACCAGTGGTAGTGGTGTTACGTGCAGTAAACGAACTCGAAGGAGGGTAGATAGAAATATTTATCCCTAACAAACTTTTTTAACATCCACCGCCAGTACTCCAGCTCTTCCGCACTCATGGTAACCAACGTTACATGGTAAATATCCCGATAATTCCCATAGTAATGTAAACGACCATGACAGTTTAAATACCTATAGAGTTAGACAGAGGTATATGGTATACATTATGTCTTTTTTACACCAGTAACATTGTTCCTTCCACTTATAATTAGCCATTTGTCAGTTCTGGGAATTTTAATATATTTGCCAGAGTCTCGTGCGTCAGTATTAGCACCGCGTGCAGGTAAGATAATTTGGGTTCCGGATATATCAATACTAGGTATTCGCTGGAACGCGGACGGTTACATCGAAATAATAAAGACGGAGCTGGCGAAATCTTCTAACCCTAATCTAATATAAAAAAGAGAAATAAAAAGAACTTTTCAACAATGGCGCGAGCCAATAATTAACTTACAAATACTGCATTTAAAAATTTAAATTTCGCGCGATGCTACAATCAAATTTTTTTAGCACTATCAAAGGCATGTTTCTTTAATGCTTAATAACTCAAAAACTATGTACACAGGCTTATGTTATATCTTTATGCCAAATTTCAAGTTGATAGGTTAAGAGATGCGCTCCCTGTCGTGTCGCATACATTCTTGATTGAGCCCATCGTTGTGAAGATCCCCAAAAATCCCCGTCTTAATGACCTAAGAGAACTTAATAAAAGATAAAGTCAAAGTCTTTCAGAATATCGTATAGTCAAAGACAAATAAAGTTCCCGATGATCACATAGTAAAACTTATGACTGTCGATTCTATATAATATTTTAATGCCAGATGAACTAGGCAATAGTAAGAGAATATGAAAAAAAAGGATCTAGCAGTGTTTGGCTTTCTATACATAAACACAACGTAAATAAACGGAACAGAGCAACAGCTTCATATAATTGCAAAACTCGCAATATTCATGCCACAGGCGAGTTTAAGTTTGAGATACAAGGAGCTTAGAATAAACCAATAGTGAAAGAAACCGATCTGGCAACAAACCAAACATCTCTATTCTAAACTCACAACCAATAAACCAACACAATTGACACACCGGAAGGGACCACAAACTCCGCTTAACCCTTTATTTGTATCCCATTTGGAAACCTTTCAAATATTCTGTTGAACCTTCGGTAATATTAATATTCAGAGGATATTTTTTCAATACCAATGCTTGACTTCTTTTCATGAATACATTGTTTTTTGGATTGGATAAGCTCGTATCTAGGTTCGGTACGATATTGATTGTAATACAAAATTCATTGCGAGACGATATCGAAATCCAAGGCGTTGATACTGAACTTATTAAGTATATTTTTTTCTTTTGATATGTTTTTATTATTATTTGTTACTAGGTGATCACCGCAGCTCCGCCTGCTCCGCCTGAAGAACACATTACCATTATTAACAACATTATCAAAAAAAAATGTGATCAAAATATAAAAAAAGAGAAACAGGAAACATGTTTCTTTTTGTTGTACAACGTGTAGCTCTAATCTCTGAAATTAGTGAACGAATTTTCAGGCATTTTTTATAATAGACGACTATACTTTATAAAATAAACTAAAACGAATTTAGGACTAAAAACACTTATAGGCTTTGTTTTATCAAAATCGAATGCAAAAGCAGGGATAAAGTTCCATTTTTTTTTAAATAAAAGGAAAAGCAATGTACATAAATACATGCTGTTTGTAACATTACAAAGATGAGAATACCAGTAACGTTGTGGTTGCTTATATTCATTTGAAAAAAGAAATCCATTCAAAATATCAGTGACCACGCATTTCATCAATATGTCCTACCCAGTACTTCAAATAGAGACACCCTCCGTCAATGACAATGCGCAATTCGAGTAACGGACGAGTGTGCGGAACTAATCACATTTGGCGAAACATATCGACTATTTCATTTAGTTGCTGGTGATTTTATACATCATTTGATTAGCATACGTTCTGTACAATCACTGGTATAATACGGATGAAACGAGTTTCTGTTTTTGAATTAAAAGAGGGTGATTTAGGCGTATTTTTAATAATAATTTATACCCAGTTAAGTATTGTAAAACCAGAGAAACAATTTTGATCGCCAAATTGTGTTTCATGAGGTAGTGTAGGAATATGCATTATTACAATCTCTATGTACTTAGATATATTTAGATATATATAGATTACTAGACTATGTTTAGATTAGATTAGAATTAACTTTATTATTACAATACGCATTCTGTACTTCCTCCGCCTCATTACCGACTGCGAGAGTTCCCAGAATGCTTGACCGCCTTACCAAGTTGCCAAGCCAGGAAATAAGCACTCCTGAGAAGCATCGAGCATTGCAGCTTTTTTATTTTTCATGTAAAATAAACATATTGACGAATCACGATTTTGCAAAACTGTGGACACAAACGAAATTATAATGGTGTCTGAGATCAGTTGCCACAGACATCTACAGGCTTTGGAACTAGTTCATTGAGTTTACAGTTTCCGAATACAGATTAAGACAGACACAAATAGAACGTTGTTAACATATTAGTGCAAGTAGGATTTGACTTTGACACAGCGAAACTAATCAATGTTTTACAACACAACATTGTCACCCTTTCGATTTATATTTGCTAACACGTGTGGACACCCTAGTGTTAATGACATACTGTGTGTCGAATGTGACGTTTACACACTGTGTAGATGCACTTTTTCTTTACTATCTGATGCTCCCGGCTATACCCGCGTTTGCCAGAACCTATATGGCCTAACCTTTAATTAAAAGAGAGATCCAATTGACCAAGCGAGCGAAGCTTCTACATATTGTCGGGACCATACTGGAGAATTTGTATCGTCTTGAATTTCATCTGTGTCAGTCTGTATGTGTGTTTTTGGCTAGTGATCACAATTTTTATCCGATCTCCACCAAATTTGGTACGAAATCTTGTTTCATTTAATTTTTTTCTTTGCTGGGGGAGGAAGTGTGGGCAAAACTTCCAAATAATGTTTCCTGCATGTTAAATGATGAAACCGATTCCCCTGTGCTAGCGAGGTTTACTTTTCTAACCGTGAAATGACGGAGGCGAACCACTCTAGTAATATCCTGAATAAGTTTTTCTAAGTTAATACTCAGGACTCAGGTGTTAGTTTAATTTATATAATAGATAAGTTAATGTAAGATTACGAGTTCTAACTTGTATTCAGTGTAGTTTATGTAGGTCCCATTAGATTTATTTAGTTTGTTCATTTCACTTGCGTTTGAGTGGTATGTTTAAAATCAATATAAAGTAATTGTTATAAAACTACGAGTATAAAGATAGAAGGAGGATTCTCCAAGCATCACACACCTAAAGATGGCTTCAATGTTGATGAATTTCCGTATTTATATACTATATTTTGAGATGCGTATATACACACCTTAAAGGTTTTTGACCTTTGGAAAGTCTTTGAACGAGGAGAAAAAAAACAGAACAGAATAAGAACAGAACACAGAGAGAGATACCACTTTCAAACCGAATTCTTTCCAATGGGCCAGGATCAGTACGTAGAATAAGTTTTATGTCAAAGACTAACTGAATGTTCTATAATAGTTCTGTGTATTAACAAAATATCTCCCTCGGATAAAGGCGCTATTAAATGACTTAAAATAATAAATACTTTATTATTAATTACATCATAGACAAGTACATGTTACATACAAAAAATCTGTGAGACAGAGTCTGAGTTAGGAAAACCTGTGTTACAGATCTCTAGTTACCCACTAATTGAACAAAAATTACACGCCGTACATACAAAAAAATATTGACAAATATTTATCATATTTAAAACTATATCAATATTCAGTCTAAGTCGTCAATGATATCTAAAATAAGATCTACTTAGAAATACAATTCGTTCAGTCATTTTTATATCAAAAAGCAGACTAAAAATATCTACTTACAGCGTAAATCAGTTTTTAATATCGGTACCAGAGTATTGTACAAAAGAACTTGATTGAACACTTAATTGGAATAATGGTAACAGTAAACATTACAAATAAACAATAGACTATTAAATCAAACCACTTCTTGTCACATAAATAGCAGTCGAACTAACGTAAGAGCTCTCGATCAAAAGGTACTGCACAAAAGAACCAAAGAAAGAAAGAAGTCGGTTTGTACAAAGTATAAAAGTAATTCGTGTTTATTGATAACAAGTGATTGTGAAGTGGCAAATAGGATTGTGGGTTCGTGAACTTACTACATGTGTGGTGTAAAGTATAAAGCTTGTGAAGGCGAAAGAATTTGTCGAATTATTTCAGTACTATGATCATGGCAGTGTCGAATAAAGTCAAACGACTTATTCAACCAATAATATCACAGAAAATGTCTGTCACGTGACCCGATTACCACATTTTAGAAATTTGAATCGGTGTTGTCTGTGCAAGTGACTCATCGAAGACCATGCCTCTAGCCATGGTCTCCGAGGGCGTAGGTGGAACATGACCATGTCGTTATGCTCGCGAAGGAGGCGGCCGAGAGCGAGAAGAAGCGTACCCTCCCCACTGAGGTACTAAGTCAGCGGCCAGGGCTCCGCAGACTCATCTACGCTCAAGACAATTGACATCCATGATTAGGGCCTGAGGACGGCGGGCTATCAACCGCCACCCTTATATTTAGTAGCACGCTAGAGCGGTTGTGGCTCGCAGATTCACTCACTGACGCGGGATAAACCCGACCCCAAAGATGCGGGATAATACCCAACCCTGCAATGGACGTAGGGGAAGAAACAAACCAAACCAAACTTAAGACTTCTCGATAATAGGCAATTTACTTGCCTACATTACATGGCATCGACAAAGTTACTACCGAAATGTGAGCTTGTAATATGCCCCAGTGTTAACCCATAAAGGAACTAGGTACGTACGGCTCATAGGTACCTGAAACCTATACAAAACTTAGACCATACACGGTATCGATTCTTAACGATTTTTCAACAACAATGGCCACATGGAACCTCTTGTACTTGTCGTTGCAATACACAATAATACACACTTCAGTTAACAAGAGATTTGAGAATTATTTTTAACAATCGAACAAAACTTAATCTTTTGAAGCACTCGCAGTCTAGTGGTTAAGGTCTCAGGCTTAATATGATGAATACCGTTCACCGCACTACTAACGTGCACTATAACCTGAATTATTGAATTACTAGCAACAAGTATTCTTAAAAATAAAGTAATAATGAAAAAAAAATCTATGAACATTATTACTTTAAAAAATTATGAAATAAATTTGAAATAAATCACAAAAACTCGAACCCACGGCCTTTCCCTAATAGGAGAATGCTCTGACCACCTGAGTTACGATGATAAATTTTTTTGGTTTGTATATTTCTTATAATGTTTAAGATTAGACAAACTCATTGCTTTGAAATACAAAAATATATACGTAGGTCACACAATAAGTTTTATGTAACTTAAAAAAACAACATGTTAAAACCAAAATATTATGTTTATTGCGTTTCAAAATACTCTCATTTACATTTTAAACATTTTCATGCGATCAAATCATTTTTTAAAACAGGAGGACCACAGATCTGAAGGCATGTTTTCTACGTGCTGATTGAACGCTATCACTACCTCTTCGGAGTTGGTAAAAGTGAAACCTCTCATCAAATCTTTGATTTTGGGGAAAATACAGAAATCACAGGGTACTAGGTCGGGGCTATGCGCAGGATGGGTGACGAGTTGTACTTTTTCGGAAGCTAAAAATGGCTTTGTTTTGTTGGCCGTGTGTCAAGAAGCGTTGTCATGATGTAGGAGAACGTGGCTTTTGGGTCGTCTTTCGCGAATTTTTTCTAACACCCTGGGTAAACAAATGGTAGAATACCACTCGGCATTAACACTCTTTTGATCTTCAAGTCGAATTGTACAGATGGGACCCGTAGCTGAGAAAAAAAACGCGATCATTTTTTTACCAACGTTTCTCGCCTGCCTCACTTTTGTTGGCTTGTTCTCATTTTCAAACACCCATTCACAAGATTGCTGTTTTTTTTCGAGTTCAAAACAATAAATCCACTTTTCCTCTCCTGTGACAATGTCATAAACAGCATTAGAATGGCCGTGGTCGTACTTCAGTAGCATCTGTGACACCATTCCACGCGAGCCCGCTTCTGCTCCGCTGTCAGTTCATGAGGGATCCAACGACAACATAGTTTTGCGAACTTTAAATTCTTCGTGTAAAATTTTCTGGATTTGACTCATACCAATCCCAATAGTCCTCGAATTGTCTCATAGGTAATCCGCGGGTTTTCTTCAATTAACCGCTTAACAGTAGCCACATTATTTTCGTTGACGGCAGTTGAAGGCCGCCCTTCACGAAATTCGTCATGTAATGAAACTCGACCTCTCTCAAATTCAACAAACCATCGCGTCACGGTGCTCAAACAAGGTGCTTCTCTCCCAAAAGCATTTTGAAGACGAGCGGCACAGTCTTGCGGAGAGAGAGAACTTTTAAAATCATAAATAATCATCGCTCTAAAACTTTCGACTTCCATTTTCGTCGCATATACCTTGAACTTTGATGTGTGATAAAAAACAATTGACAAATGATTTCCCGCCAATTGTTTTTTTTATTACTAAGAAGGTTGTAACGTTTAAAAAAATATAACATTCGAAATTCAAATAGTTCCGATTAGGTAGAAGTGCAAAACTTTTAGTGTGCCCCATGTACTCGTATTATTACTTTAACATACCTATACCATAAAATAACTAACGAGTACATCAACTAACAACGGTATTCTTAAACATTGAGTATCTGTAAAGTTTTTAGTGACCAAAAAAAAGTTAAAAAGTTATTCTCGAAACATACTATATCACAGACTAAATTAAAAAATAAACTATCCCCTCTTAAAAGCTGTGCCCATTAATTTTCGTTCTTACATGTCAGCAACTTTAATGTAACCGTGACAGTGGATTTTAAAATTACTACCCTCTTGATTTCATTAAGGGTGCATTAAGTTGAAAGTTATAATACGGTAACTCAGCAACATTCTGCTCAGTAGCAAAATAGATAGGTAATAAGCTTGTGATTTTAGTTTTGCTTCTCTCAGCACGATGGTAATTCGATGGTAATAGTTCAATTGAGAACTTGAACTCGTGCTTAGCTTAGGTTCCATACCCAAAATGTAAAATTACTGAGACTTCCGGATGGACGGACGTCTGTCGATGATAATGTATTTCTGTTGCCTTTATAACAAAAAATACTAAACACAGAATATAATAAATATTTAACGGCTCTCAAACAACAAATGTAATTTTTTTTACGGTTTTGGTACGGAACCCATTGTGCACGAGTCCGACTCGCACTTGGCCGGTTTATCGTGTTTTCAACCGACTTCCAAAAAAAAAGGAGGAGGTTCTCAATTTGACTGTATGTTTGTTATCTCATACCTCTAGACCGGGTGAACTGATTTTGAATTCTTTATAATGAAAGCTACTAACTTCGAAGTGGTCCCATTTCAATTTGGTCGCATTCCGACAATTATTTGGTCCCATTTCAATTTGGTCCCATTTCAATCATTTGAAGTCAGTTGTTGCGTCAATTTTTGACGTATATTTTTTCCAAACATCGTTATGTCGTCTGTAATACAAAAATTCGTTTTTTTTTTTTTATATTTGGTTCGCAAAATTGACGCCGCCCGCCTGGTGGTAAGTCGTGACGACGTCTAGCGATTGTGGGCCACTCTCACAGCACACATTACTATTGAGAGTGGCCCTCAACTTGACGACCTACTGATGTGCCTCTTCACGCTCCGCTTAAAGAACCCAGGATTATATGTGGGAGGAAACACGTGCACAGGCAGGGCGTTCCAGGCCACTATCGTGCGACAGAGAAACGAACGTTTAAAACGTTCGGTTCTCGCGAACATGCTATCCACTGTGTGGGGGTGGCATCTCTGCCCGGCACGAGTCGTTCGGGATCGGAAGGAAGAGGGTGGGATCAGATTGAAGAGCTCTTCAGAACACTCGCCGTGGTAAATACGGTAGAATGCGGCCAAGGAAGCTATTGTTCGGCGCTGAACTAGCGGCTCAAGGCTTCCCGTTACCTCCGGACAATCTATAATACGGATAGCCCGTCACTGCATAGCGTCGAGAGCGTCCAGCAGATACTTCGCGGAGCCGTCCCAGAGGTGAGAGCAGTATTCGACGCAGGGTCTAATCTGCGTCTTGTACAGCAGACACCTCTGGTCCGGTGTAAAGATCTCTTTACCTTATTCAGTATTCCTAGTTTCCGCGAAGCTAGCCCTATACATCTTTCGATGTAGTTTTTATTATTGAGCTCTCGACGAACGTCTATGCCAAGGATATCAACGTTGTCCTTCATTGGTAATAATGCATTCTGAAGAGAGGGTAGGGGAAGGAAAGGGGATTTCTTCGCAGTAAATGCACACGCCTGTGTTTTGCGGGCATTGAACTCGACCAGGTTCTCGGTACCCCATTGAGAGATACTGTCGAGGTTACGGTCGAGATCAGCCACGAGTCGTCGTCTCTCCTCCTCAATCTCAGATCGCCCCGCCGTCGGACGAACCGAGTAACTCCCGTGCAGTGTGCTGTCATCTGCATAGCAATGAATGTTCCCGAGGGATAGCATATCATTGATATGCAGAAGAAAGAGAGTTGGTGATAGTACGGACCTCTGCGGTACCCCGGCATTCACTTGCAAGAAGCGAGAAGCCTGGCCATCGCAGAGGACCCGCACTCGGCGCTCGTTTAAAAAGCTGGCAATCCAGCTCCACAGTTGAGGAGGTTGGAAAGGAGCGAAGCATGCCAGACCCTATCGAAGGCTTTGGCGATGTCCAGGCTAATAGCCAAGGACTCGCCGTGCCTTTCCATAGCCCCACCCCAGACATGCGTTACGAATGCCAGAAGATCACCCGTTGATCGCTTTGGCCTGAAGCCGTATTGTCGATCATTGATTAGCGAGTGATCCTCTAGGAATTGCATGAGTTGCTTATTTATAAGGAGCTCAAGCACCTTGCAAATGACTGAGGTGACAGCTATGGGTCGATAGTTGCCTGGATCGGACCGATCCCCTTTCTTGGGGATCGGTTGTACGTTCGCCTCCTTCCAGGCCTCCGGCACGAGCTCTGAAGAGTATGACAGGCGGTACAGACGCGTTAATACTGGAGACAACTCAGCTGCACATTTTCGTAGCACCACCGCCGGAATGCCGTCAGGGCCACTGGCTTTCCGCGTGTCGAGTGACCGCAGCACTGCCCGTACAACACATTGGGTGATAACAATATCAGGCATTGTGTGGCCACAGTTGGCGATGGCGGGGGGCTGCAGGCCACGGTCGTCGACCCGGGAGTTAGCCGCAAAGAGGTCTGCGAGCATATCCGCTTTCTCTTGGGCTTTGTGAGCCAGTGTTCCATCTGGGTAACGCAGCGGTGGCAGCGAGGGCTTACAAAAGTTAGATTGCACGGCTTTGGCCAGTTGCCAGAATCCACGGCTGCCCGTGGGATGGGAAGTGAGCTCCTGACCAAGCCGCGCGACGCGCTGGGCATCCGCTCTCTTAAAGGCCCTCTTACTCGACTTTGTGGCCCGGTTGTACGCTGCTTTGAGGTGGCCCACGTTTGGGTCGCGCACAGCCCGGGCCCTGATCCAGGCGCGATATGCCGACTGTTTTTGTCGAACAGCTTTGGCACAATCTCGCCCGAACCAGGGACGGGCTCTGCGTATACTGGCGACATCAGTGAAAGGGATGTAATAATCCATCCCTAAACTGATCTCGCCAGCAATAGCAGAAGCACTATCCGAAGGAGCCTTTCCTACAAAGCAGCGCTGGCTCCAGGGGACGGACGCATAATAATCGCGTAGACCGTCCCAATCCGCTGACGAGTAGTGCCATAGTCGTCGTGACGTTTGTACATGACGTGCAGGAGGTGACACCTTCATGCCAGCGTGAACAACACAGTGGTCGGAACTACCCAGTGGGGCTCCTGCCGAAACACTGTACTGGGCTGGGCGACTCGTCAGCAGTAGATCCAGCAGAGCGGGCGCGTGATCTGACCTGTCTGGTATCCGGGTGAACCCGCATACCATCTGGGTCAGACCGTGGGAGAGAGCGAACGCATGGGCGGCTCTACCCGCATGATCAGTCTTGAGGGACCCCAGCCATTCAATGTGATGGCCATTGAAGTCCCCCAGAAATACTAGGTCAGCGTTCGGGAACCGCACCTGCGCTTCATCAGCCGTCTCGCTGAGGTACTGGAAGAGCTTTGTTGTCTCAGAATCCCCTGTGTGGGATCGGTAGACGCACACGTAGATCTGGCTCATAGAGCCATGGTCTACGTGCAGCCAAAGGACGGAATTGGAGGGGTTCTCTAGGCAGCGCAACCGGCGGCAGCAAACATCCTCCCTAACGAACACGCACACCCCGGCTTTGTCTCGAAATTGTTCCTCGATGACATAGCCGGGGTAACACAGGTAAGACGTGTCGTCAGGGTGGCGTATTTGTGTCTCCGTGAGGAACATCACAGCGGGCCGTGCCGTCTCAAGGTGGTGGTGGTTGGTATCGAGGTTCGCATGGAGTCCACGGACGTTAGTGAACTCCACCTCGAAATGTGAAGTTGTGGGGTTTCCTAGGGCCGCTGTGTAACGTTTATTTCTTTTTTGTTGCACTGCCATTGTAGATTTTGAAGAAGAAGCGTGAAGACAGGGCGACAATTGGTGCAGCAGTAAGTGACAAAGCGCAGGGGCTAGCTTAGTCTAGAACCGTGTGGTTAGGTCGGAGCCGACTCGCCGGACGGAAGGGCTCCCAAACCCCCCTGATGCAAGGCCGCCGCTACCCCACACCGGTTACCACCCGGAGCGGCGATCCCACATCAGGATTAAGCGCAACATGTGGGGCAGCCTCCTGGGGTGGTTGGCCCCAGGCGGGCCCCATAACTGTGTTGCGGGCGGCCGCGGCAACGCCGTTGCTAAGGGTCTCCCTGGCCGGCGAATCGACCCATACCACCCACACTAGACTCCGTTTCGCCCCCACTGGTCCCATGCCTGCTGCACCATACATCGCCCCGGGCCCGGCGGTGCAGCTGCTGAACCCCTAACGCAACCCAGCCTGGGCTGGGTTACTTGGGGGGGCTTTAGCACAGCTGCACGGTGGTACCCCCCCGGACCAACACTGTTGTACCACCTGGTACGCACGTAGGGGCCGAAGCCACTCCATAGGTACCGTAAATTAACGAGCCTCGTCCGTTTATCAACAGGTGCGCCACTAGCAGGTGAGGTCGCTGGGGCCCTAAAGATGTTGGTAGAGCCCCTTTGGACCCAAACCCCTTTGCACCCATCGTTCAAAGACTTTCAACTGATACTTAATGATACTTTTTGGTTCGTTGCTCCATCATGATCACTGAACCGGTTCGGTTGAAATTGATTTCACGGGTAGTCTACTTTTCTAAAAGTAATTTCTGTTAGTAAAATACAATAATCAATTATATTAAGTATATTTTATTTAAATAGTAGGTAATAACATATAAATTCAGCAGTTTAATCAGAAACTTAATATGAAAAAACTTTTTTTTTTCAAAATCTGTTGCAAAAACTTATCGCCAAACACAATGGCAAAGTATATCACAATGAAATCGATAGCCCATTCATTACCGTGTCTAAAACATGAATGAACTATTGAATGAACGAATGTATGAATGAAGTGGACAAGTGTGTCCCACAGTGACTTCTCTCAGACGGACAGGCGACACTATTGTTGGACTATTTGGACCCAATGTTCTCAGAAATATACCTTTGTGTTTCGATAATGCACAGGTGACAATTAAATAGCATTTCAGAGTTCGTTTCCGGTGTGATTACATTTTAAATGAATTGACTTTTGAGTTTTAGTGAAATTGGATTTGAATAAGTAGTTTATGCTTTTGAATGTTGAATTCGAGTGTTCAGGTAAGTAAAAAGTTCTTGACGGTGCCTGGTTTTGTTCGATTTCGCTCTAATATAATTTAATATAAATAGTTTTGGACATTCTCTAACTAATCTAATGTATACCTAAGCTTGTGCATGAGATCTGGACCACTAAACATACGAGTACTTATTATATTTCTAAAAACAAGGTGTACATAGAAAGAAGGAAGAAGGAGGAAATGAGAAGTTTGAGAAAGCGCTAGATAAAGATAAAGAATATAAAGAAGCTAAAGAAGATAAAGAAGCGTGATACGAGAACGACGACGTCAGAAGATGTAGTGAGTTAGATTGAAAAAGGGAAGCTTAGATGGTTCGGGCACGTAGAAAGGATGGCAACAAACTGCTATGCAGTTTGGCGGTGGTAAAGATAAATTGTACTATGTGTATTTTTTCATGAATAAACGATTTCTATTCTATTCTATTCTATTGGATGAAAGAAGATTGACGAAATAGATGTTTTGACCAAAGGCCAGGTCAAGAGTATAACCGGAGAGCATGCATGAAGATAGTGAAAGTGGAAGAAGCGAAAGAAGTATGCCAGAATCGTAGCAAGTGGAATTCCATAGTCTCTGCCTACTCCCATGGGAAAGAGGCGTGACAATATGTATGTATGTATGTACATAGAAAACACCCAAACTCCGGAAAAACATTTTATGGATCACACAACTATTTGATTCGACCCGGGAATCGAACCTGGGACGTCAGGGACGCCATCGTAATTATACTCGTACTTTATGTAAATGTATATTACAATGGATTTCAAAAATATATTTTCAATTTTATACCGTTCATATAACTGCTATATTTATTAGATAATTGAAGGTGTTTACTCTTGAATAGTTCTGTATAGTTGTATCATTACCTCATCACTACACCACCTGGGTACATCCACATGTGCACAATTTTATAAGGTATACCTGATTTATTTGAAAATAACCCTTCATCTGATAGGCGAGGGAGTAGGAACACAAATTCATTGGAAATTTTGTCCTATCCTTTTTGATTTAAGTGTTAAATTTGTGTCCAATATTTCCCACTTGTATCATATCCAGTGTTTACCCAAACATTGTTATTTTCGAACCATTGTTTGTTCCTCTTTGCAATATTGTTATCGAATCAAAATAAAAAAAGATTGTTTGCATTTATTTAACACAATGTTGATGGCTATCAGTATTCAGTTGTCACCAATAACTATTATTTTTCTAGCTTCCGACAAAGGTTTTTTTCTATAGGTAGTTGAAAAGTTAATACATAAACGCACAAAAAATTAAGGTAAAGAAGTCAGATAGTATTCCTTCATACTTTTCTTGAAGGCAGTCTATAAAATTTTCCATGTCTTATTCTTTATGTCATGCTCAACACTACACAATCATTGTGAACTACTAAGCTTAAAAATTCTTAAATGTAGTATTTAAAACCAGTCTTCCAGATGTCTTCTTCGTAAGAATTAATTCGCCTTTAATACAAATTCATTATTACACAAAATATGAATACATCAGACACAATTCCCAACAAAAGTAACATAACAACTTAACAAATTGAAGCTGACACGATAATAACACAATTATAATGCTACCAAGTATTAAATACTAGGGTGCTATTAATATTTCATAAACTAGTTTCAGTAGGGCGGGACATTTTGATTCCCTCCCCATTTTGTATGAGTTTCTTTGGGACCACGCGTGTTCAATAAGGGTTCAATTATGGGGTATTCATATTTAATTAATATGGTGCGTACAATGGCAGTATGATTTTGATCTTTACTTTGTAACAGATAAGTTGGCCTTTCATTAGTAAATTCCTAAGTATATTTAGTTTGAGGGGCAATATTTTTTGTCACCAAGTTCAGACCTGTCACTAATCTGCAATAAACTAATTATTATAATCTGTCCCCTATGTTAGTTAAAAAAATCAAAGCTGTCTTTAAATAAAAATCACCAGAATAATGTAAAAATTGTATCCTAAATAATAGATTTGTTTCTAAAACAGTACAAAAGAAAAGATCTGTCAAATCTCATAAGCACTTATAAAACGTCTCAGAGCAATCTGATTTGGTTAGATATAGGTTTAAATAATTGGAAGGTTATCGATCTATCTTACGATTGGTTACTAGTACTGGTAAAAACAACATTGATCGTAAAAAGCCTAGTTCATTTAAAATGGACATAAATAATTCACACAAACGAAACATTAAATTTAATAAGATAGATATTGGGGATGTTATAGAGTCTATACAAAATTATTAATAGCTACTAAAATGTTCCTTTTATATTTTTTTTTGAACTAACACTGGGGTTGACGTCTCACCGACAAAAGGGGTGGGTCGGGCCAAATAATTGCCAAAACGCTTCGAGGTCCATTGTGTATATTTACAATGGGGTGCGCTAAGTGGGGGTAGTTTTTGTAATTGTTACTTGTAGAAACGAAGCACCCTATAACCAGTAGTGAACACAATTCCACCGCGATCACTCGTTGGACGTAAACATGTCACGATCATTCTTAGTCGATACTTTAATAAGTGATGTAAAAGAATGTAAGAAAACTGAAATATCTCGTGAACACTCGTATTTACCGTTCCTTGGACATCACTTAGATCCGCGCCCAAAGTTTCTACCTTACCCGTATCCTGGAAATTTCGGTAACCTTCTCAATTTCGGCGTCCACCAACAACCGTCTGAGTTCTTCAGACCGTTTTTAGAACAACTCAACTTTCGGTACCCTTTCGATCAGTTACCTCATCAGAACCCTCAAGAACCAAAATCATTTGAAAGCTACTTAAAGACTGAACCGCAAGAACCTGTAAACTTTGCCACCAAGAGGAAGAATTCAGTGTCTCCATATTTACATCATCCTTACAAAATCGAAGTGTCTCCGTCAAAAAGTCAAGGTCAAAGATCACCATCGTTATCCAGTGAAAGCAGAAACGAAACTCCAAGCCCACCGCTTGCTCATCCAGAAGAACTATTACCAGGTTACTCAAATAATCTAAAACGTGTACCGTTAAAAGAAGATTCCAGCAAGAGAATCAGAACTGCTTTTACAGGAACACAGTTACTTGAGTTGGAAAGAGAATTTTCTGCGAACATGTATCTGTCAAGGCTACGAAGAATTGAGATAGCTTCTAGATTAAAATTGTCTGAGAAGCAAGTGAAGATATGGTTCCAAAATCGACGTGTTAAGCTAAAGAAAGAAGATTCTCCTACAGTTGCAACGCATGGATTAAAGAAATGCTGTTGTGACAGAAGTTTGTGTGCATCTAAGAACCAAGAAATCTGTGATCAAGAACCAATTGACGTGGTTAGTGATATAAGTTATGAATCTCAGAATATTTTTAAATACTCTTGAAGACTAATGTTGTATTTTCAATTGTGATTAAAATATAGTATTGTTATAAATAAACAGGCATTATGGTAGAATAATCCAGATTATATAAGAATTTATTTTTAAGAAAATAAACACTTACGCAAGTGAACCTAGAATTAAATAATTTAAGTGATAATATTTTGTGAAGTTAAAAGCTTTAATAAAATAAAGTGATTGACGCTTTCGGCTACAATTTAATTGCTCAATGCTGCTTGATTTTTATAACTTACTTTTAATTGAGCAGTTAATTAGAACGGATAACTCAAAATTGACGTCAAATTAATTAAACTTTTAAGACTGAAACTGCAAATAAATGCTGTTAAGTTTTCAATAAATAATTGAAAGCGAGTATGTACAAAAATACGTACAAAATATATAAGTACTTTGCTATATTATAAAAACAAATAAAGTCTGGAATTAGTTAATAAATAATGATCCTTAAATAAATATTAGATTAGAGAAAAGTGATTACAAAAAGTTGAAATTGTAAATAGTTTATGTAAAATTTTATGATAATAATAATTACTGTAAAAAGTAAATATATTTTTGATAAATTTATAATTTATGTTAGGGTATAATAAAATTGTACGAAACAAAATCTGTATAATTATTGTACCTGACTACCTCTGGCAAAAATCCTGCAAAGTGCCGACGTGGGCAATCTGTGACTGACAAAATTTGGCGCAATAATCATCTCTGTCTACCTTTTGAGAGATAAATACGTTATTTTGTACTATGCTTTGTACTTATTTGCGTTGGCACGTCTCATGCAGAAGCTTACTGTCGCCCAAAGAGCAATGTTAGCTTTGAGTGTCACTTCGCGATCGAATTCGAAACGACAAAATCCAAAGGAGTTTCGGATAACCGACATAGCCCAAAGAGTCTCCCTGCTCAAGTGGCAGTAGGCACATCGCTCGTGGGCCTCATGGCCGATGGGGCCAAAAACGCAGTGTGTATAGGCTTGCCACAAGGTGGACTGATGATATGGGATCGCAGGAAGCCACTGGATGCGGGAAGCTCAAGACCGAATGCTGTGGTGTCTATTGGGGGAGGCATAGGCCCAGCAAATTGGCTGAACTGATGAGGTGATGCCTTTTTTTGTTTATGGTATCCTTCCACCTCCACATTTATAAGTGAGTCGAAGAAAGACATTACTTACATAAATAATCTCGCATGTTTCCTCGAAGGGGTCGGCGGAGGTTCTTTGCCTAATTTTCCTGTTTTCAATAGAACTTACAAAAATATTATACAAAATGAATCGCAAAAGAGATGAGCTTGAATGTATAGCAGTAAACTGATATATTATTTTAGATAGCTTATGTAACCTTCTGAATTTTGAATTTGGCCTGACGTTTCGACCGAGTTAAAACGGATCGTGGTCAATCTAAGTCACATTACGCGAGTCCTGCTATGTTAAATAGTATAATGAATTCGGAAATGAATTCGGAAGTCTAAGAACAGTCAATTTCTGTTTTAGATTGAGGAGTACCTCCTTTTGGGTATTTATTGTAATTTCATTAAGTCAAAAGAATTTCAAGAATCTTTAGGAATGTAAGGGACATAGCACCGTTGCCGCCACCACTGTAGCTCCGAACTGCCAATAAAAGCATACGTGGCATATTAACATTTCGTCCAAGTGCAATAATGCTAGGCATTTATAAGGGTAAGATGAATTTTAATTAAATTTCCCTTTTGAGCACGGAACAAAATATATTGAATAAATTACTTAACGGAATAAGAGAACAGCGTGTTGTTTTAGCGTAATAGTTATTTGTTATCTATACTGAATCGATAATAATTATTATACATTACGCATGAATAACACTAAGCTATGTTTATTACTAATAAGAAATAATACCACACGCGCAAAGCTAGCCAGCTAGTCTTGAAGTATTGAATAAAACTCGTAGACCCAAACATTTACGGTATTTTTAACCCCCGACGGAAACCCTAACGGGGTGTTATAAGTTTGACGTGTGTGTGGGTGTGTGTGTGTGTGTGTGTGTGTGTGTGTGTGTGTTTGTAAGTCTGTCTGTGGCATCGTAGCTCCCAAACGGATGAACCGATTTTGATTCTGTTTCTTTTGTTTGAAAGATGGGTTAGGGGAGAGTGTTCTTAGCTATGTTATATAAAAATCTGTTAAGCCATTTCAAAGATATGAGGTGTGAAAGTGGTGATGAAAAATTGAATGTGTTCAAATATACTCGTGTTGGGTATCAAATGAAAGGAAAAATAACTTATTCATCACTTTTTTTGTGAATCGGGGGTTTTTTAAATTTTAAATTTAATTTTGACTTGTTAAAGTTTTGTTGATGATAGTTGTGCAGTGTTTTGATCAATTTAAATCCTACTAATATTATAAATGCGAAAGTTTGTAAGTATAGATGTTTGTTCACGTAGAAACTACTGAACGGATTTTGATGAAACTTTACAATAATATAGTTTATACATCAGAATAACACGTAGGCTACAATTTATAAAGATACTGCGACGGGAACAATAATCACGCGGACGAAGTCGCGGGCGACCACTAGTTGTTAATAATTTCCATGTTTACTATGTAGTAAACAATGCATACAATATTTGTTAAATTTAACATTTTTAAAGGCAAGTTTTGTATCGAAACTAGACACTAAATCTTTTGTCATTGATTCAAGCAATAAATCTTCAAACATTCCTTCAAATTGCTATCAAAGCCAAAAGATTGTTGTGATAACAGCAATTGATTTAGACATAACTCGAAGCTTCTCTTGGGAAATGAATTCGGAATATTTTGGTTTCCTTGGAAAGAAAGATAACATTAAATGTATAACATATAAACGAGCTTGAATTCAATATGATCAAAGTGTCTGAAGATGTCACTCAACCCTTTTCACAGAGGAATAAAAAGTGAAGGCTACGAAAGGTCTGGGAAGATTCCCTTCGCGTTCCATCAATCAACAGGATCGATTCTGAAGTAAAATGCTTCGAAACGCTTTTCTGGAAGAAAATATCGTGTACCTACCTACACAGATGTGGACGTTTCCGTCTTTGAATAGACTAGATTATCGATAAATCGGAGCTAAGGTTGGAGAACGGCTTTCTACCGTTCACACTCATGTCTTCGTTTCACCTATTCTAATCAAGCAGGATAATATGCAAAAAGTAATAATATCTAAATCACATGTGCTGTTTTCGAGATTTGGGTGTGTGGAGTCGGAGACAGTCAATTTGACTGTTCACATTTTGACGGTCTATAATTCTCCACCTAGTATTGGTATCTACTCAGTTATACCATGATAGTTTGAATAAAAAATATATCCTAGGAGAATTCCACAACTGCATATGTACGCTAGTTGTAGTTTTGTCACAGATTATATTGGTTTTGTCGTCTACTATTTCATATAAAGTAGATGCACCAGGCAGGATTTAATCTTGCTTGGATCTCAAAAACATTACTTTACATAGGTTTGAACAAAACTTATAAAATTTGTCAGCAGCGAAATGCTCCAAGGGTACTATCAACATGTCAGTGTCAGATTGAAAAGTGACACGTACGGTCGGACAGACGGAGAACGACGGGCGTATAAGGGTACTTTCTTCAGCTTTTGCTGATAGTACCCTAATATGTTTCAAATTCAGATTCAATAATTTGTATTTTTAGTTGCATTATGCAATTTTTGCCAGTTATTTGTATGTAATCTATCAACAATTTTCTTTTTAAAATTTAAAAGCAAAGTTCGGAGATATTCTTCAGGGACTTGTCTCAACTGATACTATTCCAATTTCACTTCTAGCTGTCCTATGCTCCAATGCAAGCAGTCATAACAGACGGAATTATATTGAAATGAGTGAATTAATTTTGAAATTCAGAGTCAGACTATATTTGGCTGGTTTGTTTCAAAGTACTGTCTTCTTGGGGACTTGATAACAATTATTTAGAACTATCTTACCATTGGATCAGCCTTAATTTCTCGTGATATGACATAAGTATATTATACATGTTATATCAACCCGAAGCCAGCATCTTCAGCTGGTCGACCATAACCTGTTTCGATATATGGCGACCGCCAAAGAAGAAAAAAAAAGTTCATCAAAAAATTTAAAAAGATATTTCAAATCAAAACAAACGTGTCCCAACGCTACGGCTTGACGTAGCTACACATTGATGAGAAAGGAATTTAAAAATCAACAAACCTAATTGCCAAAAATAGAATAAAAAAATAAATCAGTAATGACATGACATATCATGTCACTCAAAGGTATGTAAACAAACAAGATATAAAAAGAATGAAATAATTACAAATAGTAAGTAATTATGCACACGACAGTACACAGTATTTTTAGGTATCAACGCTCACGGTACAACTCCCGGGCAGCGTTCAAATTGCCTTCTGATGCTCCTACACAAAGCATCATCTCGTAATACTCTTCGTTACTCAGAGCCATTACTACACAACACAATCACTATCACACACAACTTGACACAACTCACAAATTAACACACTAAACAACTATTTAGCTACCTCACTGCACAAAGCAAAGAATGCAACTGAACTGACCTGTGACCTTGCTAAATGATTTTAAATAAAATTCTAGGAAACTTCAAACGCCGACCGACGCCGACCGAGCGCTTCGCGCGGCATCGGTTGATGCGAAACAGAGACAAAATGTTCCTAACAGGAGTGAGACGGAAGGCTTTTCACAGGCGCGCATTATTTGTACCTATTATTTGTACCTATTTTGATGTCGATGACCGAAGCAGCTGATTTTAGTTCTAGTGTTCTTAAACAAGTGTGTATTTTATTCGGTAATAATGTTTTTTTTATGAACTTATTTTTTCTTCTGTGACGGTCACTACATATCGAAACGGGTTCTGGTCGACCAGCTGATGGTGGTGGCTTCGGGTTGATATAACCCTTACGTAACACCCGGTATATGTACTATCTCATAGTGTGGCCTAGAAGCAAAAAACCCACAATAGCATTGTATCTAAGTATCATTTAAAACACGGTAACAGATACCCCAAGTTCAATAGCACTTAAACACGCCAATCTATTAATAAGATTTATTTATGTTCATTCACAAGAATAAAATTCCCGCTAAAGTACAATAAAAAAAGAAAAAAAAAGGATATAAATTATCGGTTTATGTGTCCACCACAGACAAGGAATTTGAGGCGTTCGTCGGACAATGGTTTCATTCAAAATTCGAAGTGTTCTATGAATGAACGTAGAATAGATGAATGGAATGAGCGGATGGGTACAGACAGTCTGGCGTCGTTTATTTTGCGATTTGGAAGTTACTTTTTTTTCTTGTCCGCTTTGTTAGATACTTCTCGTCTTTTGGCACCATACTTTTGTAAGCGGAGAAAGTTCTGGTGCTACAATTTTTAAGTTGATATTGTATAGAGCCGCTTAAGTTTTTTTATTTGGCGCAAGTGTTTTTGTCTTGTTGAGAGTTTGTATTTTAATAAGACAATCTTTTAAATGCTACTCCTGTGTACTTGTATGAGATATTAAGTTCACCAGCAAACGCCCGCGGTTCCACTGTCGTGATTTGGTTTGCTTACTTCTTAGATCAAATATACCTATATAGTATACTAGTGGTCGCCCGCGACTTCGTCCGCGTGGTGATTTGGATTTTTTCCCGTTCCCGTCGCGCCGCGTCATATTTTGAACAATTCACACAATATCTTTATAAATTGTAGCCTATGTGTTATTCTGATGTATAAGCTATATTATTGTAAAGTTTCATTAAAATCCATTCAGTAGTTTTTACGTGAAAGAGTAACAAACATCCATCCATACTCACTAACTTTCGCGTTTATAATATTAGTAGGATAGATATATTGATCTAAGGCTTACTTTCGTTTGTCACCTATTGATGGGACAAAAACAATCTAAAATCTCGTTAGGATCTTATACTACCTTCACTCATCAATCAAATACACTAACATACACACGCACAGACAAAATATAGGTGCGTATTATAACATGCTAGCGGACACCCGCGGCTTCGCCCGCTTGACAAATTACATACTTAAACATTCTTCTTGAATCACTCAATCCTTTAATAAAACCGCATCAAAATCCGTTGCGTAGTTATAAAGATCTAATCATGGGCCGGGCACCACTGGCAATACGTTCTGCTTGTAACCAGAGACGCCTGGCAACGTAGCCGGGCGTCGTTGGGGAGGCCGCGGCCTTGGGCCGCGGAATTAAAAAAAACAAAGTTCTTATCATACATAGGGACAGACAGACATCATACAGCGACTTTGTTTTAAACTAAGATTAAGATTTAACTAACATTTTCATTATATTTTGTTAGTAATTATGTTAACCTTCATGGTCATGTATCGGACGTTCAATACACATTTTATATCTATCCATAAAAGTGTAATTGTTATTGTATCGTTAATACATTCTTTGAAAGGGATCACAAACTTGTTTTATAGAGGTGCTTTACAAAAGCGATTTTCATTGGATGATTGACCGAGCGAGCGAAGCGTCAACATTTTGAGACTACCTACCTGGACATTTTTGCTTTCGGCTGTATGTGTGGTCTGGGTTAGCAACCCCAGTTTTTATTCGTTTTTTCACGAAACTGCTAGCATTTTTTTTAATGGAGATAAGTAGGTGAAATAACGAGGACGGAACTTGAGTCTCCGGTACTGAACGTACACAAAACACACGAGACCAAATGTACATTCGTCCACATTTTTAGTCTTAGGAAAATGTGTAAATGTGTAAATTATTGAAAAAGAGTGACCGAGAGTAGTAGTTTATTGCCAGGTTCTTTCTCTCGGTTCTACTTATTGCTTTGCGAATCTGGCAGTACATGTAGGTAAATATAGAAGCAATGATATTTTTTAATTTAAGTACTTACTGACGTTTGTAAGAGCCATTTAGTGACCTATACAAATAAATAAATAATTTCATTTCATTTATTTCATTTCAATGTTTAAAGGTCGATTTACACATATCAGTGAAGCCTCAGTTCCGACCGGCACGGTCTTCTTCTTTTTCTTTTTTTTAAAACGTGGCTCCATCGATGTTCATCGATGATTTCGCCAATGTGGTAATGACATTTGCAGTCCCGCACAGAAGAACTAGTTATTCCTAACTACCCCCAGGTGCAGGACAAGAAACGTTGTTCGGTATGTGAGCGTCTGGAACCCGATTTTTGCGGAGCGCCAGAGGTAACCGCCAGCCACGCGATCAGCAAAAATCGAACTCCGGCACAGTCAGTATCAGTGCAAAATATTATTTCATACATTTTCTATGAACATGTCAGTGTCAGTGTCAGTGATGACTGAGTCGTATTTGACACTGACATGTGGGGACGCTTTCATAGAAAATGTATAAAAGAATATTTTGCACTGATAAGTCACTGACCTGTGTATCCACTCTGTAGTACCCACAGAATCTGCAGGGAATGTATATAATGAATAGGTACATGGTACATTACATCGGTCCTGACCAAAGACAGATCTATGCAGTAGGTATTGATTTTGTACTTTAGTTTTAGGTTGGTGGTAAATAATGAGTGGACTGCATTACTGGTACATACAGTGAAATTAGTCTCGAGAAATTTTTGCATATGCAGTGGTGTGTATATTACTCAGATAAAATAATTAAATAATTTTCATTCAATTTCACGTTCTTGAGCAAACGACAAGGCGACTACCGTGAAACAATAAAATATCGTGTCGTTCTTTAGATGATAGTAGTTTAGCTATAGGTAAAAAGTTTTGACCATAATAATTACGAAACAAAACAAATAAATAAATCGTCACTTGATAGTGGAAAGTGGAAACACGCACAAAACCAGAATAAACCAGTTTACGCTGTCCGCAGTTGCCACGTGCAGTCCGGCGTCAGTCGCTTGGTACCGTTAGAACATAAAGCACACATTTCATTCAAAAATTATAATTATTACGTAGTTTAATTGTTAAATTTTGTATTTGTTGATTGTTGTTATTGTTTGTTATTATTGTTATAATATTTGTTGAAGTGTTTAATTTGTGTGTAAGTGTTGTAACTTTATATTGTTAATTCAAAATGGCTCCAGTGTTAAAACATGGCCGAGGCAAGCCTTTGACTTCTCAAACTAAAGAAGTTTTGTACTGTTTGTACAAATATTTCGAAAATGAGTGTAATAACAACCCGAGCAGTATTATGACCCCCACTCAATTAGTTGCTAAAATTACTGAATATCGTGAACAACGCCGACCAATTGTTAACACCGACGAAACATATATACATACATCACATACCTCTCGAAATCTTGGTCAGATGGAAGCACTTCAGGTTTGAAGCAACATATATCGAAAGGCAACCGCTTAATCATTGTTCATGCCGGTGGTATGGATGGCTTTATACCAAATGCATTGCTTATGTTTAAAGCCAACCAAAAAAGTGGAGATTACCACGACAATATGAACTATGACAACTATTCAAGGTGGATTCAAACTCAATTAATACCCAACTTACAACCAAATAGTGTTGTTGTTGTTGACAACGCACCATATCATAACTCAATACAAAATCCTGCACCGAATAGTAATTCTAGAAAACAGCAAATGATTGACTGGCTGACATTTCGAAACATTGAGCATTCATCCACGTTGCTTAAGCCTCAATTATATGAACTGATTCTGCAAAACAAGGCGAGATTTGTAGAGTACAAGATAGACGAAATATTACGACAGCACGGTCATACTGTGCTGCGTTTACCACCATACCATCCGGAGTTTAATCCTATAGAAAATATATGGGGGATAGTGAAAACATATGTCGCAAAAAAGAATGTCGCAATGAATATGAAGGTTATAATGTCATTAGCTGAAGAAAAAATGAACGCCATAACTGTAGAGGGATGGAGAAAAGTTTGTCTGCATGCTATTGAGGAGGAAAACAAATATCAGGGTAGAGACGCAGCTTTAGACACAATATCAGAACGAATCATAATTAATTTAAATAATTCATCTGATGAAAGCGAGGATGGGGATGATTGTGATATGCCTGGGGTTGATGAATTATTAGAATAAAACATTTATGGCCGGAGAACACCTAATTCATACACGTCTTCACTGAAGTGAAAACCGGCATTCACTGCTTGTAATGTTTGGAACTGGCTTGTCTGCCTCATACAGTTCCATAGATTACAATGATACACATTTTCACGTCCGTATTAGTACGTAGTGCGTATGCGTAGACGTGTACGCATTTGGTGTGCTCCAGCCACAAACGTATATTACCTTTAAAAAAATAAAAACTAAAAATAAAATGTTGTTTTTTTTTATTTGCTGACCATACACTACTACAAACGCAAAAATTTCTCCAAGCTACCTGTAGGTACATTGCGGTTCTTCAATGATTAACACAATTAGTTAAAGATGCGAGTATCGCGGGTGGTGTTCGATGACAATTATTTTGATGTTTGTGAGAATGAAATCGTATGAAGTAAGTAAAGTGGGGGCCGCACCGATTAACGTTCCGATTCTCCAGCCGCGCGGTCTATGGCTCGCTGGTGCTCCAACAGTATCCTGCTTTATTCTTTCAACCTATTTATTGTTCTTCGTTTAAACCTATGAACGAAAAAAAAACATAAAAGTTTTAACACTAAGTCACTGGTTTCTGTGCATTTAGTGACTGAGATTGTAAATGTTTAGCCAGAACCAAGCACACAATTTGTTGAGAAAATTCAACTAGCTATTACTTAAAAAAAATACTTCTGAATGCACTCAGTTTAGCAAACACTGTTTTTATGCAACTTTTTGCTTGAAAACGTGGTTTTATCAAAAACATCTACAGAAATACCGATCAGATAGCGTAGGTATATTCATGATCGATATGTTGACTTGATTGTGCCTTTGTCGGCAAGTTATAATAGAACTTTGCCGATAGGGAATAGGGTTGAACGCAACCTTATTTAAAAGTCCTTTGTTTGTTTCTTTACTCATGGATCATGCTCCAATCCAATATTTGATCAAATAAACTACCGACAGTGACGTTTGGGAATGTTGAGATGAATTGCGAAAGTCAACATTCATGCGGCAGAATTTTATATTTGTTTGGCAAAGGATAGGTTGGTGGGAGTAACGATAGGTAATACAGTAGGTACAGATCAATATTTTGTTTTCACTAAAACTGTTAGAACTTTTACAAACAACCCAATTTACTCTTAAACTAATTGGAGCTTTTTAGATATTTTAATAGTTAAATTTTTTTAACTATTAAAATTGTCATTGAGGAGGGGCTCGTGGTCTAGTGGTAACCGACAAATTTAATAGATTGCAAAGGTTAAGCATAACATCTAGTCAGGCCAGTCTTAGGATGGGTGACCATTACTTAAGACACTGAGACCCCTCCGCGCCTTGGAGAGCACGTTAAGGCTTAACGGTTAAGCCGTCGGTCCCGGTTGTCATACGAACATCTATGGCAGTCGATAGGGGTAGTTGGAAATCAAAAATCAAAAATCCGACCGGTCTAACTACAGAACATCGCCCAAGGGTGGTGGAGGTCAGATGGGAGTCTCTTCGCGAAAAATATTGAAGTTCAGCCGTATCGCAGTTAGACTGGAAAGCTGACCCCAACTGAGTCGGGAAAAGGCTTGGTGACTTTCCAATGTTTGCCTAAAAATGTTGGCTTTATTTTCTGTCTCAAAGAAGTCTGAATAAAAAAAATGACCGCAGTCGGGGACCAATGTCAGGAACGAAGTTCCGTACATTTTTATTTTACAGCATTTCGTACGTGATGATTTTTTATAAATCACACTACTTACCCGTAATCCGCTTTTTATTTTTGTTTATTTTATTATTATTTTAGATTTATTTATTATTCTATTTATTCCAATTATTTTCTTAACGCATTTTTTTTTACAATATTTATATGAAAAGTTACATACATGGGGCACACTAAAAGTTTTGCACTTCTAGCTAATCGGAACTATTTGAATTTCGAATGTTATATTTTTTTAAACGTTGCAACCTTCTTAGCAATAAAAAAAACAATTGGCGGGAAATCATTTGTCAATTGTTTTTTATCACACATCAAAGTTCTACGTATGCAACGAAAATGGAATTAAGTCGAAAAGATTTTAGAGCGATATTTTTTTATGACTTTAAAGGTTCTCTCTCTCCGCAAGACTGTGCCGCTCGTCTTCAAAATGCTTTTGGGAGAGAAGCACCTTGTTGAGCACCGTGAGGCGATGGTTTGCTGAATTTGAGAGAGGTCGAGTTTCTTTACATGACGAATTTCGTGAAGAGCGGCCTTCAACTGCCCTCAACGAAAATAATGTGGCTACTGTTAAACGGTTAATTGAAGAAAACCCGCTGATTACCTATGACATAATTCGAGGACTATTAGGGATTGGTATGAGTCAAATCCAGAAAATTTTACACTTAGAATTGAAAGTTCCGAAACTT
This sequence comes from Nudaria mundana, assembly GCA_963556515.1. Lineage (NCBI taxonomy): Eukaryota > Metazoa > Arthropoda > Insecta > Lepidoptera > Erebidae > Nudaria > Nudaria mundana. The sequence continues at coordinate 20,089,780 of OY748299.1, forward strand.
TGTTGTCGTTGGATCCCTCATGAACTGGCAGTGGAGCAGAAGCGGGCTCGCGTGGAATGGTGCTCACATATGTTACCGAAGTACGACCACGGACATTCTAATGCTGTTTATGACATTGTCACAGGAGACTAAACGTAGATTTATTGTTTTGAACCCGAAAAAAAAACAGCAATCTTGTGAATGGGTGTTTGAAAATGAAAACAAGCCAACAAAAGTGAGGCAGGCGAGAAACGTTGGTAAAAAAATGACCGCGTTTTTTTTCTCAGCTACGGGTCCCATCTGTGCAATTCCACTTGAAGATCAAAAGAGTGTTAATGCCGAGTGGTATTCTACCATTCGTTTACCCAGGGTGTTAGAAAAAAGTTCGCGAAAGACGACCCAAAAGCCGCGTTCTCCTACATCATGACAAAGCTTCTTCACACACGGCCAACAAAACAAAGTCATTTTTAGCTTCCGAAAAAGTACAACTCGTATCCATCCTGCGCATAGCCCCGACCTAGCACCCTGTGGTTTCTGTATTTTCCCCAAAATCAAAGATTTGATGAGAGGTTTCACTTTTACCAACTTCGAAGAGGCAGTGATAGTTCAATCAGCACGTAGAAAACATGCCTTCAGATCTGTGGTCCTCCTGTTTTAAAAAGTGGTTCGATCGCATGAAAAAATGTTTAAAATGTAAAGGAGAGTATTTTGAAAAGCAATAAACATATTATTTTGGTTTTAACATGTTTTTTTTAAGTTACGCAAAACACACACTGAGAAACCTCCTAACGATGCGTGCCATGTCGAGGATGACAGCCTTCTGTATCTGACCCTTGATCCAACAGTCTAGCAAGAGTCTCTTGAGATGTTGATCGAGACTCTTCGCTATTAGTCCATTTGCCGAAACGATTATCGGGACAATGATCGTCGAGTCCATGTCCCATATGGCGGTTATCTCAAAGGTCAGATCGAGGTACTTAGAAAGTTATATATATATATGGCAACCAATGCTGGTCCTTGTGAGCTCAGCAATCAAGTCATTAACATAGTAATTAAATAATACAGTTGAGGTTATTCCTCCTTGTCTTACCCCACACTTGAGCACATAAGGGTCCGACATGGTCTGGCCCCATTGTATGACATTCATTTGGTTATCATACCAATATTTCAATATATTTATCACCTCTAAGGGTACGTCAGTGTCCATTAGTTTCGTCCATAACTTGTAATAATCTACTCGGTCAAATGCCCTGCTGAGATCAAGAAAGCACGCATATAATGAGGTATTACGGGTAGTCTATCGATATGCACATCGTTTCAATGTATAAATAGCCATGTCAGTGGAAGGTCCCGGCTGAAACCCAAACTGTTTGCTATCAATAATTAAGTTGTTATTCAAGTACGGCAGGAGTAATTAATTTCAAATAATTTTGACATTACGGTGGCCAATGAAATAGGTCGATAATTGGATACATTAGTGACATCACCATTTTTATTTTTTATAACAGGTACAACTGTTGTTTTCAACATATTAACAGGCAAACAGTTATTTCTCATGCATAGGCTGAAAAGAGAGGCAAGTAGATCACAAAGTAGTGGCCCGGCATGAAGTATGTTTTTTATTAATGCCACACCCATTCTGTAGGAAGTAATTCCTCAGACTGCAGACTTCACGGTTGACGGACTCGCCTATCCAGGGTGTCTAGCTCCATTAGAGATTACCCAACCGTTGAAAGCCCGCATTTTGTTACCCCCAGACAAAAAACTTAAGAACTTTAGTCAGGCGGCCAAAAAAACCGATCTTTCACCGATTTCTTAATATCCTCTACCGCTATACCCAATGACTCTGACATACCTACCTAAGTAATTGTATGTTTCGGTCTCGGTGAGAGATCTGAGAGTTATTATATCCGAAAGTTGTAAATTCGGTGATTTTACAACCTTCGCTCGCTGCATGCATGACCGCACACTTATAAACACCGAACTCCATCTTAATGGTATTACTAAAACCTCAGACTAGAAGAAGAATATTGTTATTCTTTTAGTCTGAGACTAAAACCTTCCGTAGTTTTTAATAATGCCACCAAATCTTGGCGTTTCAGTGTAAATAGCTTGAGGTCATCCATATACATCAGGTGAGAAATAACCTCACCCCTTCTACAAAACTGATTTATTTTATTAGTTTTGTTATTAAAATAACGAATAATTTCATTGCAAATGCAAATTATCACCGCACTTTATCATTTAAATACAATTGTAAATAATTAACATTACGTAAACAACGACAGCGTAAACAACATCGTATTGAACTTAAAAAAAATATATGAAAGGTACACAAGGGAAAGTAAGGTTTACCCTTGTAAAATAAAGTTCAATTTCTTTTGCGGAACAAAATATTGTAAATCACGTCAGGTACGGACATCACAGAATCGCAGTTATATCGTGATGCGTAGATATTCAAATTAAGAATGGTGTTTGGCACAAAACTACAAAAGCAGCGGTTTACAGTATGGCAAATTAAAGTTTACCAGCTTCACAATTGTTTCATTATCATTTTAGCTAATTGACGCCTACTACTAGGCATAAGCCTCCCCCAACAACCACCACACAAGTCCTCCCTCGCTGCGTATTTCAGGGTGCGGTCGCCACTCGAGGACTTTTTGGACACATCGGCCATTAGTCCTAAGAGCGATGTGCGCTACCTAATGCCACTAAAGTTTGGTGACTTTTTAAGCTATGTCGGTGACCCTGGTTTTCCTTCGGATCCCCTCGTTTACAATTCAGTCGCGAAGTGACACTCCGAGCATTTGCCTTTCCATTGCATCTTGGGCGACAATGAGCTTCTGCATGACGTGCACCATTAATGGCCATATCTAAGTTCCGTAAGTCATCACTGGCAACATACTTTGGTCGAATACCTGATTGTTTTTTATGGACGTGGTTATAGCTATAGATTATGAAATACCTGTAATCATCTTGAGCTCTATAATGCAGGTAAGGTTGAATTGGTTCCTACTTTGGATACCAAGTTACAGACTGGACAACCGACCAGGAGCAGCCGGTAAAATGGCAATTACGGTTACACATTGTATGCGTGCTTAGAAGCGTTTTATCTGTATCTACGCATGTGGCCTGCCTGCGTGTATCATTTATTTAAACATCTTTAAGGACACTTTTCCCGTCATGCGTTTTATAACCAGCTGGCGGATCTCATCCGCAATGCGTGCGATGTCAACGTCAAATCAGTTCACGACACGCCCCGTTACCATAGCAAACGGCTGCAATGGCCCGTGCGACATGAAACGCATTTAATTGTTGTATGTAATATGACATTGACATCGATATGCAAAGGAGACGTGATCCGTACGCTGATGGCAAAACGCTTGACAGGAAAAGCGCTCTAAGTCAGTCAATGTTACGCTTGGTCGTTTTTTTTGTTGTTGCCACTAGAGTATAGTACTAACCTATCTCGGAATCAAAACTCTAGCTAAACTTATAGAATGCGAAAGCCGAAGGGGTTTACGTATATTATAATACAAATCGCTACTGCTTGTAACTTGGACTGAGTAAACAACATGATTAACTCTTCATTGTTCTGTATACGGTAGATATTTATTGTGATTGAGAGAATTTTATAAAATCGTTTTATTTTCATTGTTGTTGTATGTTGATGAATCGATGACAGAAATTTCTCCATTCATGCTCACTTTTTAATTGAATTGGAAATACATTTTCAACGGAATTCCTGACAATGGTCTATTCTATTTATAGCCACTGGACCGCCTGCGACTTCGGTTTCGATTCTACGATATTTTTATTGCTTCTCCTCATTTCAATTGTAGTGAGATGTTGTAGCTTTTCTAGATAAATGTTCTAATAATAATATTTTTATTCTTAGTACTTATTAACGTTCGTAAGCGTCATTTAAACCGTCAATAAACCGATGACATCAGTTTTTGTGATCTGTTTACAATTTCTATGAAATGAAATGATTTATTTATTTGTATAGGTAAATAAATATTGTTGGACATTCTCACACAACGTCATCTAGCCCAAACTAAGCTATACCTAAGTTTGTACTATGGCATCTAGACAACTGATAAACATACTTATATATGTATTTCTAAATACATACATATATTATAAATATATAGAAAACACCCAAACTCCGAAACAAACATTTGTGGATCACACAAATATTTAATTCGACCCGGGAATCGAACCCGAGATTCCGGAGTCGAAAGCCGATGCACTACCGACCACGCCACCGAAGCAGTCTTACAAATGTCAATAAGTACTTAAAATTTTTATTAATTTAAATTAATAATTATTATTGCTTCTATATTTACATGTAAGTACTGCCAGATTCGCAAAGCAATAAGTAGAACCGAGAGAAAGAACCTGGCAATAAAACTCACGGTCACTATTTTTCTATAACTGATATACGTAGGTCACAATATAAATTTTGCGTAACTTAAAAAAACAACATGTTAAAACCAAAATATTATGTTTATGGCTTTTAAAAATACTCGTACTCTCCTTTACATTTTAAACATTTTTTCATGCGTACGAACCATTTTTTAAAACAGGAGGACCTCAGATCTGAAGGCATGTTTTCTACGTGCTGATTGAACACTATCACTGCCTCTTCGGAGTTGGTAAAAGTGAAACCTCTCATCAAATCTTTGATTTTGGGGAAAATACAGAAATCACAGGATGCTAGGTCGGGGCTATGTGCAGGATAGGTGACGAGTTGTACTTTTTCGGAAGCTAAAAATGACTTTGTTTTGTTGGCCGTGTGTGAAGAAGCGTTTTCATGATGTGGGAGAACGGGGCTTTTGGGTCGTCTTTCGCGAACTTTTTCTAACACCCTGGGTAAACAAATGGTAGAATACCACTCGGCATTAACACTCTTTTGATCTTCAAGTGGAATTGTACAGATGGGACCCGTAGCTGAGAAAAAAAAACGCTATCATTTTTTTACCAACGTTTCTCGCCTGCCTCACTTTTGTTGGCTTGTTCTTATTTTCAAACACCCATTCACAAGATTGCTGTTTTTTTTCGGGTTCAAAACAATAAATCCACGTTTCGTCTCCTGTGATAATGTCATAAACAGCATTAGAATGTCCGTGGTCGTACTTCAGTAGCATCTGCTCATTCTGCTCCGCTGTCAGTTCATGAGGGATCTAACGACAACATAGTTTCCGAATTTCAATTCTTCGTGTAATTTTTTTTGGATTTGACTCATACCAATCCCCAATAGTCCTCAAATTGTCTCATAGGTAATCCGCGGGTTTTCTTCAATTAACCGCTTAACAGTAGCCACATTATTTTCGTTGACGGCAGTTGAAGGCCGCCCTTCACGAAATTCATCATGTAAAGAAACTCGACCTCTCTCAAATTCAGCAAACCATCGCCTCACGGTGCTCAAACAAGGTGCTTCTCTCCCTAAAGCATTTTGAAGACGAGCGGTACAGTCTTGCGGAGAGAGAACTTTTAAAATCATAAAAAATCATCGCTCTAAAATCTTTTCGACTTAATTCCATTTTCGTTGCATACGTAGAACTTTGATATGTGATAAAAAACAATTGACATATATGATTTTCCGCCAATTGTTTTTTTTTATTACTAAGAAGGTTGCAACGTTTAAAAAAAATATAACATTCGACATTCAAATAGTTGCGATTGGCTAGAAGTGCAAAGCTTTTAGTGTGCCCCATGTATAATTATTACTTAATATTTTAAGTCTAGTTTAAGCAAACTCATTGCTTTGATATACAAAAATTTATATGAAAAAACCTTATTTCATTTTAAATGGATTATTCGACACAAAAAAGAATTTTCAATTTGAACTAAGTACTCGTATTAGTTGAAACTAATAGTTCAAGATTGAAGATGAGATCAGAGATTAGCGAGATTAGGGGCTCGTGGTCTAGTGGTAACCGACAATGTTAACACATTGCAAAGGTTAACCTTTGCAATGTGTGCAACATCTAGTCAGGCCGGTCTTAGGATGGGTGACCATTTCTTAAGACACTGAGAGCCCTCCGTGCCTCGGAGAGCACGTTAAGCCGTCGGTTTCGGTTGTCATACGAAAACTAAATCAAATATCCGACCGTTCTAACTGTAGAACTTTGATATCGCCCATGGTTTGTGGAGGTCAGATGGCAGTCGCTTCACGGAAAATATTGAAGTTCAGCCGAATCACAGTTAGACTGGAAAGCCGACCCCACCTGAGTTGGGAAAAGGCTCGGTGAATGATGAGTTTCAGAGATTAGCGGGTTCAACCAAACATAATATTAGTGCATATACTTAGCTAGTCTTCATAATAAATATAAACTACCGAGTAAATAACGCCAATATCCCCAAAGTGGTGACTTCATTACACACTCACATTTTGCCGGCAGTTTTATCGGTCTCACGTAATAGGGGGCAAACCTATTGCCGTTATCTTTTTTAGGGTTCCGTGGTAAAAGTCTCGGAACCCTTATTGTTTCGTCATGTCCGTCATCTGTCCTCGGCTTTCCTCCCAAACGGTTAGTGCTAGAAACATAAAACATTGCATGGATATGTGTATTTACTACGGTGACGAAGTGCTAAAAAAAAATTAACAAAAAAGTGGGGATGACATCTTTGTCTCGCATCTACCCCATTGTGTAGGTGGATATTATTAGAACAGTATTTTAAAAATATCTATAGGTTGCTAAATTTATTTTTTGCTCTAATCTAAGCATAGTAATACGTTTGGAAGATATTTAGCTTTGAAGAGCATGTTTTTGCGAAAACATGGCGTCCCCCCCACCTCTAAAATCTAAACGGCGTGAAAAACCTGAAAAAAATAATGATGTTAGTCCATGTAATAAGTTTTGAAGAAAAACTATAACGGGTGGTATAACTGTTTTAGTTCAGGAGTTAGAGACTTTTATGGGTAACTACGGAACCCTACTCTATGTAAGTAAAGTGCGTGTCCCGACTCGCACTTAGCCGGTTTCTTTATTTAATCATTTATAAGTACTACAGAGCAACAAATTTGGTTCCGTTGGTATTTAATATAGTATTCTTTTAAATACATTCATTGAATCAAGCCTAGGTATATCTTTATTCTTCTGACGTTATCGTGACGTACTCGTATACGTGACCTTAATACCGCTGGGAAATGTGAGCTTGGGTCTTAATCCGGTCTGTCTACACTGACTTTTCTACTGTTTGAAGAGGGATTCAAAGAGATTTGCGATGAACTTTCTCATCGATAAATATCTAGAAAATAGAATATACTAACATTGTCTTTGGATGATCTATTTAAAACGGATTTTGAAAATGAAATATAAATAATAATATATAAATATTGTTGGACATGCTCACACAACGTCATCTAGCCCAAACTAAGTATACTTATTTATTTCTAAATACATACGTAATATACATAGACAACACCCAAACTCCGAAACAAACATTTATGGGTCACACATAACCTTAAAATAGAGCAATATAATTAGATTTAATAGTCCGAGACACTCAGAACCTTAATTAACTGTGCCATAGCGGCTGGCTCGTAAGATGTAGTTGCCTTTCTTCAACATTTCATCGCAAGGCAACGGGTTTCAATATTTTTTTTCAAAATAATAATTACAATACTTATAGCTGCTACTTTTTATTAAATTCATTCAGCCATTTTGGACATAACCCATTAGTGTGGCCGGTGACGGCAATAGGCTTGCCCTCTATTACGTGGGACCTTAGATCAAAAATACCTAGATCACCGATCAGTGCTTTAAAAACGGCACCACTTCAACTCGGTCCACTATCGAAAATTGCACACTTGAGCGCTACTCTTTTAGAGTGAAAAAAGAGGATGGAGTGTCATACTTTCGACAAGTAAAAATCAGTTCACATTGTTAATTGCTTTTCATGTGCAATAATGCACTGCTTAAGAATATTATGGTTATTTTTAACTGTGCAAACTACGCGCTTGCTCGGTGTGAAGTTGAAGTGAGTGTTCTCACTCACTTCAACTTCACACCGAGCAAGCGCGCAACTTCACACCGCAATGTTAGAACAAGTCTCATGCAGAAAGCTGGAGTCGTCATTTATTTATTTTAAATTTTTGATTACTGTTTGATATATTTTTTGAAAATATCTTATTTTTTTTAAGTTTTCCCCATAATGCAATAAGACAAGAGAAAATGGAGGCGTATTATCAGTTAGTCATTCAGGGTAAATTTACTACACAATTAGTACACAACGTATAACATGCTGAGACTGACTGATCAACGTTCAGCCTAGATTACTGACCGTAAGGACCTGAAACATGGAGGGTGTATTCTTCGTATAACTGAACCACCCGATAAGCAAGGGGTTTACACAGAACATCACGCATACAGCATACACACAGGACATATTACATCACGCTTCCTTTTTAATAGTTACGTCGTGTCCATCTGTCCGCTCGACTCCCAAACGGCGACTGCTAGAAACATGAATATATGTGTATTTATTATGAATGAATGAATGAATGAATTATAAATATGAAAAATGTTGTTTTGTTACGTCAGCCCCCCCTCCAACCCCTCCCTAAAAAATATATACCTACCTATGATAGTTGCTTAATTTACAGAAGTTCAACGAGGTATGGGACCGACGGTGACGGCTCAAAATGATTTATGCACGTGAAAGAGAAGATGAAATGTTTAAACCTAATAATTCGACTGTTGTTTGTTCCAAGCATTTTAAAAAGGACATTATTTATGTCACTAAAAAGGATTAAATAAATAAAAAATAACAGCCGTGCCAAATATTTTACAGGTAAAGGAGATATTATATTGATAATGCTTAAATACTTTTGTGACGTCAGTGTGTGACGTCACACCGCTGCCAGCCCGCACCGCCCGCGCCAGTCGTCCCTCCAAATCTCACGCGGCAGCTCTGCAACAAGGTCGTAGTATACATACGAAGGACAAGCGTAATTTCGCTCTCTTTCGGACCTACGTGAATATCCAGGTGAAGTTGCTTTCTATCTTACAGCACTCGCCTCGGACCCTGAAACCGGTAACCTATAATGAACTAATAATAAATATTGTCTAGAATCATTTAGAATCTACGACCCTAAGCCGTGGCATTACCTACTACTTGTAATTCGTTATCTCAAACATTGTATGTAACATGTAACATGTATAAAATCATCCTAATTGTTTTTATTTAATATCATCCAGTGGAAACTACCTAATTGTGTTGGGGAAGTTACCCCCCACGTCACACTTTGTATTCTTAATACCAAATGAGTGACCAAATTAAATAGACTTCATTATACCACCTAGTATTTTCAAATATTTCATAAGTATCGTAGGTGTGTTACCCATAAATTTATTTGATTGATTGTTTGTTTTAGGTTACAGGTTGTGTGTACTATACTTGTTGGTTTTATTTTGTACTAGCGTTTTTGTAATCTTTTATCTATATAGTTTATTTTATACGTTTATTTATACGTGAATAAAACATCTTGAGGGGAGTTCGACAGGGCTGCATACTCTCTCCCTTGTTGTTTAACATGTACTCTGAGAAGATTTTTCAAGAAGCACTTCACGAACTGAATGTTGGAATTAACATCAATGGTACTCGTACAATGGTTAATAACATTCGTTACACGGACGATACGGTTTTAATCGCACCCACTATAGAAGACCTTCAGTTACTGTTAGACAAGGTTCAGTCAGTAAGTGCATTATATGGCATCAACAGTAACAAAAAGAAAACAAAATGTATGCCTATTGCTAAAGACCCTCCTGCTCACATTAGCCTACTATGTGACGGCCACAAACTGGAGATAGTGGATAAATATAAGTATCTTGGTTGCTTTGTTGGTAATGCCGGAGATCATGGTCTGGAGATAAGGTGCCGCATTGAACAAGCTCGAAACGCTTTCTACAAAATGAAATCACTGCTCTGTAATAGGCGCATAAACATCAGGTTGCGTGCCCGACTAGCCCGCTGCTACGTGTTCTCCATTCTTCTGTATGGCGTTGAAGCGTGGACACTCACCGATAACATGAGCAAGAAAGTGGAAGCGTTTGAGATGTGGGTGTACAGGAGAATGTTAAGGATATCCTAGAGAGTCAAGGTTAGGAACGAGGTGATGCTGGAAAGGATGCATAAACAACTGGAAGTATTACGGACAGTGAAAGTTAGGAAGTTGGAATATCTCGGGTATATCATGAGAAACCCCAAATACCAGTTTTTGCATGTAATAATTCAGGGAAAGATACAGGGGAAACGCAGTGTTGGAAGAAGAAGAATATCATGGCTAAAGAACCTACGCCAGTGGTACAACAAGAGCACCCGGTCCCTCTTCAGAGCTGCTGTGTCAAAGGTCCAAATTGCCAGGATGATCGCCGACCTTCATTAAGAAGATGGCACCAGAAGAAGAAGAAGAATGCAATGTCGGCTCCACATTCCTTTTATAACCTTAGCACATTGAATCCGTACTAAGTTGCTATTCCGCTTGCTGACTCTCGAGGGATACGACAACAGCGCTGTACATTGATGCTTTTGTATTATTTATTACGAATTATTTCTATGTCAACCATCAATGCACAATCTTGTTTATTTTATAGATGATATTTGTAATAATTACCTGTATAGTATTCGAGTGCCAAGATTCCGCGTTGTATTTGTACAGAATCCAATATCTATAGTATTTTTGATCTAAGCGTGGGACTAATGGCAATTTGTGAGTGTATAATGCACCTCTACGAACCGTTTTTGGGGATATATGCGTGATATGTGTGTGTTTGTGTGTATAATTAGATTTAGGGTAAAACTTACTTTTATTACAGCAAAATTATATGCATTAATTAATAAGACAGTGCGTTTATCATCCCCGATTGGACTTTTAATTTTAATTTATTTTCATTTCATTCAGTAATTTCTTTGCTAATGATTTACCTCTTTATCAGGTCCATGGTTCGAAACCACGTCCAGTATTTTACTTTAAGCATAGTCACTAACCACTGAACTACAGGTTGTCAAGATAAAAGAGAGTTTAAACAGAAAATATAGCTGTATATCTATCTCAACGTTTACACAATATTGTGAGCTGAATACTAAACCAGATTAAACTGGGTAAAAAGCATTCTTCGGTTAAAATTTGGCCGCAGCGAAGAATAAGAAACACGTTTTATACTAATCTCTAGGAAATATATACAGAATAAGAATTAGGGTACAAATTTCCTAAACAAACGGAAGCCTTACAAATCTTCTAAAATACTTGTAACATAACACTTACACATTCGACTGCTTCGATGGCGTGGTCGGTAGTGCATCCGCTTTCGACGCCGGAGTCTAGGGTTCGATTCCCGGTCGGGATAAACTTTGTGTTAAGACAGATACGTTTGTACTGAAGTCTGGATGTTTCCTATATATAATATACAAACTTTGTGTGATGACACGTACATTTATGCCGAATTCTGGGTGTTTCCTATGTATAATAATGTTGTATGTATTTACAAAAAAAAATTATACACAAGTATAAGTATTTACATCAGTTTCTCTAGTACTCATATTTCAAGCTCTGCTTAGTTTGAGACTAGATGGCGATGTGTGAATACATAGGTATTAAAAAAATATAAACATAAAAACACCTGTTTTCCCCAGAGGGTAGAAAGAGACCTCATATACTCACCCACTTTTTTCTCCAATAGGTACTTAACTTCATTGAATCCTTGCAATACTGGGCAAGGATATTAGGAACCGCTCATTGGGAAGTATGTCGAGCCTAATAAATATGTCATTTTTTATTTCCAGCAAAAAATTAGACACAAGGCAATATTTCAAAATTTTAATAAGTTAAGATATTCGCAAAAGGCGGGCGTGCGTTACTATAAACAGTATTAAAGACAAATTTACCCGTAATTCGTAGGTATAATCTAATAGGTCTAGGTAATTGGGTGGAGTTAAACTCAGCTCCGCCCAAAAAGGTTGGCAGCTGCGCGTGAGTCGATAAAAATGCGATAAAGTAACCATTTTTGTTTGTGACCAGTTCGGTAACTAAGTTGGACGGTGCGTTAGATCCAGTGGGACAGATTTCTTGTTCTCAACTATCACGGGAACACATAACCCGCTTAAAAATGAAGCTGTGTGTTATCTCATAAAATATTTTAAGCATACTAATTACTTTCACTATAATCCATAAATAGGTACTTGCCCATGTGTCTATTATCACCGGGGCAACGGCCCGACATAATAACATTCATTACTAAAGCTTAAAACACACACGACGTATGCCACGCGAACGTGGGAAACAGCGACACACTGGTCCTACGTCTTACGACGTTTGACGTTTACGTTATCTACGCGTTATGACGCTTTAAACGTGTGTGACAGCGTCGTACACGTGGGATAGCATGGGAACACGCGAATCTGGCGCGGTGACGCGTAAGACAGCGTGGCGAATGCCCAGTGTGTTCGTTACCATACAAATCGTAAAGGCCAGATCCGGTTCAGATGTCATAATGCTCCTAATAACATTCCTAGTAAACTCCATTGCAGGGCGTCTCGAGTACGATCTCGTAAGTATAACCCCAGGGCTTCGGGCTTTCGCCACCTGAGTTGCTGAGAGGTCGTTGAGACCATAAATATATCGTGAACAATACCACATCGTCCAATACTGACTGAACGTATTGAAACGCCATTCGTTATATGAATTAACTGATAGAATAGCTACAACGCAATTTTCTATTTAGGAATGTTCTGGAATACAGATTGCGACAATAAACCTGGGTTTCACCTCAATACAACTGTGCCAATACCTACACCTCTTGATTACTACTGCCCTTGCGTACGTTCAACCCATACCATATTGGCTAGATTACAGTACACTTAGACAGAATATAATGGATGTGGTATTTTAACTAGAGATATTCACATAATCATAATCAGGTCTTAGTCGCCGACTATGTAAATAGATGGGCTCTTTGCATCCACATTTCTACAGTTATACCTAGTTGGTTGTTTCCATAAAATACGGGGTTCGTTTTGCATCGAGGACAGGATAGCAAACGCGGTTGCAAACCTTACGATTTTCTTAATTATTTAGATTTAACAAAATCTGAAATGTCGAACCTGCGGTCTTTCCCGAACAACGATGAATTTCTAGAACGCGCTAATGATATATGATGCAAATATTGGATGATATCGGTATGGTAATCGTAGCTTAGTAGTCATAGTGTTACAATTTTAAGGATAGGTAGTGGGTTCGAGTCCTGCCGACATTTCAGTTTTTATGTAAGTAAATATTTAAGAATAGTAGAAGCAACGATTATTGTTTTCAAAAACCGAAACTTACGATGTTCAGTGTGTCTAGTACCAGTTACTTACGTTAATTTGCTCGAAATACGTTTTCGTATTCCCCATACATTTCACACCAGCGCCCCTAGCGGTAACGTCAGGGAACTGTGTGAAATGTATCGGGAATACGAAAACGTATTTCGAGCGCAAACTAACGTAAGGAACTGGTACTAGACACACTGTTGAATACTGTTGGTTTGAAAGCGTGTAGCCAGTTCACAAACATGTTACAACCGTTTTAAATCGTTCATTTGGTGCTTACACACACTCATTTCAGATTAGTATAGAGAAATATAGAAAACTACTTTCATACATCCACACGTTTACGTGAAACACAACGCATCGTCAGCGGCAGGTGAAATGCCGTATCCAAACTTATTTGGATTGGATCACAGTTTTCGTTCAATATTTCTTTTGTAGGTATACACTCACACTCATTGTACTGTTCATTTCCAAACTTGTTCAATTTCAATGCTGTCTTTCTAACAGTTTATTGCAAATCTTTTTGTCGTTTATTAGTTCGTTAGTTAGTGGATACCTATCGTTTGTATTTGAAAACGACGAACTCGCTCTTAACTTTGATTCTAAATAGGTACTTTTTAATCACAAGAATTTTAAAGTGAGGCACGGAAAAGAACGAATGAGAATGAGAAAAATGAAAAAAAAACTTTCTCTTACAAGGAGAACGCTTTAATAATAAATTAGCATCCATTGACGCGTCTTATAAATTTGAATGTTTGAGTCATGATGTTCCTTACTTATTGTAACTAACGAGTTATTGAACAACTTTTTTTTTTTTTTTAGTTCCGCGGCGTTTTTTTTACCAACTAACCAAGACACGCGTGGTGTATTAATTGTAACATCTAGCTGGATACGTTGTGTGTTTTATACTATGAATGTATTTACTGATGATTGGAAAAATAAAAACTGCTGCCAGGTTTTATTCTCTTTGGCTCTACCCATTGCGTTGCGAATCTGGCTTTAAATGTAAATTCTTATGTGCTGACGTTAATTTTATAACCTATATTAATAAATATATTTGAGTTGGAGACTCCACTAGCCCTTGACCTCTTATAATGCTATAATTGTTGTATCAGGTGCGACGCTGAAGAGTCACTAGTTGCAGCCAAGCCCAGCTTTTGCGATTCAAATTGCAAAAATATTTGCGAAAACATTATTTCGCAATACTTTAAAACTTTTAGCTACTGATCCAATGTAAATACAGATAACATCGAGAATTTGTAAACTGTATATTTAAACAGAAGTCGTCAACAATCTTTACCTCTCATTTCTATTGTTAATAAATCCATTGGTATTAGATTAAATCACGAAATCGCAAAGGAGCAAACAATAGCATAGAAATAACAATGTTTGAGGGTAAACATTTGTGTATGATTGAGCAGAAAAAATATTCAAACCATTTTGTTAGTTATCATGAAAGTGACAAAGTTGAATTTTCCATGATGAATTCTGCCACCCCCGCAGTTCAGAGCGAAGGGGTTATTAGCAAACAAAACCAAGAGTACACATCTCATTCTGTACGTCAATGTATCCAGGTGGTGCTTTGTAATAATAATGATCATTTGAGATTATAATTGAACGGTAAATTAAAGTAAATTATGTGTAATTATTTATAAAATGTTGGATATACCTGCTGTTTACAATTTTACAGTTATTTATAATGATTCAAAGAATCAAAGAATCAATTTCATTTATTCAGTTTAGGCACATAAAGAGCACATATGAATGTCAAAATTTTACAATTTTGTCAAGTAATACTATAAAAATACTAAATTAAGTAAGTACATAAATAACCATTAGAAAATGATTATTTCGCTGGTTCGGTAAGTTGGTTCTCCTGAGAAGAGACCAGCAAGAAACTCAGGTAGATTATCCATTTTCTTTTTTAATATTGTTTTGTTTACATTGTTACAATTAGTTTATATTGTATTATACGAGTGGCCAACAACAGAAGATTAGGGTGACTGGTAGGAGAAGATTGCACCCACACGCAGTTCTCAAGCGCTTTATTTCCCGGTTTGTTTTACACAGAGATATCATTATTTAAAATGGAATCTTAATCTTAATTACCAACAAAAATATACTGCTAGTAAAATCATCACAAATTGATATATGTAATGATCGTAAACACATTATGTATCTTAAATCTCTGGAAAAAAATCTGTGCAAATGAACTTCGAAAAGGTATTTAATGGTTGACTGCCCAGTAGGATATCAAAATGCAAAATACCTGAGAACATTGGGTCCAAAGAGTCCAAACAAATGACAATAGTGTCGCCTGTCCGTCTGAGAGAAGTCACTGTGGGACACACTTGTCCAATTCATTCATACATTCGTTCATTCAATAGTTCATTCATATTTTAGACACGGTAATGAATGGGCTATCGATTCCATTGTGATTCTCTGCAGTTATGTTTTGCCTTCGCCATATTTAGTGGCTACCGGTACAAATAGATCAAAAGTATTATATTTACCATCACGTTTAACTTCTGTAACTCTTAAAACGATTAAAATAAGGTTGATAATATTATATTCAAATTGTATTCTCAAATGTGAAGCATTTTAAGATTTGGTTAGGTTTGTATTATATCCTTGATCGCATTTTCCATTACTATAAGCTCAAAAGCTCAAATTTCTTCTAAATTGCTATTTAGATTGCTACGAGTATTTGAGGAGGCTATTTTCAAACTGCATCATTTCCACTTTTCATTATTTTGAGATATTCGAGAAAAACAACTGATAGCCTGGCTTTATATTATTTCTGCTGATTTATTTTTTCATTTTATCATATGACTTACCAGCTGTTGGTATGTCCAATATTTAGAATATTTTTGCAAAACCTTTGGAGTTATTAAAAAATCAAAAATGGAAATGATGCATTTTGTTTGACACTGTTGGAAATGATACAGTTTGAAACAAATGTTTTTGGAAAAGATTCAATTAGAAACTGATCCCCCTTGATTCACCCTTGGTTTGAGGGGCTCGTGGTCTAGTGGAAACGGACAATATTAATACATTGCAAAGGTTAAGCAACATCTAGTAAGGCCGGTCTTAAGATGGGTGACCATTTCTTAAGACACTGAGACCCCTCCGTGCCTCGGAGAGCACGTTAAGCCGTCGGTCCCGGTTGTCATACGAACATCTATGGCAGTCGTTAGGGGTAGTTGGAGCCCTTCAAAATCCAACCGGTCTAACTACAGAACTCGATATCGCCCATGGGTTGTGAAGGTCAGATGGCAGTCGCTTCACGGATTTTTTTTTTTTTTTATATTTGTTTCGCCAAATTGACGCCGCCCGCCTGGTGGTAAGTCGTGACGACGTCTAGCGATTGTGGGCCACTCTCACAGCACACATAGATGTGGGCTTAATTGGGACATTCAAGTTGACACCGTGAGAACTAGAGTAAGAAGACTAATACATGTATTTAAAACACTACGCGATGCGACTACGAAACCAACCTTAAAAATGGTTTATCTGTCTCTCTGTCAGTCCGTAATACAATATTGCATCCCGGTCTGGGGAGGATCCACTAAAACTCAACTTTTGAAATTGGAAAGAGCACAGAGAGCAGGCTGTACTTAAAGTTATGCACAAAAAACCGAGAAGATATCCGACAACACAACTTTACGCGGAAAGTGATGTACTGACTGTGAGATAGCTCTTTGTGCTCAGGACTATACTAAAAAAGCATCGAGGTGTGCCTCTACCTGACCCTAGGAAGCGCAGTAGGCAGCCCGTGTGTCCTGTTCTCCGCTGTCGGACCTCCTTTGCTAGACGACAATTCAACAGCCTGTGCAGCAAACTATACAACAAACTAAATATAAAGGAAGATATTGTGGGTCTTAACTATTACCGGGTTAAAAAGAAAGCAATTAGTTGGCTACTCCAACTTGATTACGAAGGCACTGAATCACTATTAAAATTCATTGAGTAATCTTCCACATAGAAACACAGCAACACTAACACACACAACACACAGATGCACACACACACACACATACACACACACACACACACACACACACACACACACAGTAGGTATCGACTAGAAATAATTATCATCCATACTTGAATAGTTTACACTCTTACCGTACTACTTACTTGTAACGTTAATTCAATAATTGTACTTACCTTTAATGTCCCCATGTTTTGATAATAGTGTCTAAAATTGTCACACTTACCTATAATATTGAAAAAGAGCGCTGTCTCCCATGATACAGGCCCTGGCCTAGTATGGGTTTCAGTATCTGAACTTATTGTAATAAAATTATGTACTATTTATTAATTAAGAAACATTTTTGTCAAGTACTACTCGTGTCAATAAACAATTTATTATTATTACATTACTATTGAGAGTGGCCCTCAACTTGACGACCTACTGATGTGCCTCTTCACGCTCCGCTTAAAGAACCCAGGATTATATGTGGGAGGAAACACGTGCACAGGCAGGGCGTTCCAGGCCACTATCGTTCGGCAGAGAAACGATAATACTTCGCGGAGCCGTCCCAGAGGTGAGAGCAGTATTCGACGCAGGGTCTAATCTGCGTCTTGTACAGCAGACACCTCTGGTCCGGTGTAAAGAATCTCTTTACCTTATTCAGTATTCCTAGTTTCCGCGAAGCTAGCCCTATACATCTTTCGATGTATAGGGGGATATCAAGGTTGTCCTTCATTGGTAATAATGCATTCTGAAGAGAGGGTAGGGGAAGGAAAGGGGATTTCTTCGCAGTAAATGCACACGCCTGTGTTTTGCGGGCATTGAACTCGACCAGGTTCTCGGTACCCCATTGAGAGATACTGTCGAGGTTACGGTCGAGATCAGCCACGAGTCGTCGTCTCTCCTCCTCAATCTCAGATCGCCCCGCCGTCGGACGAACCGAGTAACTCCCGTGCAGTGTGCTGTCATCTGCATAGCAATGAATGTTCCCGAGGGATAGCATATCATTGATATACAGAAGAAAGAGAGTTGGTGATAGTACGGACCCCTGCGGTACCCCGGCATTCACTTGCAAGAAGCGAGAAGCCTGGCCATCGCAGAGGACCCGCACTCGGCGCTCGTTTAAAAAGCTGGCAATCCAGCTGCACAGTTGAGGCGGTAGACCATATGCCGGAAGCTTGGAAAGGAGCGAAGCATGCCAGACCCTATCGAAGGCTTTGGCGATGTCCAGGCTAATAGCCAAGGACTCGCCGCACCTTTCCATAGCCCCACCCCAGACATGGGTTACGAATGCCAGAAGATCACCCGTTGATCGCTTTGGCCTGAAGCCGTATTGTCGATCATTGATTAGCGAGTGATCCTCTAGGAATTGCATGAGCTGCTTATTTATAAGGCGCTCAAGCACCTTGCAAATGACTGAGGTGACAGCTATGGGTCGACAGTTGCCTGGATCGGACCGATCCCCTTTCTTGGGGATCGGTTGTACGTTCGCCTCCTTCCAGACCTCCGGCACGAGCCCTGAAGAGTATGACAGGCGGTACAGACGCGTTAATACTGGAGACAACTCAGCTGCACATTTTCGTAGCACCACCGCCGGAATGCCGTCAGGGCCACTGGCTTTCCGCGTGTCGAGTGACCGCAGCACTGCCCGTACATCATATTGCCTGATAACAATATCAGGCATTGTGTGGCCACAGTTGGCGATGGCGGGGGGCTGCAGGCCACGGTCGTCGACCCGGGAATTAGCCGCAAAGAGGTCTGCGAGCATATCCGCTTTCTATTGGGCTTTGTGAGCCAGTGTTCCATCTGGGTAACGCAGCGGTGGCAGCGAGGGCTGACAAAAGTTAGATTGCACGGCTTTGGCCAGTTGCCAGAATCCACGGCTGCCCGTGGGATAGGAAGTAAGCTCCTGACCAAGCCGCGCGACGTGCTGGGCATCCGCTCTCTTAAAGGCCCTCTTACTCGATTTTGTGGCCCGGTTGTACGCTGCTTTGAGGTTGCCCACGTTTCGGTCGCGCACAGCCCGGGCCCTGATCCAGGCGCGATATGCCGACTGTTTTTGTCGAACAGCTTTGGCACAATCTCGCCTGAACCAGGGACGGGCTCTGCGGATACTGGCGACATCAGTGAAAGGGATGTAATAATCCATCCCTAAACTGATCTCGCCAGCAATAGCAGAAGCACTATCCGAATAAGCCTTTCCTACAAAGCAGCGCTGGCTTCAGGGGACGGACGCATAATAATCGCGTAGACCGTCCCAATCCGCTGACGAGTAGTGCCATAGTCGTCGTGACGTTTGTACAGGACGTGCCGTGTGGAGGTGACACCTTCATGCCAGCGTGAACAACACAGTGGTCGGAACTACCCAGTGGGGAAAAAAATATCGAAGTTCAGCCGAATCATAGTTAGACTGGAAAGCCGACCGGGAAAAGGCTCGGTGAATGATGATGACATCGACAGCGACATGAAAAAAGTTCACAAAAGTTAGTGTTGCCAGATAAAAATAATGGCGGTTTACGATGATCGAATCGATGTTAGAATTAGGATCGATTTCATCGTCCGAATTTATTTTCAATGGAAATGTTATAGTTTGTTTAGAAATAGATATTCAGAAATAATAACTTGCCGTGTCTGCACGTATCATGACTGATTGGAAATGATACAAATTGATTCAAATCCATCTTTTTGATGCTGATTTTAGTCAGGAATTGTTTCGATTTGAAAAAAGTATACTTTGTTTCAGACTATAGAATTTAGTATTAAGAATCGGATGACGGGATAAAATTAAAAATATCAAAAGTTGGAAATGATGCGGTTTGAAAATAACCTCCTCATTTGTGTACTTGCTATCCACTTATCCAGTATTATTATTTGTTCAAAGTTTATGTTTAAATGTACTTACTCACTTTTTATTCGTAGTTCAAGTTTCGGAACCCTTATAGTTTCATCATGTCGGTCCTTCCGTCTGTCCTAGGCCTAAACTGTGAGGGATAGAAATATGAAACTTTGCATGGATTTGACGTGTATTTACTACGTTGATGAAGTGGGGTCCGAAACGATTATGCGAAATACACATGGTCGATGAACGATTTGTCGAATGAATTACTTGCCGACCAACTTTTGTTCGATTGATCGTAGAAGCGAAAAGTTTACTGCCGAAGTATTTATGGTCGACGAAGGATTTGCCGAATGAACTTTTTACAAAACATCTAATGATCGATTAGTTTTATATGCGAAAAACTGATTTCCCGAAGTATCTATGGTTGACGGATTTAAACTTATGTTTTATTTAAAAATGAACAGTCAAAATGCAATCTTTATTTTTTTATATCAATATGTGTGTATTTATTAATAAGTAGGTATTGGACGAACTTTCGAATTATGCTGAAAAAACAAGACTAATTTTATGGGTCCCGTGGGAACATATTACTGGAATAAAAAGTAGCCTATGTTACTCAGGGTGAATGTAGCTTTCCAATGGTGAAAGAATTTTTAAAATCGGCATAGTAGTTTTTGAGTTTATTCATTACAAACATACAAATCTTTCCTCTTTACAATAGTAGTATAGTGTATGGATAGATATAAATAAATATATATATTTGTATATACATATAAATAACTAGAAGAACGCCGCAGCTCCGCCCGCGTGACATAGTTTTCCCGTTCCCACTTCCCGTGGGAACACATTCCCGGGAACGCATTTTGACTGTTCATTTTTAAATTAGTCCGAGACGCCTAGGACTTTGATTGGTTATGCCTTAGCGGCTGGCACGTAAGATTTTGTTGCCTTTCATTAACATTTCATTGCAAGGCAACGGGTTTTAAATTCGTTTTTCAAAATTACAATATAGCTGCTACTTTTATTAAATTAATTCAATCATTTTGGACATAACCCACTATAAATGTGCCCGGTGATGGCAATAGGCTTGCCCCCTATTACGTGGGACTAAAAATACTGGCAAATTGTGGGTGTGTAATGCATCTCTACCTACCCTTTCGGGGATATAGGCGTGATATGTGTATGTGTGTGTGTGTATTGTTAAATTAAACTTAAGTAAAACTGCGTCAACCATAGATACTTTGGGAAATCAGTTTTTCGCATTTAAAACTAATCGAGCATTAGATGTTTGGTAAAAAGTTCATTAGGCCAATCGTTCGTCGACCATAAATACTTCGGCAATAAACTTTTCGCTTCTACGATCAACCGAACAAAAGTTGGTCGGCAAATAATTTATTCGACAAATCGTTCATCGACCATGAGTGTTTCGCATAATCGTTGTGGACCCGATGAAGTGCTAAAAGAAAATTATGAAAAATATTTTTTTGGGTTACTTCCCCTACACGTAACTAGAATTATATTATTTTTGGTAAAACGCACCCCTCTAAAATCTAAAAAAAATTGTGTTAGTAGGCTATGTAATGAATTTCCAAGCAAAACTAACAGATCTGATAGAAAATATTTTTCATAATTTTCTTTTAGCACTTCATCGGGTCCACGGGATCACGGAAAACATCGAAGTTCAGCCGAATCGCAGTTAGACTGTAAAGCTGACCCCAACTGAGTTGGGAAAAGGCTCGGTGAAAGATGATGATGACACAGTTATTCAAAATACCCAAACTCCAAAACTAAAAACAACCTAAGGGTTGGACGTTAGGTAGTTATAAAATTCCAGCACCTTTGTCATTTGCACTATCTTAACCTACTATAATAGTATTTTTTGGGTGCAAAGGGGCTCTACCAACATCTTTAGGGCCCCAGCGATCTCACCTGCTAGTGGATTCTGGACCTATGGAGTGGCTTCGGCCCCTACGTGGGTACCAGGTGGTACAACAGTGTTGGTCCGGGGGGGGTACCACCGTGCAGCTGTGCTAAAGCCCCCCAAGTAACCCAGCCCAGGCTGGGTTGCGTTAGGGGTTCAGCAGCTGCACCGCCGGGCCCGGGGCGATGTATGGTGCAGCAGGCATGGGACCAGTGGGGGCGAAACGGAGTCTAGTGTGGGTGGTGTGGGTCGATTCGCCGGCCAGGGAGACCCTTAGCAACGGCGTTGCCGCGGCCGCCCGCAACTCAGTCATGGGGCCCGCCTGGGGCCAACCACCCCAGGAGGCTGCCCCACATAACCGGTGTGGGGTAGCGGCGGCCTTGCATCAGGGGGGTTTGGGAGCCCTTCCGTCCGGCGAGTCGGCTCCGACCTAACCACACGGTTCTAGACAAAGCTAGCCCCTGCGCTTTGTCACTTACTGCTGCACCAAATGTCGCCCTGTCTTCACGCTTCTTCTTCCAAATCTACAATGGCAGTGCAACAAAAAAGAAATAGACGTTACACAGCGGCCCTAGGAAACCCCACCACTTCACATTTCGAGGTGGAGTTCACTAACGTCCGTGGACTCCATGCGAACCTCGATACCGTCCACCACCACCTTGAGACGGCACGGCCCGCTGTGATGTTCCTCACGGAGACACAAATACGCCGCCCTGACGACACGTCTTACCTGTGTTACCCCGGCTATGTCATCGAGGAACAATTTCGAGACAAAGCCGGGGTGTGCGTGTTCGTTAGGGCGGATGTTTGCTGCCGCTGGTTGCGCTGCCTAGAGAACCCCTCCAATTCCGTCCTTTGGCTGCACGTAGACCATGGCTCTATGAGCCAGATCTACGTGTGCGTCTACCGATCCCACACAGGGGATTCTGAGACAACAAAGCTCTTCCAGTACCTCAGCGAGACGGCTAATGAAGCGAAGGTGCGGTTCCCGAACGCTGACCTAGTATTTCTGGGGGACTTCAATGGCCATCACATTGAATGGCTGGGGTCCCTCAAGACTGATCATGCGGGTAGAGCCGCCCATGCGTTCGCTCTCTCCCACGGTCTGACCCAGATGGTATGCGGGATCACCCGGATACCAGACAGGTCAGATCACGCGCCCCCTCTGCTGGATCTACTGCTGACGAGTCGCCCAGCCCAGTACAGTGTTTCGGTAGGAGCCCCACTGGGTAGTTCCGACCACTGTGTTGTTCACGCTGGCATGAAGGTGTCACCTCCTGCACGTCCTGTACAAACGTCACGACGACTATGGCACTACTCGTCAGCGGATTGGGACGGTCTACGCGATTATTATGCGTCCGTCCCCTGGAGCCAGCGCTGCTTTGTAGGAAAGGCTCCTTCGGATAGTGCTTCTGCTATTGCTGGCGAGATCAGTTTAGGGATGGATTATTACATCCCTTTCACTGATGTCGCCAGTATCCGCAGAGCCCGTCCCTGGTTCGGGCGAGATTGTGCCAAAGCTGTTCGACAAAAACAGTCGGCATATCGCGCCTGGATCAGGGCCCGGGCTGTGCGCGACCCAAACGTGGGCCACCTCAAAGCAGCGTACAACCGGGCCACAAAGTCGAGTAAGAGGGCCTTTAAGAGAGCGGATGCCCAGCGCGTCGCGCGGCTTGGTCAGGAGCTCACTTCCCATCCCACGGGCAGCCGTGGATTCTGGCAACTCGCCAAAGCCGTGCAATCTAACTTTTGTCAGCCCTCGCTGCCACCGCTGCGTTACCCAGATGGAACACTGGCTCACAAAGCCCAAGAGAAAGCGGATATGCTCGCAGACCTCTTTGCGGCTAATTCCCGGGTCGACGACCGTGGCCTGCAGCCCCCCGCCATCGCCAACTGTGGCCACACAATGCCTGATATTGTTATCAGGCAATGTGATGTACGGGCAGTGCTGCGGTCACTCGACACGCGGAAAGCCAGTGGCCCTGACGGCATTCCGGCGGTGGTGCTACGAAAATGTGCAGCTGAGTTGTCTCCAGTATTAACGCGTCTGTACCGCCTGTCATACTCTTCAGGGCTCGTGCCGGAGGTCTGGAAGGAGGCGAAGGTACAACCGATCCCCAAGAAAGGGGATCGGTCCGATCCAGGCAACTATCGACCCATAGCTGTCACCTCAGTCATTTGCAAGGTGCTTGAGCTCCTTATAAATAAGCAGCTCATGCAATTCCTAGAGGATCACTCGCTAATCAATGATCGACAATACGGCTTCAGGCCAAAGCGATCAACGGGTGATCTTCTGGCATTCGTAACGCATGTCTGGGGTGGAGCTATGGAAAGGCACGGCGAGTCCTTGGCTATTAGCCTGGACATCGCCAAAGCCTTCGATAGGGTCTGGCATGCTTCGCTCCTTTCCAAGCTTCCGGCATATGGTCTACCTCTTCAAATGTGCAGCTGGATTGCCAGCTTTTTAAACGAGCGCCGAGTGCGGGTCCTCTGCGATGGCCAGGCTTCTCGCTTCTTGCAAGTGAATGCCGGGGTACCGCAGGGGTCCGTACTATCACCAACTCTCTTTCTTCTGCATATCAATGATATACTATCCCTCGGGAACATTCATTGCTATGCAGATGACAGCACACTGCACGGGAGTTACTCGGTTCGTCCGACGGCGGGGCGATCTGAGATTGAGGAGGAGAGACGACGACTCGTGGCTGATCTCGACCGTAACCTCGACAGTATCTCTCAATGGGGTACCGAGAACCTGGTCGAGTTCAATGCCCGCAAAACACAGGCGTGTGCATTTACTGCGAAGAAATCCCCTTTCCTTCCCCTACCCTCTCTTCAGAATGCATTATTACCAATGAAGGACAACCTTGATATCCTTGGCATAGACGTTCGTCGAGAGCTCAATAATAAAAACTACATCGAAAGATGTATAGGGCTAGCTTCGCGGAAAATAGGAATACTGAATAAGGTAAAGAGATTCTTTACACCGGACCAGAGGTGTCTGCTGTACAAGACGCAGATTAGACCCTGCGTCGAATACTGCTCTCACCTCTGGGACGGCTCCGCGAAGTATCTGCTGGACGCTCTCGACGCTATGCAGCCACGGGCTATCCGTATTATAGATTGTCCGGAGGTAACGGGAAGCCTTGAGCCGCTAGTTCAGCGCCGAACAATAGCTTCCTTGGCCGCATTCTACCGTATTTACCACGGCGAGTGTTCTGAAGAGCTCTTCAATCTGATCCCACCCTCTTCCTTCCGATCCCGAACGATGCCACCCCCACACAGTGGATAGCATGTTCGCGAGAACCGAACGTTTTAAACGTTCGTTTCTCTGCCGAACGATAGTGGCCTGGAACGCCCTGCCTGTGCACGTGTTTCCTCCCACATACAATCCTGGGTTCTTTAAGCGGAGCGTGAAGAGGCACATCAGTAGGTCGTCAAGTTGAGGGCCACTCTCAATAGTAATGTGTGCTGTGAGAGTGGCCCACAATCGCTAGACGTCGTCACGACTTACCACCAGGCGGGCGGCGTCAATTTGGCAAACCAAATATAAAAAAAAAAAAATCACGTTATTTGCTATAACCACTAGCAAACAGCGATCGTACCTATATGTCTTCGTCTGCCAAAATAAGCCGACCACGTGTAAATTTATGGCTTAGAGGTACTATATCTTCAAGGGCTTTTCAGGTACCCTCTGATATATATTTGTAATTGAAATTGAGAAGTGTGGAGATAAAATTTCCAGATAAAAAATAAATCCGCGTAAGCCCTCTTTATCTGTTTTCATGTATTTGAACACTGTAGATATAATATGCATATTGTAAAACTAGCAGACACCCGCCATTTTGTTACCGTGGATTATTTTTAGGGTTCCGTACCCAAAGGGTAAAACGGGAACCGCATTTCTGAGACTTTACTGTCCGTCTGTCTTTACGCTGTATATCATCATCCGTGATAGTTAGAAAGTTGAAATTTACACAGATGATGTATTTCTGTTGCCGCTATAACAACAAATATTAAAAAACAGAATATAATATTAAAAATTTAAGGTGGCTTCCATACAAAAAATGTTTTTTTTTGCCATTTTGGTATGCATCTTCGATTCGCATTTGGCCGGTCTTTTTAATACATTTTATTGCTGCTTTCCTTCTATTTTGTTACTCGGACTGCAGTTAGTGGTATGTAACAACCGTCCTGGTTGTTGAAATTTTGGTTTGATATATGGGTGTGGTTATGAATTTTCTATAGTGCCCGGCAATAGGCTTACACCCTATTACGTGGGACCAACTGGATAACGGCAATCGGCCTACCCCATCGGGGATATAAGTCGGTGTCTTTACTCCTACTGATGGTCGTAGTGTGATTTTGCAATCGACTTCAAAAAAGGAGAAGGTTCTAAAATCGACTGAAAGTTTTTTTAATTCTTTTTTCCTCATATCTTCGGACTGGGTACTTCCCAAGAGGTCACATTTCAATTTGGTCCCATTCCGACCACTAATTGGTCCCATTTCGGTAGTTTGAAGTCGGTTGCTGTGTTAATTTTTAACGCGTATTTTTCATGTAATCTTCATAATTAAAGCTTCGGTAAGTGATCTATTCAACAGATTTTTTTTAAATCGAGAGAGTTTGATATGGAGTTCATGACTTTGAATCCCTTCCAGTACATAAATAAATTAAATTTCAATAAAAACTAAAATTTATTTTATATGTCTGTAACATCATCTAAACGTCACATTCGACACACAGTGTGTCATTAGTACTAGGGTGTCCACACGTGTTTACTAATATAATTCGAAAGGGTGACAATGTTGTGTTGTACAACATTGATTGGTTTCGCTTCTGAAGATATTACTGTTAATGGCATTTCAAAGCCGAAATTACAAGCGCACAACGATCCAGCGTGTATTACGTTCCACAGTCAATAAAAAAATACTATACATAGATAACTCATTCTAGGCAAAAATATTGAGGCAGTTTTTACGCAGCCTCATATAATTACGGCTATTTGCCTAGCGACTGTTATTTACGTCAAATTCCCAAAAAAAACACTCAAGGAACTTTAGAACAACAGTGACATGGTAATTATAAGAGCATCAACTTATTGGAGGATAAAAGGAAAAGCCAAGGGTACTACGTGTGAGGAGGACAGTGAGAAAAATATTTGTTAAAAAAAATCTAAGTTTAAATTAAGTAAAATGTAAATGTACCTATTCGAGGATATACTCGTACTTAGGTAATGCTGAATAAATCATGTCATCTATACTTTGGCAGTGAGTACAAAACGTATGCTAATCAAATGTTGTATAAAATCACCAGCAACTAAATGAAATAGTCGATATGTTTCGCCAAATGTGATTAGTTCCGCACACTCGTCCGTTACTCAAATTTCGCTTTGTCATTGATGGAGGGTGCATATTACTTGCACTACACGTTTTAACTTTTAGTAATGAATCGTCAAACATTGATACTAAAGCCGACTTCAAACTACTGAAATGGGACTAAATAATGCGGCCAAATTGCAATGGGACAACTTGGTAAGCAATATCTTAAAAACATCCGAATCAATTAACCCAGTCCGACAATTGAAGGAAAAAAATTAAAAAAAAAAAAAAAAAAAACAGTCGAATTAAGACCGTCTCCTATTTTAGAAGTCAATTAAAAACTACATACCATGTCATGACGCATATATTCCTGAAGGATTAGGGGTGTATTACTCACCCAAACTTTGCTAGTAATTTTGTTGGTTCCACGTAATAGTGGCAAGCTTATTTCCGTTATCGGTCACTATACTTAGAAAATACATAACCACTCTGTAAATCAAACCAAAATTTCAACGGCCAGGACTGGTGTGACATACCTACCACTATATAGATACTCTGCACATTAAATTCAGAATTCATACGTGGGCAATCATCATCATCATTCTGTTCGTAGTAAAACTATTCCTTTTGTTCTATCCATCCATCCATCATTACTTTTTTCATATTTTATCAGCCGGGGTGCCCTATTTTAACAAAAAATGCGCTTTAAAGTTGAATATTTCACAAACGGATACTTATATCAAAAAACGTCTGAGCAACCTTTCATTGTTTTAAATACCTATCTAATCACTGGCCACAATATGGCGTACCTACGAAGGAAAATAAAACATCGCAATTTTACGTGTAGGGGAGGGTACCCCAAACAAAATATTGGGTTCTGAGACTTAACGAAACCGAAACACGACCCCTAGAAAGCACAAACATTACGTTGACTTTCTATCTTACATTTTGTACTTTATTTTACGACTATCATTACCCAAATACTTAAAACCCGACACCATGATTGCAACCAATTGCAACACATTAAAGCTGAATAACTTCCACACTATAGTACACTCAATAACTTACTATTTACCATGACAGACATATTTTTTCCTATTAATTGTGTTTTATTCAATCGAATTTCATTCATTCATGTTCTTACTCTATGATTATACTCTATTTCAAAGGGCTCATTTCGCTATGGACACTTGAAAATATTCATTCAGAAATAATTGTGTTTGCGACAATACATGGTCCTTTTACTTATTTGAAAAGGAATTTGTCAAATATGGTGTAAAGCATTACCGTATTTAGGTAGCGGTAGCTTTGTGTTTTGTACTATGGTTACTGAATGTGTGAATTAGTGTGGCCAAGAAAACAACGGGATTACTACTAGAAGCTATTTCCTAGTAGATAGTTCATTTAAACGCTTTTAAGCAAGGATTATTGATGTATGAAAAAAAAAATGAGTGAAACTCATTTTTTAGTAGAATATGGAGAAAAAATGAAAAAAAGATACTTAAGTACTTATCTTTTTTTCATCTTTTTTTTAATTATTATAGCATCACGCCTTTTTCCCCGAAGGGGTAGGCAGAAGTGTGCAAACACACCCACATCTCGCCAGCTATGTTAGGTCCCATGTAATAGGGGGCGAGCCTATTGCCATTTACCGGGCACAAGTTCCAGACTCTGGGATAATTATCTGGGTAAAATTCTAAAGAGAATTATACATTATCCACCAGACCCGGGAATCGAACCCGATACCTCGAGCGTGGCAGTCCGTACATAGTACCATTGTGCCACCGAGGTAGTCTTTTTTTTTTAAGATATATAATAATCTTCATTTTTCATTTATTCTTTATTGTACACATAAAAATACGTCATACATCGGTAATTTAAGAACAATATGCACAAAGGCGTGCTTAAGTCAATGGATGACTTATCTTCCAGCAGACCCAGAGTATTATATTATAGGTACAGATTTTACATGAGAGAGAAGAGAAGCAAACAGAGAATATACAAATAACTAGGTCGCCGCAGTCGCGAAACGTACCGTTACGCTGCAGCATATATTTGAGCGGAGCGAGTTTAAATTCAAAATTCTGGCATCGTAATAACCTGGGTAATTCTGTAAGCTAATGAGTGCAAGAAAATCCGAAATCGGCCGAGTATTCGCCGAGAAATAATTTAACACAAATCGTTTGAAAAATAATTTGAGTCACCAGTTGAGAGCTCAGCTCGCCTTCGGCTCGCTTCGCTCAATAAATAATAATGCGTAACATACAATCTTACTAAATAAATACATAAAAATAAACATACTTATTACTAAAAGAGAATGGTACACCATACAAACAAATACGAGTATCATACACAAAAATAAATGTGTATAATTAATAATATATTATAAAAATCTATATATTCCATATATAGATTTTTGATGAGGAATGTACCACCCCTTAGCTCTCGAGAACTGCTTATGCTCCAATGATGGTTGACCCCTCTATGGATAGCCCTCGATCTGGAGGCAAGCCAAAAAATCGAAAACTTGACCTAGCCCTAAGGGGTCAAAAGTTATAGGCCAAAACCTATGGCGTGGTGCGGCGCGAAGCACCGCGCAATACACCGTACTGGTAAAATAAGAAGACGGCAATCTTCTTCCAGATAACGAAGTAATTATTTATCTTTTAAAATTATTGTCCTATGTTATTTTTCCCTATTGTCCTGAAATCTAAAAATAATTGAAATTGTTTATCTAATAAAAGTTAAAACAATTTTAAACCTAAACAGCACAAGTTTTAATTGATAAGTTGTAAGTTCAGATCGACAAGTTTTATCTCATGAAATTTAATTAAACTTTTTCGATTTTCGTGGCCCAAACACAGTGTAGTATTTCAAAGGACCCTTTGAACCGCCCTTTTTTATTGATTGCATAACTACCGCCTTTTGAAGTATTCTTTTCATTCAAGATATCGTTTGAGACGGCGACAAATCGTTTAGAATCACACTATTGTTGGATACAGTCTTGAAATTTAACAATATCGTAAATATAAAGATGATCAGTTTGAGTAGCGAATTGTTATTGGTCGTTTGCCATTTGTAAATCACACATTATGCAATGTGTATCAGATGATGAAGTGGGACGAATGGAAAAAATAAGGCTCTTCCCATTAAATCTCATTCGTCCCATTACTAGGACAAAGCAGTGGGACGAACGACAATATTGTGAAAACATTGGGAGGTTGCTTAGACGATTTTTTGATTTAAGTATTCGTTTACGAGTACCTATTCAACTTTAAGTGTTTTTATTTTCTAAATCAGACCAGAGAATCAGAATCATAGACATTTATTGAACTTTATTAAACTATAGCAACTAAGATAACTCTGGTAGTTCGGAGTTATAGAGATAATTATTATGGGTGACTACGGAACCCTTTTCTATGCGTGGACTGGACCGACACGCACATGGTCGGTTTATTTGTTGTTTGTTATAGTCATGAAAAGGTGCTCATTAAAGAAAATTGCACCATTAGACAGTTTAAGAAACCTTAACGGTAGTGGAGACTGCGTCAGCTGTTCGGGTCAACAATAAGTTCAATCAAACTTCGTCGCGTGTATAACATGAAACATCTGATCATTTTTTGTGATCATCGCTTTTGTAAGGGTCTTTACACGGCCACACTTTCCACTTATTACCCATTTTATAGCACTTTTATGTCAAATTTTATGCCAAATAAAATTTCAACCCCGCCTCCATCAATAAATCACAGGAGACAAATCTCACAATTCAAATTTTATTGTGTTTATTGTAAGGTGAAGAAACTCTGTTTGAATGAATAACCATTTTTAGGGTTCCGTAGTAAAAGTCTTGGAACCCTTATAGTTTCGTCACGTCCATCTTCGGCTTTCCTTTTCCACGGTTAGTGCTAGAATGGCTAGAAAGATGAAATTTTGCACGGATATGTGTATTATTGTTTTTTTTTTTCGCGTCAATCCCTCATTGTGTGTGTGTGTGTGGTATCATTAGATAGGTACCTTTCTTAAGACATTTTTTATATAGGTGTCTGTTTGCCAGATATTCAACTTTAAAGTGCATTTTTTTGTTAAAACTGTCAAAAAACTTTTGTGTAAAATAAAGTATATTATGAAGCGTACTAGTATTATATAGTATGTGAAGTGAATAAGTGTAAAACGCCTTTGAAGATGCCATAGAGCAAAACCGGTCAAGTCCTATTACCAATAAAAAAATGTGGAATATCTGTACAAGTAAGTCATTTCCTAATGTATTACCTACTATATGTTCCTCCAAGTGCCGACAATCGAAAGCATAAAATATAGCATTATAGTTCTTGACAATAATCACCTAAATGCCAATACACTTTTATACACAATCATCTAATGAAAAGCACTTAAGTGTCCTATTATAAAAACACACTTATCAATCACGACGACACAAATAATTACTTGTATTCTCTACTATTGTATTTTAACGAGTGCTAAAACTATTCAAGTGTTTCACATATGTTTTCGTAATGTGGTTTTATTGTTATATTTCCTAGTTTTAAAAATATATTAATAAAAACAGTAGTAAGATACAAATTGCTGTGTTCGTAACTCGAGTTAAGTCTTTTTAGATTGGGTAGTTAACAACCCTAGTACAACAATAATGTATGTCAAGATAAAATAAACTTTATTTTATAACAATTGTATGTTCAAAATAATATTTTTTACCAAAGCACATTTAATTTTGAAACTTGCATTACGCAGTTGAAGTTTTGAATATGTATGTCAAACGGACCTATGCTTTATTACTTTTGTTATAAGGGTTGTTAAGTAGAGAGAAAATTATATTGTAATTCTACAATTTAGATAATGGTGTTGGTTTGCAGACAGTTGGTGGTATTTGAATTAAACATTTAATTTGTTTTCATAATACAACAGAGGATTTTATAAACTGCTATAATGTTAAGTGACAATGGTACGATTTGATTCGCTTACGTCATTATTATAATTAGGTACTTTTAGTTAGAGGGCTCTTAAATGACTTATATTGTTATTCTACAACAATACGAGTACTGATGAGTCACTTTGGGAAGATACCTATTCTGTGATTTTAAAGAATACTAGTTATCCCAGCGAACTTTGTATCGCCTAAAATATAAATAAAAAGAAAAAATAAATACATATAGGTATATATAAAATATAAAAAAAAAAAATATCTACCTATGTAAATTGAAAAACGCGACGGACGGACAGACGGACAGACAAATTGCCGTATTAAATATATAGATTTTCAACTACATTTTTTTGAAATCTTATACATAGTGAACTCTTAAAACTTTTAGGGTCAAACATATATGATTAAAGGTAAAGTACCTATATATAATTTATGCTTTCGATTGTCGGCACTTGGTGGAACTTATAGTAATACCTTTTTGAAAAAAAAAAAAACTCATTTACACACTATTCCACAAATATTTATATTTTTGGTAAACCCTAACCGGTTTCGCCTTATGGCATCCTCAGATGTGTTCACCTTCATTCACCTTCACATGAACTATTTACAGTGAAGATGAGTTTCTTTAACATAATATCAGCAAAATGTGTTCTAAAAGTAAATTATATTATAATGAGTAAACCCCTCTGATAATGTCGTAAGGGGAACCCGGTCAGGGTTTACCAAAAATATAAATATTTGTGGAATAGTGTACAAACATAAATATCACCTAAATTAGTCAAGACTATTTCTATTTGCTCAAAGCCGACTGACTAGCCATTAGTGGCTATTACTTCTCACATTTATAATAGCTAATGCCCAGTGGCCCATAATATAATTATGTTATTTATTTAGTATTATCAGGCGTAGTGGGAACCGGGTCTTACTTAATCCTCTTTCCGGGATTAAAACCGTCCATTGATCAGCACACAACTCGCAGTTGAGGTTGTATTGGTACTCTTGAGATCTTAGTGGCATCAAGTTTTTATTCTCAAATGGTAAGTCAGAGGCCTTTAATACGCGAACATTTTGGTAGTCACTAACTGGTCCCATGGCAAGGTCAATAACCTTGATTATGGCGTCGTCCGTTAAAAAAATAAATAAAAAAAATGGCGTCGTCCGTTTGTAAGCAGGTGCATTGCGTGATATATTATGGCCCCTTAACACTCCTTGGTAGGACCTCTAGAAAGAAAGAAATATTTTATTTTGATTTATGCATACCTAACAACATTTTACAATAGAATTATGGGAAGAGTTTTTAAACAAGAGTGGCCACAACTCAAAAGCCATAAACCCATACGCAAACTACGAGTATGATGGAGACCTTGGGAAGTGCTCTACTAACAATAAATACGAGTAAAAGAAATATGTTAAAACGAAGTATTCTCTTTCGTCCCACTACTTTATTTCACTAGTGGGACGAAAGGGAAGAGCATTATCATTTGCCCGTTTATCCCACTCCTAAAAATGCTAATACGGTAAAGAAATAGTATAAAATAACGAAGTAGGTCTGACGATAACACCGAGCTGTAGGTTACGACACTTTTATAGTACCGTCGAAGGGAAATGAAATAGAAATGGCATCAGTTATTACGTCGGTCGTAAAAGTGGGAAATGAGTTTGAAAACTGGTTTGTTTTGGTTTGGTGGGGATGCTAAATATAGTGGGCAAGTAAATCAAATGACTTTAATGTTTTAGTATTTAACAAGCACTCAGGTTACATCGAACAGAACGTGTTTCATATACGTTGAAGTAAAATTTACTCTTTGTTTAAATTAATAAGGCAGTGAGAGGTTACTAAGAATATTTTTTGAGTTAAGTAAATGTTTGTGAGATATTAAACTCTAGCACGTTTTTTTTGGCAAAACATGGTTCGATAATTCTGAAGAAAGAAAGAATCATGATGATAGTCCATGTGAACTTGACAACATGAAATCAGTAGCCATCATAAGGGCTCTATAAACGCGTTCCCTTTGTTTAAAACGTTGAAGGTCAGCGGCGCGTGCGATCGAGAACCACCCACGATCATTATGACATGCTTCTGTTCCTGACACTTCCATTAACCAGTATTACCAGTACCATTATAGCAACAATTTTGTGATTGATAATTTTTTCTTTCATCTGTTTTTGTTGTGTATAAATTTACTAATTCGAAATTTAATCGATTGCACTGAACGTGTAAAAGTTTTGTAGTGCAATAAAAAGTCTGAAGCGTTTTGGGGCACATCTAGTAGCTCCCGCTAACAATGTTAGTTTATCTGCATTCACTATAAAATAATTTGCATTATCGGTAATAGATGGCGTTGGTCGTATTATTTTATACACCATTACAATATAAGGGTTTCATAGTAAAAGTCTCGGAACCCTTATTAGAGCGTAGCGAGCGAAGCTCTCATGGTGCAAGAAAGATAAATCCTTTCTTATGAGAGATCTATTTTTTTTTTATTTATTTATTTTATAATTTTTGTACATACACACAAAAAAAAAATAAACAGAAACAGAAGTACAAAAGAATAAAGTGAGCATAGTACAAGGGCACTACTTATTCCTAAAGGAATCTCTTCCAGCAGGCCTGAGAGGAGAAGTAAGAGTGAAAAGGCTAAGTGTGTGCAGTGCAAGTAAATAAATAAACCTACATAAACTATGGGTGCTATAATATATACATAGATAAATATATACTGAGCTATATATACAATACTTACATATACTACCATATATAGCTAGGGTAAGGAGGACAGATAATGTGTTTTGACTTTACTTTTAAAGAGAGGAAGAGTTTTACAGCTTTGTATATCAGGGGGTAGTGAGTTCCACAGCCTGACCGCATGAACGGTAAAGGAATAGGAGTAGAAATCGGTTTTGTGGGAGGGAAAGTTTAGGCGGTACATGAGGTGAGATCTACAAGGAGTACCGGGAGTGTTCATGTAGGAGAACCGCTCCCGCAGGTAGGAAGGATAAGCCGGATTATGTAGGATATTATAAAGGAGACATAATATCCGAGTGTCTCTCCGAAGACGGATTGGGAGCCACTTGAGTTCCTTGCGAAATTGCGAAACATGATCATACTTACGTAGATTAAAAACAAAACGGATACATAAATTTTGCAAGCGCTCAAGCTTATTTAAAAGCTCCTCAGTAGCATCCAAATAGCAAGCATCCGCGTAGTCCAAAATAGGCTGAATTAGAGTCTGAGCAAGTGAGACCTTGATATCTAGGGGCAAAAAGCTCTGGAGGCATTTGAGCGTGTGGAAAGTGTAGTGCACCTTTTTGCTGACCTCGCCAACATGTGTCTCCCAGGATAAAGTGCTGTCCATTACCACGCCCAGATTTTTTACAGTATTAGCGTACACTATTGGAGCACCATCCAGCAAGATAGGGGGAAGACCATTTCCATCCAGACCACCCCTCATCTGCCTGCTTCCAATGATCAGGGCCTGAGATTTAGTGGGATTTATTAAAAGACCGAAAGATTTTGCCCAGTTGCTAATGGCATTCAAGTCGTGATTAACGGCAGCAATAGCCGTTCTGTATTCATTCAGCGCAAAATGACGATACAGCTGCAAGTCGTCCGCATATAGATGGAAGTTAGAAGAGATTACTCGAACGACAGAGTTGATGAAAATGGAGAAAAGCAAAGGAGAAAGAACGCCACCTTGAGGTACACCGGCAATGAGGTCTCGCCAGTCTGAACGTAAGTCATCAAGGCGGACACACTGCGAGCGCCCGTGAAGGTATGAATCGAACCAGGCCACAGATTCCGTGGAAAAGTTAAGTGACTTAAGAATACCGATCAGGATATCGAAGTCCACGGAGTTGAACGCACTACTGAAATCCAGTAGCACTAATACAGTAAGAGATTTGTTCTCCATGGCCCAACGAATATCATCGGTAACCTTTAGAAGTGCTGTCACAGTGCTGTGACCTGGCCGAAACCCAGATTGAAGGGGACAGAGAAGATCATGTTGCGCTAGATGTCTAGATAATTGGCGATGCACTAGATGCTCAAGGACTTTGGATAAGAAAGGAAGGATGGAAATAGGGCGAAATTGGGACAAGAGTGTTGGATTTTGGGACTTGGGTAGTGGAATAATATGCGCTTGTTTCCAGGCCAGATCTCTGTCAATACTTTACCGATTTCAACAATTTATATATCAAATTAAACTAGATTTAACTGACATCATTCTAACGGAGCCCGATTTTATCTGTGATGTGATGCTTGCTACGCTCTAATATGCTGCTGCGAAGCGGGGTGGCGACCTAGTACTCGTAGTTTCGTCATGTCCATCCGTCGTTCCGTCCGTCCGACCTCCGCCTCGGCTTTTCTCCCAAACGGTTAGCTCTAGAAACATGAATCTTTGCACGGATATATATATTTACTACGTCAACAAAGTGTTGAAATAAAATTTAGAAAAATATTTTTATATTGGGTACCTCCCCTACATGTAAAGTGGGAATTATATCTTGTCAACACGTCTATCACATCGTGTCATCATTAAATAGGTATTTTAAAAACATCGAAAGTTGCTTTAAAGTGCATGTTTTTGCTAAAAATGCAACCCCCCTCCCCCCACCCCCCCTCTCTAAAATCTAAACAGCTGTTGTGAAGAACCTGAAAAAAATCATGACGGTAGTCCATGCACTGAATTTTGAAAGGAATTTATAGCGCATTAGATAGCTTTGTTAGTTCAGGAGTTATTATAGGGCTATGATGGGTGACTACGGAACCCTATTCTATGCGTGACCCGACACGCACTGCGCCGATTCTTTTTTTTAAGAATATATACTACTGTCAGGTATTTCAGAAAGACACAACACCAAGTAGGTTTTTAACAATTGTTTATTCTCCCTTATAGCTTCACATCCGGCAGTATGTACGGTCTTATAAGTACACACTCAAAACTTAGCCGAACAAAACTTATTCAGTGGAATCAAAACTTATAATGTCCAAACTTATTGTTTAATTCAAAACTTATTTATTCAAATAAATAATTGAGCCACGGTAATGCGCTTGTCTCGACACAACCGTTCACTACCACGTCTCGACAAGAAGTGCCCTCACTTTTTTGAATTAAAATACAATATGGCCGCCCAGTGTTGCCATTGTTGATTTAAAATTTCTGCTACAAAATAAGAAACCTTACACTACCATAGTCTTTAAGCTCTCTAAAAGTAATTAGGCATGCCTATTTCAAAAGTGTGGCAATCGAACTGAGGGTAATCTTTCTTTTTTTATTAAGTTCCGCGGCCCAAGGCCACGTCCGCTCATACGTCCATTGCCAAGCGCCTCTGGTTAGCATACAGAAAATTTCCAGTAGCGCCCGGCGAACTTTGGTCACCGGATGTTTGGTCGGGTTTCATCCCGCGTCGTTGGAGTTGGGTTTTATTCCGCGTCGGTGAGTGAATCTGGTTGCGTGCTGCAGCACACGACCCTTCTAGCCTGCTTCTATAAGGACGGCGCGTGGCTATCCCACCGTCCTCAGGCCCCAATCAGGGAAGTCGATGGTCCTGAGCGTAAATATGTCTCGGCGCCCTGGCCGCTGACTGCGTAACTCAGCGGGGAGGGTAAACTCCCTCACCCTCTCGACCGCCTCCTTCACGAGCATAACCTGCTCGCAGAACGACACGGCCGAGTTCCACCTACTCCCTTTGTAGACCATGGCTTGAATCATGGTCTCCAGCGAGAGGGTATCCACGTCCAGACCTACTACGACATCCCGGCGCTGGCTCGCCCAGAACTGAGGGTGTCGAAATGGCAAACTAACTTTTCTTCTTCTTGTAAATGAGTGAGTGGCGTTATTCACCAATTTCGCTAATGTCAAGGTAATGTTTCATAGTTCCAGATGTGGGAAAACAAACTCATATGTACCCATACGTTATTCTTAAAAGTGAATAAGCTAGTGTGTGCTAACTCCAGGGAAAAAGTTAGACAAAATTAAACCTCCATCAGGCAGTATTGGCAAACATGTCGAATGGTTTGTTATAGACAAGTCGGCTAATAGAAATTCGTTCGGTATTCACAGCTAGTGAACCAGAAAATTGTCTTGTGGGACATTCACGGTTCACTTGGCGCAACCACCGAACACGGAAATATCCAGATATTTATTTACAATAAGAATTATAATATACATAATATTTTACAATACAAAATATCGTTTAAAAAATCCTCCGCATCGAAGGTTCTAAGAATGCTGGCTATGTTGCTACGTTGGATGGCGATACTTATTTTTTGGGCTAGAAAATAGCCAGCCTTCTGGTCCTGAGAAACATCGATTAAGCGTTTAGCAATGTCTCTATACGCGGCGGCGAGCGCTTGGACCCCATAACCCCAGTGTCTCAACCCCAAACGTTTCAAATATGTAATCCCCTACTGGGTTAGGTTATTCCAAAGCTTATGCTATACGAATACTAGCAAAGTTAGTAGCGAAAAGTGGGCAAATAATCTGCCTATGCAGAGGCACCCATCTCTTCATCCTCGAAGGAGTAGTCAGAAAAGTTTAGTAACAGTTTAGCAAACTATAGTATCAATAAATAAATAATAAATAAATAAATACTCTTTATTGTACACATTATAACAACAAATGGTTTATGACAAGTCTTAAAAAAAATAATGTACAACAGGCGGCCTTATTGCTAAAGAGCAATCTCTTCCAGGCAACCTTAGGGTGGAATGAAAGTTACAAGAAATGATAGGGGTTGTGTACAATGTAATATAATTATATTTAAAAATAATAAATTAATAGGATTTATAGAAGAGAGCAAAATGTTCAATACATTGATAAATGAATATTTATCAGGAGAAACAAGTACATATATATATGAAATTCAATAGAATATACTAACAATAATAGGATATACTAACTTTAAATATACACAAAAAATATATTATAGAAACAAATAGCACTAATTAGAGGAATAGAGATAAAAATCTTTTAACATATTTTTAAAAGATGCAAGTGTTTGTGCGCGTTTAATCTGTAGCGGCAGAGCATTCCATAGACGAACTGCTTGAACAGTGTAGCACTTGTCAGAAAATCTTGTGGAATGCACTGGCATTTCCAGCATTAAATTCTCTGATGACCTTAGAGACCTCGAATGTGTGTCATGTAGGAACATAAATCGTTCTTTAAGATATCGGGGAGTACAAGGATTGAACAGTTTACTGTATAATAGAGTTAGGATATGAGTATTCCGGCGAAGGCGAATTGGGAGCCACTTAAGCGTTTTGCGGAATTCTGATACATGATCATATTTGCGAAGACCAAATATGAATCTAATACAAACATTTTGGAGTCGCTCAAGCTTATCAAGTTGCTCCTCTGTGAGATCAAGATAGCTGACATCAGCGTAATCAAGGATAGGAAGTAATAACGATTGTGCCAGCGCAGTTTTGGTGGCAATTGGAAACAGCATTCGCAATTCCCGTAGTCAATTCCCGTTGGAGATATGTTAAGAGAGCTAAGTATACCAAGCAGAACCTGGGAATCACTTATCACTTTGTTGTCCGTCTGACTGTCTGTCAAGACCCTTTTTCTCAGGAACGCGTGGGAGTACAACGCCACCGAACCAGTCGTATATTTTCGCCAGTAACTTAGTTGATACCACAAAAGGAGCTATTGAAATACTTACATACTATTCCCAATTCTGTGCTTTTGCTGTGTCCTGGCACTTTGTGTTTTCAAAGCCATGAATGTATGCTAATTGTTTTAAAATTCCCATTTCTGACGGAAATTATAAGGAGTAGTGACTACTTACTTTTCGTTGCGAAAATGTATCCCCGTTGAACTAGAACACTTTGTATTTCACGCAGGCAAAGCCGTGGTTATCAGCTAATGTTCTAATATAATGACACTATCACTCATAGTCTCTCTTTTTGTGATTGTTGGTTTAAAAGGCTTTTACTGAATCATTATTCAGCTTTTTTGGAGTTTTTACAACTTTTTGCACAAGTGAATCAAGTGTTAGAAAAGTGTAACAAATGGAACTCTTGAAATAAAGCCAAAATATGGTGACATCATCATTAATTCGAATCAGTTCTGTATTGCTCCCAGACCATTTATTTTAATTTATTAGTTGTTCGTCTCGACTATGCAATGATGGTACAACATTTTTATTTTCAAACAAAAAAATAGGCAAAGAATCTAAAAAAGAGCCTAATTTACTGCTTTTGAAAGTTTGATGAATTTTGATGTGAAATATACAGATAGGATTGCAGAGATGTATGTAGGTAGATATGTAATGAAACATCTGGCCTGACTATTGGGATTTAGGTTCAGATAACAGAACGGTAATTGAATATTTACTATACTACGCCCTGTAGGCTTGCCTTCTAGTACGTGACCAACTTCTTGTCAAATTGTAGATGTATATTTCACACCTCTGCCTACGGGGATATAGGCATGATTGTATATATTGTAAGGGGTGGTGTCATTTCTGCTGAATTCTAGAATTCGCGCGATGTGATCGTTATCCGAGAGTTTGGAAATGTAAATAGTAAAATACATTTCCAAACTCTCGGACAACGATCAATTTATCTTCACGGAGAGACGGACGAATAACTGGCAAATATACCCAATGTTCCCAGAAACTGCAAAAGGCTCCCCTATTACTTGGGACCAACACGATGACTAACAATTTCGGTAAGGTAAACTTCATGTGGTATCGAGGTCAGCAGAGAATTAACCCTCGCGCGGGTCTTTAATGTACCAACAAATAAATAAACCAACTATTTTTCCGAAACGAATTTGTCCTAAAAGGTTTTAAATCAAATTTTCCAATAAAATGTCCACATGACCTCACTCTAACTTTTAATGAAAGCAGTTCCATGTAGATACATTAATAAGAAATAAACGTTTGACAATGAAATTACACATTTCGCCTGAAAAAATTGTTAGCCCCATTTAAACCAATACAGTATCTGACAAAACATTTTGAATAAATTCACTTGTACAGAGAAAATGAACCCCCCTTGATAATGACATGAAAGCATTAAAGTGTATTGTGTATATGGCATGTTGGTCTAGTGGTTATGACCGCTGCTTTGTGGACACGGCAACCGAGGTTCAAATCCTAGGACACAAGTTCTTTTTTTATTCATATAATTATTTTTTTATTTTCTCAAGCACTTTTTGTTAATTAATATTTAAGGAATCAAATTTTATAGTAGGTATGAGGTTTGTAAGAAAAGATAGGCTTATTGCATAAACAATATTAATTTATTTCTCGAATTACATTTCTAGGTTTTTTTCTTTCCTCTTTCCATTACTGGTTGAGTATACAGTTTTTCTATGTGAGTTAAATTGGGGTTACTTATTTTTAAATTTTACCTGACCTAAATTTATTGACAAAATACAATACCCTAAGTGAAGTACGTATTTATTTGTGTACTTAGTGTATTCATCAGATAGCTTTTTAGTTTCTAAGTCAGTATAAATTTATAATATCGTAATGCCAGTCACACGTAGCATGTATTCTGCTCGCCGTGATGAGGCTAAATAAGAAGATATCTTGAGAAAACTTGACCCGACATTGAAGGAATTAGAGGTATCCAAAACGTTGATTAAACAGTTGCATAGGGAAAGAGATGAAAATGAAAAGGAACTATTAGATAGCCTAAATAAATACGACTTCATAAAAAAGCAGATGGCTGAGATGCACACAGAGAATAGGTTAGTGTTAGATGAGCGGGACAGATTACAAAATATTGTGACTGGGTTCAGAGAGTGTAGTGACGAGTATGAACAGGGTCTCAAGCGCATGTCAGTCTTGGAACAGGAACTGCACGAAGCCCACCACCTCATATCCCACCTTGAGGCTGAGAAACTTGACACCATAGTATCCCATACCCATAACTTGTTTGAGGAGTTAGTTGATAGTGTGCCCAGCCTTATTGCTACTGAACCCAGCTTAGAACCCACAATGACTATAGATTTAACAAAGGATGATACCTTAACAGCTCATTGTTCCAATCACAAGATGGGCATAGTTGAGTGCAGTAGAAACAAAATTAAGAAATATGTGAAAATTAATAAATACATAAGAAAAACACAAAAACTTATTAAAAGACAAAAAAGTATGTACAAAAAAGTCAAGTATATTAATGAGAGATGGCAACTAGGCGATGAACTTGACATGTATTCATTATTAATTGAAAATAATATCTCTGATCATAATAACAATATTTTAAAGTTAGAATCAGAAATTATTAATTTAAAAAAATCACTAGACATAATGACTGACAGGTATTGTAATGTTAAAAGTGAGTATCAGGAATACATTCTGGCCATGAAGGATCTTATGAGTCCAAATTCCACATTGACATCAAACAACCATTTAATTAGTCCTGAGCCGGTGTGTAAGTCCTCGCTGACTTCAAACATAAGCCCTTCACTTGAGTCAAACAAGAAACCCAGTGGTTCCTTCACCAAACAAAATATGATTAAATCTGAAATAGTGATGTTTTGTGATGAATTAGGGAAATCAATGGGCCTGTTACTTAGTTCATATTTAGAACAAAATGTTACTAACTATTGTATGCCGGGATTAACTTACTGTAACATTATAAAAAAAATTAAAAATTGTAATGTAAGCAGCAGCTGTACACTTTTAATTTTGATGGGAGATAGGGGAAATGCAGACAGAAATTTAATTGTAAATTTTTCAGAATTACTGAGCTTATTAGATGTTAAAAACATTATTTTATTCACACTTCCTTATAGCCGCAGCTTGTCACAGGCCGAAAACAATCTTAGATATAAGCTAAATCAAACAATACATACATTGACATTTCATAATCCAAATAAATTCCATCTGATTGACATTAACATGTATTTAGAAAATACATTGTTATTGACGGAAGATAAATTCTATTTGAATAGATATTTTAAGAGACAGATAGCATCTTCGCTATCATATTTTATTAGTTATTCAGCCAAAAACTTGGCTAAACAATCTGCTTTTATTGAGCAGAAAAGTGACAATGTTTGTCTTGTGACCTTGGAATCTGTTCCAAAAAAGGGTGACAATAATTTAAACTTAGTTGTAGGACAATAGAGGAAATCCCTAGCAAATTAAATTTAAGGACAAAGGAAAAATCTATGTTTATGAATATTTTTCATCAAAATATTGAAGGCTTTTCTGGCAAAGAGTTAGAACTAGAATTATTTTTAAATGAAAAACGTATCCATGTACTTTGTTTAACTGAACACTGGTTAAAAAAACATGAACTCTTAGTTAATATTGATAATTATAAAATCATTAGTGCGTTTACTAGAGATTCCGCTATAAGAGGTGGGTCTCTCATTTTAATTAATGACAAATTAAAATCAAAAGACCGAAAAGACGTAGTAGCACTCACAAGTGAGCGAAATATTGAACTATCATGTGCAGAGCTAGAACAATATATTATTATTAGCGTCTATAGACCTCCTTCTGGAGATTACTACCTGTTTGAGTCCATAATGGAGGAAGCCTTAAAAAAGGTATGTAAATGCAAGAAGACTATGTATGTGGCGATTTTAATATTAATATTTTAGAAAACTCTCAGAACTCGCTAAGGTTCCTCAACCTTTTTAAATCTTTTAACTTACAAAATCTTTTTTGTGAACCAACTCGCACCACAGCCACATCAGCTACCTGCTTAGATAATATTTTTTCTAACAGCGATGTAGATGAGAAATCTATAATACATTTTATAAATTCAGATCAT
The DNA here is from genome assembly GCA_963556515.1 of Nudaria mundana. Classification (NCBI taxonomy): domain Eukaryota; kingdom Metazoa; phylum Arthropoda; class Insecta; order Lepidoptera; family Erebidae; genus Nudaria; species Nudaria mundana. The sequence continues at coordinate 20,133,815 of OY748299.1, forward strand.
GCAGGTCAGTTAGCTAGATTTAAGTACCAACATGTTCCATTATCAAAAAATATTGTTTGTAGACCAATCACAACTTATAGATTAGAAAAATTTAAAGAAAACATTAAGAATAAAGTACAGCTTTTGGAGTTGAATAATGATAAAAACCCGAATGATCATTACGGAGATTTGTTCGGAGTAATCAAATACGAATGTGATAACATTTTCACTAAAAAAACAATAAATGTAAATCAATTCAAAATTAAACTTAGTGATTGGGCTACGCCTGGAATCTATAAAAGTAGAAGGAAATTATATGAATTATACGAGACATAGGGATCTACTAATGAGCCACAAGTAATTGAACAGATTAAGAAGTACTCCAAACCATTCAAAAAAGTATGTTCAACAGCTAAATCTAATTATATACGGTTTAAAATTTAAAAATCTGATAATAAAACGAAGGCAATATGGAATGTTATTAACAAAGAAACTTGTAAAGCAAAGTCACGTGATCGATCCTTCGAGTTAAAAATAGATGACAAACATATTAAAACTGATTCTGAAGTGGCCAATGCAATTGAATCTTTTTTCACAAATATTCCAATCACCACTACAAATAAGTTAAATTCGTCAAAAAACGTAGCCAATTCTCTTCTTAAATCTAGTGTTGATAAATGTAGAATTAACTTTGATTTTCAGTATATTGACTCTGTCACTATACTTAAAACTTTTAAACAACTTAATATAAAAAATACCGAGGATCTTTGGGGCATTTCAACAAATATAATAAAATCGATAGTGCCCGCTATAGCGCCTCACCTTGCATTCATATTCAATAAATGTATAGATGAAAATCAGTTTCCTAATCTTATGAAGTACAGTAAAATCATTCCTTTATTTAAAGCAGACAAAAGTAAAACCCTCAGTAAAATTTTTGAAAAAATAATATTTAATCAATTGCTTTCACATTTTACAGACAATAAGTTACTTCATAACAAACAGTTTGGTTTCACTAAAGGCAGGAACACAACGGATGCAGGAGTTGCACTTGTGAAACATATATTTGATGCTTGGGAGGAAAAGCAGGATGCCATTGGTATATTTTGTAATCTATCAAAAGCTTTTGATTGTGTTGATCATGAGACTTTGCTACTAAAATTAGGTTATTATGGTGTTTCGAACAGCTCACTTGGCTTACTCGAGTCTTACATCACTGGTAGACTACAAAAAGTAAACATTAATGGCACCGACTCTTCTGGCGCCTCATTAGTCATGTGAGTACCCCAGGGTTCGATATTAGGACCCCTTTTATTCTTAGTATACGTAAACGATCTTCCTTATTTCACTAAAAATCTTTGTGAGATAGTATTATTTGCTGATGACACATCATTAATTTTTAAAAGTGATAGACAAAAAGTAGCACTTGACGATGTAAATAATAACCTTTCGAAAATATTGCATTGGTTCACAAGTAACAACTTGCTGCTCAATGCGAAGAAAACAAAATGTGTAAAATTTACTATGCCCAATGTTAGACAGGTGGATACTCATATTACTATGAATAATGAATTAGTTCAAATAGTCAATACCACAGTTTTTCTTGGGATAACTCTAGATAGTAAACTACAATGGGGTCCTCATATCACAGCCTTGGCAGGAAGACTTAGCTCAGTTGCCTATGCGGTTAGAAAGATAAGGTCACTGACTGACGAAAAAACGGCACGATTAGTTTATCTTAGCTACTTTCATAGCGTTATGTCATATGGTCTGCTGCTGTGGGGCTCAGCTGCCGATATTGAGACAATATTCATATTACAGAAACGAGCTATACGAGCAATCTATAGACTCGGACCCCGTGACTCGCTGAAAGAACTATTTAAAGAAATTAATATTTTAACAGTTGCTTCTCAATATGTTTACGACAACATCTTGTATGTACGGAAGAACATAGATCTCTTTAAAAAAAAATTCCGATAACCATAATTTTAATACAAGAAATAAAAATAAACTGGCAATGACAAAAATTAGACTTCATAAAGTTGGTAATTTGTTTGTAGGCAAATGTATAAAAATTTATAATAAAATTCCTCAGTATTTGGTTGACATGCCTCTTAATAAGTTTAAAATAGTAGTTAAAAAATGTTTGATGATGAAAGGCTACTATAATGTAGACGAATATCTTAATGATAAAAATGCATGGTCACCCTAATCTTCTGTTGTTGGCCACTCGTATAATACAATATAAACTAATTGTAACAATGTAAACAAAACAATCTTAAAAAAGAAAATGGATAATCTACCTGAGTTTCTTGCTGGTATCTTCTCAGGAGAACCAACTTACCGAACCAGCGAAAGAATAATTTTCTAATGGTTATTTATGTACTTACTTAATTTAGTATTTTTATAATATTACTTGACAAAATTGTAAAATTTTGACATTCATATGTGCTCTTTATATGCCTAAACTGAATAAATGAAATTGATTCTTGATTCTTTATTGAAGTATAAAATGTTTACTTAATATACTGAATATCGCCGCGTCACATGACTCACGAATGACGTCACGTGATGCGATCGTTCGCTGAGCTGCGAACGAGCGAGCAGCTTCATCTGCCTTTTTTTTGCATGTTCATATTAATTTGTAATTTTCTGATATTTTTGTCTTTCGGCTCAATTGTATACCAAGATACAATTTACTCACAAAAAAATACCACATTAATTTATGTGCTGTTTGAGGATACGAACTCGCATCTCCAGCGCCAGTCGATCACCTAGGTCGTGCCTTATACCACTAGGCTATCGGTTCACTTGATAATAATAGCGAAGATATGAATAGCATTACTCCTTTTATCGAACAAAGTTGATTACGGTGTAATTTACTAGACCTTAAGGTTTAAATTTCAACTTCCACCATATGTGATAATAATAACTGCTCAATAGACTAAAAGATAAGGTTGAAATTAGTATAGATTTCTCGTTTAGTTCAATAGATTACGCTTGATACAGTTTGTTGCACTACCGTCATGTTTTACTTCAAAAACTTATCTGCTGTATGAGCTGCGGCTATAGTATTATAATATCTGTGACAGCTTACTAAGGTTGCAATTAGAATACTTCTTTGCCTTATTTACTAATCTGTGATTGAAGGTAACTTTATAATACGTGGTAATTTGCATTGGTGTTAATCCTCCTCGTAATATTATTCAATATATTAAGTTTTGGATCAGTTTTTTGAGTAAATTGAAAGTATGGTTCGATTAACAACATTTTTGAAAGCTAAAATTGTTGTTCTCTGGGAGCAAGAACAAAGCATAAAGAAAATAGCACGAGATATGGGCATAACGGTAAGAGTTACGATAAAAATATATTAAATACCTATTTATTGCTTAATCATGTTACATTTTCATTTACAAGTTAGTTTTCTTGAATTTCTTAAATAAATAAATAAATATGTTAGGACAATTCACACAACGCCATCTAGTCTCAAACTAAGCAGAGCTTGTGATATGAGTACTAGATAAACTGATATAAATACTTATATACATTTTTTTTGTATATACATACATATTATGCAATATAAATATGGACAATGCAATGCTGATGCCTTTCCCACCACGACCTCATATTCCTTTCCTATAAACTCCGTCCTCCTAAGGCTAGGCCGAAAATTCTGTGGCAGCGTAACTTTAGTAGCATGGATCTTGATAGTCTTCGGGAGGATGCCAACAGTATTAATTGGGGACCGTTATTTACTTCGCACACTGTCGATTCAAAAGTCGAAGTTTTCACATCAAAATTAATCGAACTTTATGATACGCATGCACCTATACGCCCAATTAAAATTAAACATTTACCCGCACCCTGGATCACTGATAGCATAAGGAGTATCATGGCAAAGAAAGCAGCAGCTAAGTGTAAGTACAAGTTTCGACCGACTGCTGAGAACTTGGACAAGTGTGTGGCTTTACGGAATCACTGCAATAAGGTGTGTAGAAACGCACAACGCCAGCATATTCACGCCTCGATCGAAAACGGCGATCCAGCTAAAATTTGGAATTTTTTGAAAACTATAGGAGTTGGAAAGACGAAAGAAGTAATATCTCCTAAAACCGTCAACCTTAAAGCACTCAACTTGCATTTCTCCTCTTCATCCAATTTTACAGGGACCACAAAGGCAAATACACTGAATGATATTTCATTACTTCCGACTCCTGATTACCCACCGTTTGTTTTTGATCAATTCACTTATTGTGGTGTTAAGCAGAGCGTTATGTCCATTACATCTAACGCGGTTGGTGGTGACTGTGTCAGCCGGAACATGATCATTCCTATTCTTACCCAAATTCTTCCTATCATTACTCACATCTTAAACTTCTCTATCTCCTCCGGCTTCTTTCCTGCAGTTTGGAAGGAAGCACAAGTTATCCCACTTCCTAAAAACCGAAATCCTACCACGTACTCCCACTTTCGCCCTATTTCTATACTGCCTTTTCTCTCTAAAGTACTTGAGCGCCTAGTTCACACCCAGCTTACTTCCTTCCTCTCCAAAAACTCACTATTTAATTCCTTCCAATCTGGCTTCCGTCCCGGCCACAGTACCGCTACCGCCTTAATTAATGTCACTGAGGACATAAGATTTGGTATGGACCAAGGAAAAGTCACATTACTGTCACTTCTTGATTTTAGCAACGATTTTAATACTGTTGACTTTCAAATTCTTCTTGGAACTCTTCGCTCTATTAACATATCTCCAACGGTGATTGATTGGTTTCGCAGTTACCTGTATGGCCGCCGGCAACGTGTACGCATTGAAGACACCTTTTCTTCCTGGACTGATGTTACTGTCGGTGTGCCGCAGGGTGGCGTTCTATCTCCACTTCTCTTCACAATTTTTATAAATTCTATTTCTGTACAATTAGTTTCATCCTACCACCTTTATGCAGATGATCTCCAAATTTACACACAAGCGCCACTGGAGAATTTACACGAAGTATTTACTACGATCAACCTGGATCTGGAGATAATATGTGATTGGAGCATTCGACATGGGCTTCAAGTGAACCCCGCAAAGACCCAGGTGATTCTAATAGGTGGCCCTAGGACGATGTCACGTATCGACTTGTCACAGTTGCCCCAAGTTATCTTCAACGGAACTCCAATCGAAGTGAGTAACAGTGTAAAGAACTTGGGTATTTACTTGGATAGTACGATGTCTTGGGATCGTCAAGTGCAGGAGGTTGGACGCAAAATCTTTGCATCAAATGGCTCACTGCGCAGGCTGCAAAATCTCCTTCCAACAGCTACTAAAGTTACGCTGGCACAGTCTCTATTGCTCCCACTTCTCGATTATGCCGACGTCAGCTATCTTGACCTTACGGAGGAGCACCTTGATAAGCTTGAGCGCCTTCAAAATGTCTGTATTAGATTTATATTTGGCCTACGCAAGTATGATCATGTGTCTGAGTTTCGGAAAACGCTCAAGTGGCTCCCAATTCGCCTTCGCCGAAATACACACATTCTTTCACTGCTATATAGTATACTCTTCAATCCTCGCACTCCCCAATATCTTAAAGAACGGTTTAGGTTCCTTCATGACACACATTCAAGATCTTTGAGGTCATCTGCAAATTTGATGCTGGAAATGCCAGCACACTCGTCTACTTACGCAGACAAATCTTTCACGGTCAGGGCGGTTCGTTTGTGGAATGCTTTGCCACTTCACATCAGACGTGCGCAGTCTCTTACTTCTTTCAAAAATATGTTAACTGTTTACTACCTTTCTCTAACCAATATTTAGAATGTTTATGTATTTTGTGTATTTCAAGTATTTATGTAAGTATTCTTTCTTTTCCTATGATATTATTACTACCTGGGTTAGTTTATTAGTTCATTTATATTGTTATCCTACTCTTTCTTATCTTTATTTTTTTTTTATTTACTAAGCTTTATTTTTCTTTTCTCTTTCACGTTTTGTACACTACCCTTTTAATTTATTTAACTCGCTATCCATCCAAAGGTTGTCTGGAAGAGATCGCTTTTAGCGATAAGGCCGCCTTTTGTACTATCTTTAAGTTAAGTCTCCTAATTGTATGTTTTCTTTTTTGTGTACAATAAAGAGTATTTGTATTGTAATGTATTGTATTGTATTATACATAGGAAACACCCAGACTTCGGTACAAACGTTTGTATCATCACACAAAGTTTGTCCCGACCGGGAATCGAACCCGAGACTCCGGCGTCGAAAGTGGATGCACTACCGACCACGCCACCGAAGCAGTGAAGTTCTTTTATTTATTATCATTTTCATTACAGAGAAATACAGTGCGTAGATGGATTCGAAGGTATCAAGCGACGGGTGATATAAAATGGGAACGCCAGCCAGAAAGATTCAACTTACTGACGATCATCGCACCAACCGAGTAAATTTTACTACTCGTTATTTAAATTTCGACTGGGAAAACGAAATTGTTATATTTACCGACGAAAAATGCTTCAAGTCAGATAGGGATGGCCGAAAAATTTTATGGAGAAGAAGTGGCCAACGGTTCAACCCTAAAAACGTATAGACTTGAGAACAAGCGGGCGGTTAGCATTAGGTAAGTAAATGATTATATTCTTTAACATAAAATAAATTAATAATAACATAAAACTAATACATACATATATCAATATAATAATAACAATATAACAATATTTCTAATTATTATTGCTGCTGACATTGATTTACATATTGCAACAGATTTGAAAAGGTTTATTATTTTAGGTTACTGGGGATGGATGTCTTCAATGGGCCCAGGCGAGCTAGTGGAAATAGGTGGCCGCATGAACAGTGAGCGATACCTTGAAGTGTTGAATGACGTAATGCTGCCTTCAGTGCGGGTCGCATATCCAGAAGGACAAATTTACCTGGTTCAGGATAACTCTTCAGTGCATCGGTCCCGAATTGTGCAAGACTGGTTAAATGCACAAGAAGATATAACGGTGTTTGAGTGGCCGGCTAAAAGCCCGGATCTTAACCCTATAGAAAACTTATGGGGTCAGATGGTTTTAAACTGGGACTCAAGTGAAATAAAGTCAAAAAAAAATTTGGATGAAGAGGTAAACAGAACTTGGGAACTAATGCGAAATAGTGCCGCAAGTTTTAATATGGTGTCGGGGATGAAAAGTCGTCTTCAAGAAGTGATAGACAGTGAGGGCCATCCTCTCCGTTATTAATGCAGTTTATCGATTCTTACCCAGGACAAATCTTTGTGTGCTGAACACGATTATTTGTTATGTGTCTGGGTGTAATTAATCTAAAAAAAATATTTAAAATAAGTATTATATCCGTTGTCTAGTATCCATATCACATTAAGGCGCTTATTTTAGGCTAGATGACGCTGTGTATAAAGTGTCCTAACATTCATAATAATAATATTATATTATTAATACCTAATCCCATTACAAGTTTTTGTTTACAAGTTTAGTAATCTTCTAATGTGTTAACGATGCACCATCTGACCTCACATATTTTTCTAATGATGTGTTAAAAGGGTTACCTACTTATCAGAAAATGTGATCAAAGAGGAAGATGTATATTGCTATACTGTTATAGTTTAGCATGTTGGTTCTTTCTTTGTGATTCACAGGAACAAATAACATTTCATTTTTCAACCATTATTTTATATTCAAAGATTATACAGAGTGTAAAAAATTTATGTTTGCAACTTTAAATAAATAAGTAAATAAATTTTGTAGTTATGTTTCTAGAATTATCTAATATTAAGTAAACATTTCATACTTCACTTAGGGTATTGTATTTTGTCAATAAATTTAGGTCAGGTAAAATTTAAAAATAAGTAACCCCAATTTAACTCAGATAGAAAAACTGTATACTCAACCAGGAATGGAAAGAGGAAAGAAAAAAACCTAGAAATGTAATTCGAGAAATAAATTAATATTGTTTATACAATAAGCCTATCTTTTCTTACAAACCTCATACCTACTATAAAATTTGATTCCTTAAATATTAATTAACAAAAAGTGGTTAATTAAAAAAACCAAAATAAAAAAATAATTATAAGAATAAAAAAAGAACTTGTGTCCTAGGATTTGAACCTCGGTTGCCGTGTCCACAAAGCAGCGGTCATAACCACTAGACCAACATGCCATATACACAATTATTCAAAAATCTTTAATGCTTTCATGTCAGTATCAAGGGGGGTTTATATTTACATTTATAAAAATCTTAGGCGATATATATTTCCATTTTTTGGCACACGTTTACTTAAATTGGGAAACTGCGGTCACGATTCGTCATCTTCGACTGTTTGACTGTTCAGACTTGCAGAGTTGGTGTTAGTTGTTCAGACCGGTTATCAGCGCTCTATATAAACGTAGTATGAGATATAGTTGCCCTGAGCGTGATTCCTTCATTATAATTTAGTTCTAAGTATCTAAACGTTTATAAACTTAACAAGATCTAGCTTCAAAACAACATCAGAATATTATGAATTCAGCAAAATATACGAGTCTCTCAACAATTTCCATTGACCTAAATCCCGTTACGCGATATAAGCGAATGTCGATGGTCGGTCGAGATGACCCCTTAACCTTTTACTAGGACACCACTCGCAGGGTTGAGGAGGCTCAACACTTGTCTTATGAATGGAAGGACAAGCACACGTGGAATAAAATGAAAATAATATGGAAAAGGGTTGATACTTCCATGTAGATAGCTAAGAATATGGGGGTTAGTGTAGGTATTATTAAAAAAAAGTTATCAGATTTTTAATACAACGTTTACCTAGTATTTTTCGAACAATACAGAGCTTGATCTCAGCCTATTTTCTGGGTATAGGCCTCCTCGAATGAGAGGGAAAACCTACATTATACCACGCTGGCCGGACGAGTTGGGGTATACTATATATATATTATGTTACGGCTAATACCCGAAGTGCGGCTGCACCTAGTTTTAGCCGGTTAGAACTAGGTGTAGCCACTTACTCTTAGTTAAACCTAGTATGGGTAGGTTAGGTTAGGTTAAAACTGTGACCACTTACGCACGAGCCGAGCGAGCGAAGCGAGCGGTGCCGCGGCAGCGGCCGGCGAGTGCCAGCGACTTGCATTAATAAAAAAAAGAGATTTCTCCCAGGTGAAAGTGACAACTGGACCTAGTTGTAGCCGGCATGATGAAGGCTAGACCTAGTTTTACCCGAAAACAATCGGCTCGTACTAGGTTTAACCAAGAGTAAGTGGCTACACATAGTTCTAACCGGCTAAAACTAGGTGCAGTCGCACTTCGAGTATTAGCCGTAACATATATATATAGTATAGGAGTTTGTGTCGAGTTTTCCTTCTCTAAACATAGTTTCTTAAATATAGTTAGCTAAATACATACTTAAAAGAACCCAAAAGAAACATTTGTGGCTGAGAATCCGTCAATGTGAGTTTGTAAGTCACTGTCTATGCGTGTACATCCGATGAATGTGAACAGAGCTTTAAACTGACTGGTTTCGCCTCACGGCATCATCAGAGACATCAATAAAATCACAGCGTCCCAGTTTCAAAGTTCTAAGGAGCAAACAGAGTACCTATACTTATATTAAAGGACAGATTATTTCTTATATCTGCACGTATTTAGCGTAGGCAGTCTCACAGGAATGTAATTTAACGAAGCGATCAAAGCCATGGAATCAAATATTCCAGTTGATGAAATTAAAATCGATAACATGTAATCTTTTATCTGTTTCTTATATGTTAATACTTTTATGTGTGTGAAGAAAAAGGTAAAAAAAGATAATAAGAAATATATGCAAAATTAGGTACAATTTTTTTTTTTTAATCACTAGTTTAACCCTTCACTAACTACGCTACGGTCGACCCTGCATTTTTTTCGTTGTTTATGTTTTGACCGAGCGAGCGAAGCGTCTATATTTCGAGATAGGACAATTTTGCTTTCGTCCGTCTGTATGTATGTATGTGTGTTCCGGGTTAGCAGCCAAAGTTTCTATCCGATCTTCACGAAACTTGGCACAAGTATTGCTTGAGTTAATACAATTTTTCCTCTTGAGCTTTTTTGGATTGAGGGGAGTATGGGGTAAATATGGTCAAATAACGTTTTAATATTTTTCAGGGCTAGCGGTCCCCTCTGATCTTCACGAAACTTGGCACAATTAACTTGGCAACAAAGAAACAATATTTTTTGGAAATAAAGTTTAAGAATTAGGTACTGAGTGCTTTCAAATAAAAACAACCTTTAAAAGGTATTTCATTTGTTCAATATGTTTGTTACCTACTCAAAATCCCAGAAACTCCCCGTATTAAGTATAGAACCAAGAAAATTACTCATAATTGATATATAAACCATTATAATGTCAAAGGTTTATGATCACGGTTGGACTAATCTAATCAAAATGTCGGGAATTATTATTATACCTTTGGATTTGCCGTAAAAGCTTAGAAACAAAATTAGTTATGAATATGAGCGTATATAAGGGATATATTAACGTTAATGGCGTCTTAAAGGTAATATCGAACAGTTGGCTTCGAGTTAACCTATTTAATATGACGACAATCATCTATATTTCAAATTAAAGTGATTAGAGAGTAGGTATATCAGGGTGTTGCTAGGTTGACAGCTTTAGATAATAAATAAATAAATAAGATAGCACAATTCACACAACGCCATCTAGCCTCAAACTAAGCAGAGCTTGTGATATGAGTACTAGATAAACTGATATAAATACTTACATACATTTCTTTTATAAATACATATAAAATTATTATACATAGGAAACACCCAGAATTCGGCATAAATGTACGTGTCATCACACAAAGTTTGTCCCGACCGGGAATCGAACCCGAGACTTCGGCGTCGAAGGCGGATAGACTTTCGACCACGCCACCGAAGCAGTCAGTGATGCTATATACCTACATACATTGATATTATTATACTCAAGGTATTATCCCCAAAAGGATAATCAGAGGTACATTATACGTCCACACTAAAGTTTCCAGTAACTTTGTTAGTCCCACGTTATAGGGGGCAGGCCTATTGCCGTTACCAGGCTCTTACGGAAATCCTTATCAACTGTACTTAACATAAATTTTATAAAACAAATTCCTCCGCTGCGTCTGTCTACTCGCAATAAACTCAAAACTACTGCATCGATTTTCATAAGGTTTTCATCAATGGATATAGTGGTTCTCGACGAAAGTTTCAGATTATAAAAATACTTTAATCGAGCAAAGCCGCGGCTTCTTTATAATAAAATACTCCTAAAATTAATACCGATAAATAAAATTTAAGTATTGTAACGAGACTACCACCGAAGATTTTAGAGATTGCGTCACTCGCCATTCTATATCGTACTACTGAGTTAGTTCCGAAGATGTAACTAGATGGCGCTACCGGTAACTTTAGAAGTCGGTGTCAAGATTCTCGAAGGGTCAATGACCTCCTCGGCATATTATTGATATTGTTGTGAATCTTGTGAATTCCTTGCTACGAGTAGGGACTAGGAGCGTGTGCTGGATACCTCAACCACTGCTTGAGTATCCATGTGACCTCTTAGGACTGACTCAAGGACGGTATACGGCCATCCACCCCTGCTGGGTGCTATATACCTACTTGAGGGCGCTCATAGGAAAGCCGGATGTCAGAGGCTATATTTTTTGATTACTATTATACTTCGTTAAACCACTCTCCGAGTACTTTTTTGTGTACCCCGCTCCACTACCCCGTTCTACAGTATCTGTGGGTAATTTCAAATTGCCAGCTTTTTACTCACCGTGTGTCTGTATGTTTGTTCCCGCTAATCTCTGGAACAACAGAACCGATTTTAACGGGACGTTCACTGGCAGACAGCTGATACAATAAGGTGTAGTATAGGCTACTTTTTATCCCGGGAATGTGTTCCCGCGGGAATTGGGAACCATAAAACTATTTCACGCGGGCGAAGCCGCGGGCGTCCGCTAGTACCTAATATTATTTGAGTTTGAGAATTTTCGGAAATGTCACAACAGAACTCCCAAAAACTGAGCACCAACTTTGTAACAAGTTTTGATCTCGTTTACATCTGATTACAAGAGAAGTGTATAACTTAACCAAAGGTTCTAATATAACTGTACTTACATCTTTACAAAGATAGAAGAATATATACGAGTAGGCATAGAATAGGGAATAGTAGGTATTACCTGACACAGGTACTTTTTATTAAATTCATTCGGTCATTTTGGACATAACCCATTATAAGTGTGCCCGGTGACGGCAATAGGCTTGCCCCCTATTACGAGGGACTAAAAATACTGGCAAATTATGGGTGTGTAATGCAGCTTTGCCTACCCCTGCGTGCCTGATGTGTGTGTGAGGTAGGTAATAATAATATAGTTTAATGATTATATTTTAGTCAATTATTCACAGCTAGACAAATCTTACTATTTATACTGTCGATTGACGGCACTTGGTAGAATCTGCTACACATACACGCTGATTTTATCATCGTCAGCAGTCGAAAGGGTTCGCTCTCGGAATAATATTTGGATTCCTTTTTTAACATCTAAATTACTGTACTGATAATAATAAAAAAATTTGTCATTTCTGTAATTCTTCTCACTCGATCAAGTTTAACATTAGTAGCAGTACGATATTTCATTGATGAATTGACGCGGACGCGGACGCACACACTCATCCATCCTTCGAGCGCTTCTAAGTACCGCGCAAATCATGTGTTAGGGAGCAATGACCCCGCGCAGCCAATATGGCCAGTATCACTACGAAACATACCTACTTGAACATAAAATACACACTCCAATTTCTCCTTCGTACTTTACACGGGCTTAGGACCGTCTGTAATACCTACTTTATTATTAACAATAGCGACTTAATGACTTTTGAACTATGTAATAATAATAATAAAAATACACTGAACTACAACTGACTGCGAGGAGGTATTTCAGGCGTATTTAAAAAATTGGAGCTATTTACAAATAAAATCAAACTTACATACCTATTTACAGTTTATTTACACTAATTTACAGTTCTCTGTACCGAAGTAACTGCTCGATATGGAGTCCATTCCTTTCGATACACAAACGTGTACGTGTTAATTGATTGTCTTTCAACTTGTTCGATGTGTCTCTATCACTTTTCACAATATCAAAAGCGTCCACTATCGCACTGCGTAGTTCTTCGCGGGTTTGATGACTTCCATTTGGAAATAATCATTCAAACGTCCTCGGGCTTGTGCATGTAACGGTGTCCGGAATTGTCCGTGGTCGAGTAAGCGCTGGGTTGCAGCCAAGATGGTCCCGCGTGTCGGCACTTGAGGATCCCTGACTCCTCGTAGCCGTAACGCATTTAAGTGCTCCGGCTGGGAGTACAATCGCCTAGCCTCTTGTAGGTTGTGGTTAGCAATGGCATACAATTGTACCATTGCTAGATACTCCACGTTCGAATATTCGTACTGACGACTCATTTTACTCACTGACACACACGATTACGCAACAGACACCGGCGCTGTCACGAGGTCTACTGGACGGGCGAGCCGCAGCACGCAGTGTCGGCGCGTCGCGCCGACACTGCGGGCTGCGGCTCGCCTTCGGAGGGGTACGCTGAGGTGGGGGCCGGCGGCGGCGTACGCTTGCTTTGTGCCAGCGCATTGTTGAATGAAAACGAACTGTACAGTAACTATCGTTGTAAAACTTAAGTATTTAAGAGAGTGAGTTCACTACAACGGGTTCTCCTTTGATATCTAGAAACTAAATATTTTTTTTAGATTTCTAAAAAAAATGTGTTTGTTTTTCAAAGTAATGCTGCCAGTTGGTTCAAAAATTATTCCGAAAGCGAACCCTTGCGTAGTGCTGACGGTAATAAAATCAACGTGTATATTGCATAAAAACACATATTTTTCCACTGTTATAATTTTATTTTTTCCTGACCGGTTTCACCTCACGGCATCATCAGAGATTAATCCTACTAATATTATAAACGCGAAATTTTGTGAGTATGTAAGTATGTATGCATGTATGTATGGAAGGATGGATGTTTGTTACTCTTTCACGTAAAAACTACTGAATGGATTTTAATGAAACTTTACAATAATATAGCTTATACATCAGAATAACACATAGGCTACAATTTATAAAGATATTGTGTGAATTGTTCAAAATATGACGCGGCGCGACGGGAACGGAAAAAAATCCAAATTACCACGCGGACGAAGTCGCGGGCGACCACTAGTACAAAATATAGTTTTAATTCACATAAAAATATCGTACTACATATTCATACGGGCATCAAAACACTAGTATCATAATTATTTTTATGGGGGTATATGAAAATAAAATTAAATGATAACACCACCACTTCTAAATTTACCCCGAAAACTGGGAGAATAAGTACTAAGAAAATGTCTAATAAATTACATTAAATGTCATTACAAGTCAAAATATTACATTAAATGTCAACTGCTGGCGTTCAACGCGTTGGATTGGAACGCCCTTGAGACCCTAGAAATAAATAGATTATTAAATACCAACAGTAAAGCAAAATTGGTTACTAGACCGACATCGAACCCAAAAATGTGATTAAAAATTTTTTGTCTGTCTGTCTGTCTGTTTGTTCAGGCATCACGCAAAAACTACCGGTTCGATTACGATGAAACTTGGTACAATTATTCTTTAATATCCTAGGCACCACGCTGGGTACTTTTTATCCCGGAAAAGTATATACAATAAAAAACAAACTTAATTTTGCGGTTCGACCCCTAGACCCGATTACTGTACCAACCGCAAATAAAAAGTTTGTCGTAGGTTACGTCACCCGCAGTGGAGTTCACTAAGGGGCACTGCACACGGCTAAGATACTATAATATTTTATCTTAAGATACAATATCGCTCAACAGCTATAATTAATAAATCAGTAATTGGTGATCAAGAAAGCTATATATAACACGCAGGCGGAGCTGCGGGCAACAGCTAGTATGTAAATAAAAATGAATAAACAAACAAAGAAATTCCAATAAAAATATTTATTGTCATAATAAATCAACAGAAACAATCACAAAACAAGTTGAATGCTAATCTTTATTATTCTTGGCATAATAATTGTGAACTAACGTCAGCACACAGCAGTTGAGTTGATGGAAATCTTGCTTCAGTAGTTCTGTGTTTTAGTGATGAAAACAGTTGATTATTATTAAGTTAACTGCGTGTCTAATATATAAGATATAATAAAGATATTATGTCAATAGAAGAAATATCAAAAGACTAAGACAGATATTGATTTTGAAAAGTGAAAAATGTTATCAAAATTTTTAATAATATGCATTTTACTAACGAATGTTATTGGAGAAGATACAGAAGACGAAGAAGAAGAAGAAGTAACTGGAACTGGTTTAGAAAATACAGCTTTATTTAAATTAATTGGACGAGTTTTAGCTAATGTACCTTATTTATTTATAAATAGAGATGAAAAACCTTTTCGGAGGGTAGAACGCAAACCCAAAACGCATAACTTTAAACTATCATTCAATCTACCGAATCTGAATAAGCCAATTTTTATAAACAAAAATTCTGATGGTTTGCCAGTGTTTAAAAAATTGAACTTTTCGTCTGCTAAAGGTAAAGGGCATGTACTTGATTAAAATAAATACAGAACAAGTGTGTGTGTGCGAGTGGAGATATGTCTTCTTTCTTCTTTATATAATACTCTCTGATCGCCGCAGCTCCGCTCGCGTGATTTAGTTTACTTGTTCCCGGTTACCGGGATAAAAAGTAACGTATGTTACTCAGGGTGAATGTAGCTTTCCAATGGTGAAAGAATTTTTGAAATCGGCACAGTAGTTTTTGACTTTATTCATTACAAACATGCAAAAATACAAATCTTTCCTCTTTACAATTGTAGTATAGATAATTCTTGTGTCACAGTGTTAGTAATTATTCTCCTCCGAAACGGTTCAATTGATTTATATGAAATTTTATATGCATATCAGTAGGTTTGAGTTCTGAGAATAGTCTACTATCTATTTTTCATACCCCTAAGTGATAAAGGTTGTAACATTTTATTTTTATTTTTTGGACAAAATTATTTTATTTTACTTTTTAATAATGTGGCATTAAAACAATACATAGAACTCTACCTCCTCTGATGATGCCATAAGGCGAAAGGCTTACCAAAAATAAAAATATTTGTGTACATATTTGTTTTATTTTTCAAAAATGTATCCTAAATTTTCACCCTTCTATCACCAACCCCTACTTTTTAATAGTCCCTGTTTCCCTTGGTCACGACAGTTCTTATGAAAAAACAATGCGATTTTCGCCGGGACAGCTAGTATTTTCTATATTTTAAGTATACAGTACGTAACCACAGATAAAAGAAAACTAATACTAAGAAATGGGTATGTTTTTCCGCAGATTTATATTACGACTATTTCCCTAGCACCAGGGGCCTAAGTCGCGTAAATGAACGTAAAACGCCATGCTACTGCTGTACTACTACGTTGCAACTGCTATTGGTCAACAAATCGGTACTCTGCTAAACTCACAAGTAACGCGCCAGGATGGCGCCAGAAAGACACCAAACCGAATGACTGCAAAAATCCCGGGAACTTTCATCCCGCAAACATACCCAAGATTCCCAGTACCCCATATCTCGAAAACTAAGCATCCCAGGTCCATTTTCCCCTTATTTTCCGGCCCCATAGTACCCTAAGTAAGTATTTGAATCCCATCTTCCCACAAAATTTTTCTTCCCAATTCTCATCCTACTTTCCATAAAACTTGAAGCCCCTCTATTCCGGTAACGGAGCTTCCCAGCTCAATTCTGAGCAAATTTTTGTTCCCCTGCCACTCCACCGAGACGTATGTTATACGCCTGCTAAAAAAATCCCGGGAATTTCCATCCCACAAAAATACCCAAGATTCCCAGTACCCGATATCTCGGAAACTAAGCATCCCAGGTCAATTTTGACTTCTGTTTCGGATTCCTCTTGAACCCCCGCAGGCCGCAAGTAATAAAAAAATATTCCCAATTCCCATCCCACTTCCCAAAAACTTTGATATTACCGGTGACAGTTGGACGTGTTTCTATATTCCCCTACATATCTAGGTTCTATTAATAGGTCTGGGGGCTAAATCCTGGTAATGCAACACTAATCTTCCCCCCCCCCCCAAATCTACTTTTTAGTTTATGGTTGCATTACCTAGTATTTTTTGTTACAAATTATTGTCTTATATTAAATTAGTTTAGAAGGTTTTCGTTCTACATAGTTTTGCGAATCACTAGAAAATTATGCCAGAAAACCCCAGCGCAATCATTTGCGGATTTCACCAAGTTTTATTCAAACCTAGAGGTTATAATTAAACTCTAGACCCGTCACACTGCAGGAGAAATTATGCATTATCGACTTCTTACCCCAGGCAGGCCTATGTCACTCGCCTAACAACTGCAACAAATACGTGACGTCAGCGACAACTTGAAGTTGTAAATCAGTAAGGGTTGTCTCTTGTTTGTGACACGACATTGACCATAGAGTCGATATTGAGACATTAACGTCATAATTATTGGTCAAATTATGCTGGTATTTATTTTACTTTAATGGTCAACTCTTACGTTCGAATGATGTTCTCTGTAAACAAAAGAATGTGCTTTAATTAACGTCGGAGTGCAAGTTCTGTATGTAAGTACTATTCCCTATTCTGGTCCCCCTTTATTGGGGAGCAGCCTACCGAGCATCCCGGCAAACGTCACCAACTTTGGTGAAAGCTGCCGGAAATGCTCGACGAACCCCCACCGGCTGTCGAGCAAGAGACCCAGATATTTAAGGGTCCTCCCGACAGCGATGGAGGTGCCACCCACCACAATTTGGGCATCCCGAGGGGGTCTCATCCGAGGCCCATGGAAGAAGAGGGCCTCGGATTTTTCGAGGGCCACCTTGCGGCCGAGCGCCCTGATGCGACCGACGACCTGTGCCGTGCCCGCAGTGGCGAGCACGGCAGCGTCACGGAAAGTGGGTCCTCGCGCGGTGACTAGGGTGTCGTCGGCGTAACATAATACACGGACTCCCCGAAGAGTAGCACCGCGCAGGACCCAATCGAAACCAATGTTCCACAGGAGCGGGCCCAGCACCGACCCCTGTGGAACGCCACAAGACATTTCCCTTCGGACTACGGCCGACCGGGCCGGAAAGATGATGGCCCGGTCGACAAAGTAGTCCGCAAGGACGCGCCTGAGGTACCACGGGACATTGTGGTACCTCAGCGCTTCGGCGATAGTCGGCCAGGGGAGGGTGTTGAAGGCATTGGCTATGTCGAGCGACACAGCCAACACCACCTCTCCCCGGCCAGTAGCATCCCCGACGCTGCCCCTAAGCCGGGCTACGGCGTCCAGGGTGGACCTCCCGCGACGGAAGCCGAACTGGCTATCCGACAAGTTCGGCCCCGCCCCCTCCAAATGTCCGACGAGACGTGCAGCGAGCACCCGCTCGAAAAGCTTGCACGTCTCGTCGAGGAGAACGATGGGGCGGTAGGCCGACGGCGACTCCGGGGGACGCCCGTGCTTACGAAGCAGCACGAGCTTCCCCGTCTTCCAGCGTCGCGGGACTCTTCCGGACGCCACACACTCCGACATGAGGGACAGCGTCTCCTCTTCAAACTCCGGCATGACGAGGCCGACGACCCGCCCTGGGACGCCATCGGGACCAGGGGCGCGGTTCCTCAGCTTAAGTTTTAGAACCGCTACCCCCAGCTCGGCGCCAGAAACGGGCGAGATGACCTCGTCATCCGACCACTCCTGGCTTGGTGCCATTCGGGGGGGGGGACCACTCTTCCCGCGCAGGGAAGAGGGAGCTGACCACTTCTTCAACAAATTGGGGTTCGAGAGACGTAGTGAGGGGGGGCACCCAAGGTCCAAGCTTCTTGCTGACGACCTTGTAGATGTGCCCCCATGGATCCCCATTTAAGCTCTCGAGCCCCTCGTTCCAGGCCGCGTTCTTCGCGGCCCGGATTGCCGAGCTAAAGGCCGCTCGAGCAGCCCGGTACGCGGCTAGCAGCACCTCCTCCTGGGCAAGGTCTCTCTGGCGCCTCCCGCGACTGCGGGTGTACCGTCGCTGAGCTGCGTGACAAGTTTTTCGCATCTCAGCGAGGTGAGGCCGCCATTAACGAAGTGATAGCTTACGTCAATGTATTTAGAATTTTTACAGAATTTTCCATTCTTTGAAAGAGATATAGCACCACTGTTGTCTTCAAAAATTTTAATCGGTTTGGTAATATTAATATCCAAGTCACATAGTATACCAATAACAGGTAACACTTCTGTAACACAATCAGCTAATGCGTAAAATTCAGCATGCGTTGATGCTCTCGAAACAATTTTTTGTTTATGTGTCTTCCACATAACTGGATTATCAAATACTCTTAACACAATACCAGTAGTTGATTTTCTGTCATTTTTATCTGCTGCCCAATCAGCATCCACAAACGCATCTAAACAATCTTCATATTTTCCATTATAGTTTAGTACTAAATCACAAGTATGATAAAGATATTTTAATATTCGTAACGCATATTTGTAATGTGTATCACTGTAAGAGTTTTGAAAGCGACTTAAGTAATTAACGCTGTACGAAACATCTGGTCGCGTCCCACTAGCAATATATAACAAAGCTCCAATTAAATTTCTGTATTTAAGTTCGTAATTCATTTCTCCAGGTTCAATTGACAAGTTCTGCTCCATTGGCGTTTCGTATTTCTTCGAATCTTTTATGTTATATTTTTCTGCTAAACTCTCTATGTATACACGTTGACTTAAAGTCATTTTCTTTAATTCTGGCTTGTAGTCAATATCTATTCCTAAGTATTGTTTTACTTTTCCCAAATCCTTCATACGAAATCTGTCACTCAGCATTTGTTTAACTTTTTTTATCGTATTCTCATTTTCGGCACAAATCAAAATATCATCTACATACAAACATATGTACGCTTTCTCCCCATTGATACAACCTGTGTACAAACAATAATCATAGTTTGATCTTTGAAAATTAATGCTTGACATATATTTGTTAAAGCATTCATACCAATCTCTTGGACTCTCTCTTAGTCCGTATAAAGCTTTTCTGAGCTTGCACACCTGATTATCTCCAATTTCATAACCATCCGGTGGGTATATATATACTTCCGATTTAATTGTTCCATTCAAGAAAGCTGTTTCTACATCCATGCATTCTATATGCCAACCTCTGACACAAGCAATTGACATCAGAGCTTTCATTGTTATCATTCTAGCCACAGGTGAGTATATTTCTTCGTTATCATTATAAACTTGTTGAAAACCTTTTGCTACTACGCGCGCTTTATATCTTCCATTTGACTTAATTCGAAAGATCCATTTCACTTCAATCACATTTTTATCAATTGGTTCGTCAACAATCTCCCATGTCTCATTTTGTTCTAAACTGTTAATCTCTTCATTCATTGCATTCATCCACTTGTTTGCTTCTAAGCTATTTATTGCTTCTTCGTAAGTTTCTGGTACACTGGCATCACAAACATTTACATAAACTACATGATCATTAAATCTTCCTGGTAGTTTTCTTTCTCTTTTCGGACGACTTGATACAGTCACCTCCTTACTATTAAGTTTCTTTCTTTTATCTTCTTCATCTTCTATTGTATCATAAAATTCTTCATCATTATCACTAGGTGGCGATCTTGATTTAACTTCTTCCTCAGTCTGTGTTTTCTTAGTTTCATCTCCTTTATTATCATTGTTTTCATCCTCATTGTCTGTATCTTCATTTTGAAATCGAATAACTTCAGCCTCTGGATTTATGAAAATAACATGCCTGCTTATTATAATCTTTTCGTTCACCAAGACTTTGTACCCCGTGTCTGTGTAGCCAACTAAAAAACCTTGCATGCTTTTCGGGTTCAGTTTTGAAGTTCTTTTTTCTTCAGGTATTCGAACGAAACATTTGCTTCCATATAGTCTTAAATTCTTTATGTCCGGTTTTCTCCCATAAAATATTTCAAAGGGACTTTTCTTTTCTGCTGTATTTGTAAGTATCCGATTTCCTAAGTAAGCTGCTGTTAATATACATTCGGGCCAGTATTTTTTATTTAATTTTGCTTCTGACATTAAACATCTTGCACGATCCATAACTGTTCTATTGAACCTTTCCGCAACACCATTTAATTCGTGCGTGTATGCTGGTCCGGGTTTCAAATAAATTCCATTGTCTTTGGTAAAATTATAAAAATCTGTGTTGAGGTACTTTGAACCTCTATCACATCTTATCTCCTTCACTCGTTTACCAGTTTGATTTTGCATTGTATTGACATATGTTCTGAAACATTCAAAAACTTCATTTTTATTTTTTATTATACATACTGCTGCATGTCTACTGTAATCGTCGATAAACGAAACAAAATATCTCTGGTTATTATAACCTACCGGAGTAATCGGTTCATTCACATCTGTATGTATTATCTCCAAGATATCTGAGGCTCTTCGTCTCTTGTTTTCAAAGGGTAAATTGGTCATTTTGTTTTGTAAACAAATTTCACACTGTACGTAGTTGTCGTTTAAATTTTCTGGTAACCCATTCAAGAGTTTATGCCTACACATTTCTTTTAGTTTTGAAAAATTTACGTGACCCAAAAGACGGTGCCATTTCTCTTTCGCTGACATATCCCGATTATTTGTGTTTACATATTTTTTGTCTTTGGATTTTATTGTACCTTCCAATTCATATAATTTATTCTTTTTCCTAGCTATCGCTATCAATGTGTGCTGTGAACTATATATTAGTGCGGTTTCATTTTTAAATTTAATCATGTTGCCTTTGTTTACAATGTTTGACACGCTTAGTAAGTTTCTCTTCATATCAGGAACATAATAAACATTATCAATGTCAATTTTTTGCAACTTACAGTTCACATCAAAATACATTGTTATCTTTCCTATCTTATCTGATTTTAAAGCAAAACCATCACCTACTTTAATATTTACCGGATCATCTAACTTTTTGTACTCACAAAATAATCTGTCATCATTAACGATGTGGTCGGTGCAGCCGCTATCAAGAAGCCAACTCGTTGTATTTTCATTCATTCCAGCTGTCAGTACTTCAACATTGAATCCATGTGATGAGTTTCCTGCTGTGGATTCATTATGTATATTGTTACCTTGCTGACCTCTATAGCCTCTGTAATTACGTGCTCGATAACTTCGGTGACCTCGTCCACCACGTTGAAATCTTCGATAATGTTGACGTCGCCGACTATATTGTAGTTTGGGACAATCTCTCTTAAAGTGCCCTTCCTTATTACACTCATAGCAAGTTTGTTTATACAAACTACTGCTTGCGAAGGTCTGCTCGTCGCATTCGATATTCCTTGGTTCATTCTTTTTGTATTCCAATATGATCTTCGATTTGACATATTCAACTGTTTGGTTCTCCTTGGGCATAGCGTCTACTATATTTACGATATGTTCAAATTTGGATGGTAATGACAACAGTAGATAATTTAATCGGTCTTCTTCGCTCACATTTTCACCGGCTCCTTTTAAATCATTGATTTGCTTTTCAAAAGTTTGAAAAAATTCGATAGGATTCCCATCTCTGAATTTCGTTTCCAATATTTTCCTTTTCAGTAACAGTTTATTCGCACATCCTCTAATTAAGTATAAGTTTTCCAGCTTTTTTAACATATTAAACGCAGTTTCTTCCGAAATGATGATGTCTAGCTGTGAATTACTGATGCTGTTTACTATGTAGTTTTGAGCTTTCAAATTAGTTTTCTTCCATTCATTTTCTGGTATTTCTTTCGGTCTTACATCGTACTCTGTAGCCTGTTCACAATTTTTTAATTGTAGCAACAACTTTAATCTAAATTTCCATTTCTCGTAGTTGGACCCATCAAATATTAGTAATCTAAATTCTTCTTTTCCTTCCATATTTATTTTTATTCCTTCTAATTCATTAGCTCGTCAGCTCTGCTACCATGAAAAGATATTGTGTCATATATTTTACCTTATATTGACACCCTGTATGAACTATACCAGTTCTACTTCTGTGAATCAGCTCCGAATTAGAAAGACTTAGTTTTAGTACTCACGTTAATGTATTCATTATTTACATCGACACACACATTATATAAATGT
Source organism: Nudaria mundana (assembly GCA_963556515.1). Lineage (NCBI taxonomy): Eukaryota > Metazoa > Arthropoda > Insecta > Lepidoptera > Erebidae > Nudaria > Nudaria mundana. The sequence goes on from OY748299.1 coordinate 20,156,943, forward strand.
TTAAATAACTTAAATTACATTGTTTTACTACGACATTTTTTTCTGCTTATTTTCAAGTGACAGTCCTATAAAAAACAAAATCATTCTCCGAATATTATTCATAGATTACATTAAGAAGGTTGGTTTTCTACATAATGATACCTCATTTTAACACATATAATATTAAGTATCTCGCAATTTAACTTCTTCATACGTTAGTACATTTCAAATATACATACATCAACTAAGTTAATGCCTGTCTAGAGCACATTTATAGTAACTTTCTTTCGCATAAGTTTAGCGAGCCGAAAGTTAGTTGGTTGAATTCGACCTATTCGTATTAATACTAGGTAGATACCTAAGTACTTTTCTTAAGTTTTCCAAAGGGTTCCAAAGGGTCGCTGTCCGTCCGTCCGACTGTCTTGGGCTGTATCTCATGAACCGTAGTAGTTAGAAAGTTTAAATTTTCACAGATGATGTATTTCTGTAGTCCATAACAACAAATACTAAAAAACAGAATACAATAAATATTTTAGATGGCTAGATATAACAAAAGTGTTTTTTTTTTTTTTTGCAGTTTTGGTACGGAACCCTTTTAGGCACGAGTCCGACTCGCACTTGGCTGGTTTTCTAATTATGCAAAGTATGACTTTACATTTTCCCCCTTGCATACGATTTGAATAAACTTGTAGCATAGAATAGGGAATACTAATATAACTTGTATGCAAATTGATAAAGTGACGTTATACTTTCATGCACGAATAGTCATTGAAATAGTGCCTTAAGGGGCCATACCAAGTCCACCACAGATGGCTAAATAACTCATTAATATCTGGCAATAGATTCGCCCCTCAGAGCAACCATCTATAGATAGAGAGTGAGTGTCACCCGTATTCTTCGTGGCGACTACTAAACAGCTCGGATAGGTATAAGTTGCCCAGTATAAATATCCAAGGGCGCCACATCACATTGAAACACATCTAAAACAAGATAGACGAATGATAGAAGAAGTACAACAGACAATAATTAGTTCCATTTTTTGACACACGACAATTTAAACTGGGAAGGCTATAATGACGTTACGTCATCCTAGATTGTTTGACTGTTCTGACGCGCAGAGTGGTTGTTAGTGGTTCAGACCGGTTACCAGCGCTCTATACGATACGTAGTACGAGTATATACATAGTTGCCCTGAGATTAGTGGGTCCACCAAGATGACTAGCGCAATGTGTTTCGCAACGATTTTGTATAATATTATGAGTGTAATCTTTTTAGGGTTCCGTAATTCAGATCTCGGAACCTTATATTAACCTATAGTTTTGTCATGTCTGTCTGTCCGTTTTTGGATGTGTGTAGATCTTATACATGGGGCACACTAAAAGTTTTGCACTTCTAGCTAATCGGAACTAATTGAATTTCGAATGTTATATTTTTTTAAACGTTGCAACCTGCTTAGTAATAAAAAAAAACAATTACCTGGAAATCATTTGTCAATTGTTTGTTATCACACATCAAAGTTCTACGTATGCAACGAAAATGGAATTAAGTCGAAAAGATTTCAGAGTGATGATTTTTTATGATTTTAAAAGTTCTCTCTCTCCGCAAGACTCTGCCGCTCGTCTTCAAAATGCTTTTGGGAGAGAAGCACCTCGTTTGAGCACCGTGAGGCGATGGTTTGCTGAATTTGAGAGAGGTCGAGTTTCTTTACATGACGAATTTCGGGAAGGGCGGCCTTCAACCTGCCGTCAACGAAAATAATGTGGCTACTGTTAAGCGGTTAATTGAAGGAAACCCGCGGATTACCTATGAGACAATTCGTGGACTATTGGGGATTGGTATGAGTCAAATCCAGAAAATTTTACACGAAGAATTGAAAGTTCGGAAACTCTTTTTTCGTTGGATCCCTCATGAACTGACAGCGGAGCAGAAGCGGGCTCGTGTGGAATGGTGCTCACAGATGGTACTGAAGTACGACCACGGACCATTCTAATGCTGTTTATGACATTGCCACAGGAGACGAAACGTGAATTTATTGTTTTGAACCCAAAAATACAGCAATTTTGTGAATGGGTGTTTGAAAATGAGAACAAGCCAACAAAAGTGAGGCAGGCGAGAAACGTTGGTAAAAAAATGATTGCGTTTTTTTCTCAGCTACGGGTCCCATTTGTACAATTCCACTTGAAGATCAAAAGAGTGTTAATGCCGAGTGGTATTCTACCATTTGTTTACCCAGGGTGTTAGAAAAGGTTCGCGAAAGACGACCCAAAAGCCGCGTTCTCCTATGTCATGACAACGCTTCTTCACACGCGGCCAACACAACAAAGTCCTTTTTAGCTTCCGAAAAAGTACAACTCGTCACCCATCCTGCGCATAGCCCCGACCTAGCACCCTATGACTTCTGTATTTTCCCCAAAATCAAAGATTTGATGAGAGGTTTCACTTTTACCAACTCCGAAGAGGCCGTGATAACGTTCAATCAGCACATAGAAAACATGCCTTCAGATCTGTGGTCCTCCTTTTTTAAAAATTGGTTCCATCCTATGAAATAATGTTTAAAATGTAAAGGAGAGTATTTTGAAAAGCAATAAACATAATATTTTGGTTTTAACATGTTGTTTTTTTAAGTTACGCAAAACTTATAGTGTGACCTACGTACCTACATCTTTTATTGTAGTCAACTTTATCATATTATAGCTCGGACTGCAGATATTCTATTTAGTGGTTTGTAACATCTGTCCTGACTGTTGGAATTGTAGTTTGATTTGCAGAGTAGCTACGTATTACGTGGGACCAAAAAAATTACAGGCAAAGTGTGGGTATGTACTGCACCTCTGTCTACCCTTGGATATAGGCGTGACGTACACCTGTCAGTTTTCTCATAAAAAAATCAATTTCAGTCTCAAATTACAATACAATTAATACACTTTATCTAACACATAAAAGTACCAGATATATTCATTACATACCTATTATGAATATATCTATGATAAAATACATTCAACATTAAAATACTTACAACATAATGAATTTTAGACTGAATTCTATTTTAATCCTCAATATCGTCGACTAATGACAATGGCTCCTATGTGGGTGTTAAAAGGGGAAACTTTTCCATTTGCCCTTAAGCTTGAAAACATACAGATTATAATTTTGTGCGGAAAAGTTCAGAGTGAGATAAAAATATCGGCGTTAATATGTTTGCAGTCAAAAACTATTTTCGACACTATCAGCAACCTGTCTTAAGAGTGCAACAAACATAAATGCAAATTCACGTTTGTAAAAGTAGGAACAAAAAACTAAGTAAGTAATAAAAAAATGAAATTAACACACAAAATAGATTACGGCTTATTATGCAACGCATAGTCTATTTCCATGCCCTGGGGCAATCCTTAAATAAATAAATAAATATTTCTAATATTCTCACACAACGTCATCTAACCCAAACTAAGGTATAAGCTTGTGCTATGGGATCTAGACAACTGATAAACATCCTTGGTGGATGATTTTTGGATGATTATTTCTAAATACATACATAATATACATAGAAAACACCCAAACTCCGAAACAAACATTTGTGGTTCACACAAATATCTGATCGAACCCGAGACTCCGGAGTGGAAAGCCGATGCACTACCGACCACGCCACCGAAGCAGTTAAGTAAGTGGGCGTAACCAGGACGCTTGGAAATGGACAATAGGTATAAATAGCCGCGGAATTAGGTATTATTCTAAAGATAGTACTTAGTACCAATTGTGAAACGAAAATTTCTTCCTCTTTCCAATTTTGTTTCTGTATGTATTCACAAAAAGCTATCACTTACGGGTTATGCGTTAACCGCACATTATTCAAGGTCAGGGGTCAGGTGTACCCAACAATACAATTAATTTGCATATTTTTCTTCTAAAAAGTGATTTAATTCATAATTAGGTAGGCTTAAATTTCGTTGAAGGGTTAGGAACCGCTTCATTTTCTTTTAGGACTTGTCGAGTGGAATTTATTAAGTTGTATACATGAGAAAAGGAGTTGTGTTTAGTTCTAACACATATTAATAAGCTTATTGTGTAGGTACTTATTGATAAAATTACTGCTCGGTCTGCAGAGATTGTAGGTAGGCACTTATGTAAAATCAGTCCTTTTTACCCGACTGCGTCAACGAGGGTTATGTGTTTCACGCGTATGTATGTATGTATTTTTGTTCCGCTCTACAGGCCTAACGGCCGGATGGATTTCGACGAATCAGGTTTCAAATGAAATTTACTTATCTCCCGAGTGTCACTGGGTACATAAAATATGAATATAAAATATACCCTGGCTTTTTGGCGCAAAAATGTTCGTTGTCAAAAAAATCTTGGGAAAACTTTTCGAGTGAGGTATCAAAATTAAGAGTTTTTAAAGAGGATTTTAGAAATATAAACAACTTATGTGCTTCAATGTAAGTTGGTATGAGAAATCGTATTACAATAGTATGAATCTAAAAAGCTGTGAATTAAAATAGATAATTAAACAATAAAAAAACCCGACTGCACATATCCAGATATTTAACTATAAGCAGTCGGGATTCCAATAATATTAGTTCAAACCTAGATACAAAGTTAGCAGTCGGGTTCTTTATTGTTTAATTATTTATTTTTATTGGCATTTAGGTTGAATTTGATACCTGATAAAGGATATTGGGATATGTTACTGTTGAATTTAGTATGTTTACTGTCGATAGACAGAACTAGAATTCCCTCGTGGCGTGTATTCAATTTATAATTTGATGTCCATTCTGAAGTCATACAATCATAATGTATTTAAATATAAAATGTATGTAAACTTAGGAATTTGTAGCAGAACGGAGCTGAGGAATGTGGTTGGTGTAAATCTTAATCTCTCAAACTAAGAATAAGCAGAGGTGTATTTACAGACACAAATAATGCCATAAGTACATCGACAACACCTAGACTCCTATACAAACTACGACAATTTAAGCTCAGTAACAAAAAAATACTGAAGAATAGTGTATACTTTCAAGGAAATAGGTATGATTGTCTGTAGAACGAAGAAATAAATAACCCCTCAGGTTTATCACTATGCTATGATCCTCTGGGGTCGTATTGTAGAATCACATCTCTTCATATAAATAGTTTATAGTTCCCACGCGGCCAACAACTGGGAGTGAGCAGAACTTTTGTGACGACATGCTCTATAGGTAACTCTCGTGTTATTTTTTATTATTAAACTTTTTATATCATTCTTTTTCACCTTTCCGTATCCCAGATATATCCGACAATACAAAATAACATTTTCAACAGAATTTGACTCTAATTGAATTTAATATATTGGATAGAAACAGGCTTTACCTGGCGATAATCCATGACAAAGTAATGGTGAATATAATATGTCATATAGCACATTCCAATGACTATGGTGTGGGTATGGTGTACTCAATGCTAAATAAAAAACGTGGACAGATTAGTTGCCGTTTATTACACCCTTCCCCTGGTCCTAGCAGGAAATACACTGCCGGTTTGCCGTATCTGGGTTCCGTATCATCGAGTGTTTCCAATGTCTTGAAGGTTAGCAATATATTTCCGTCTTTCAGAGCCCAGAACACCTTGAGGGTCTTATGTAATGGTAAAGATTTGGTGACTAATACAAAAAATTCGGGAGTTTATTAGCTACATTGTGATACTTGTGGTATGCAGTATGTGGGGCAGACGGGTAGATCTTTTGAAGTTAGATATAGGGAGCATTTGTCCGCTTTCCGCAACTGCTGTCCAGAGAAGTCCCACTTCGCAAAGCATCTTTTGGATACCGGACCTACCTTAAACAATGATAACACCTTTGACATTTTGAGGTTGGGCGAGAAGGGGTTCAGATTGTGCGTCTGGGAGCGCTTAGAAATAATTAAGCGGGATGTGGATACTATAATCAATGAACAGACTGATTTCCATTCATCTCCTCTGCTTAGGTTGTTTGTGGAGTAGTTTTTTATCGTCCTGAGGCACAGGTCGCACCATAGTCTGATAATTTAAAAGTTTCTTTTTGATAAAAATACCTAATTATTACTCACGGAACCACATTTAATATTTCTGCCCCCGGTTTTGTTTTTGGCATGTCTGAGTCGTGTTAACAATATGTTCAATGGTAAAGTGAACATGTGAGACGTCCTGAATCACGCTAGCGAGATTTGTACGTTCATACCTTAAGAGCAGATACGTTCTTTCTTCGTATTTTGCTGTTCTCTTTGGAGACAGTCTTGAGAATGCCTCGTGAGTAGGTGAAACATATGTCGACGTTTATAGTGTCTCCTATTTAGCGAGATTAGTGCAATTATATAAAAAAAATCCAACATCATATACTCCGTTGTTTTAATAGGGTACCTGTTTTACTCTTTGAGTAAAACCCTAAAACACGACATTGACACAAAAACCGATTTCAAATTACCGGAATGGGACTAAATTGAAATGGGACTAAATTGAAATGGAACTAAATTGAAATGGAACTAAATTGAAATGGGACTAAATTGAAATGGGACTAAATTGAAATGGGACTAAATTGAAATTGGACTAAATTGAAATGGGACTAAATTGAAATGGCTTTACCTACTTGGAAATCATTAGCTTTCAATTTATACACACACTTATGACGCCTATGTCCCCGAAGGGGTACGCAGAGGTGCAACACGCACAATTTGCCAGTATTTTTAGTCCCACGTAATAGGGGGCAAGCCTATTGCCGCCACCGGGCACACATAATGTGTTATTTCCAACAAGGCCGAATGAATGTAATAAAAAGTAGTAGCTAAATAGTAATATTGAAAAAAAAAAACATTTGAACGCCGTTGCCTTGCGATGAAATGTTGATGAAAGGCAACAAAATCTTACTTACCAGCCGCTATGGCACGTAAGATTTTGTTGAATTATTGAACAATTTGAACAACTGCGAGTAGATTGACCATGTCACTGTCGCCTTGTCGCCTACGCGTGCCGCATGCCGCAAACATCCGAATGCTACATTTAGCTTAAATTAATAATTTTACCAAAAACATAAAAAGGTTTATTATGTTAACTTGGCCGCAAGTAATTGGCCAGTTTTACAAAATCCAAAAAAATATGTTTATAAATAGAACTCTTTGTACGTTTACAACAAAAAGAAAATTTTCTCTCGAATCATTTGTTTTGCAATGTTGTCGCTTACGGAAAAAATACCGTGATAATTATTTTTCATCTCTCATGCTCTGAAAGTGGGTCTTTGTTTACCTGATATGCGGGTTGAAAGCAATGACGGTTTTATAATTACATTTAGACACGGGATGCACGTATATTGTGGCTTTTAAAAACGGCGAGACAATACTACTGTCATTAGTTGCGCTGTGATTCTGCGCAACTGACATATTGGTTTTGAGGCATGTGGGGGAAATTTCATCTGCATTTCGTCAGTAACTTTAACAGTTCCATGTAACGGGTAGCAAGCCAAAGGATAGAAAATAATAGTTAGCCAAAAACTACACTTAAATTTTTAAATATAAAATAACATAAAATCACATTTTTATCCTTTAAAAATATAAAATGATTATATTTATTCATGCTAAATTCCTTCAAACATACTTAGTTTGTTTCTTTTTGTCTTCACGTTGTTTCTGAGCTTTTGTGTGCAAAATATATCCTAAAGATGATGAATTTTTCAATAATTACACGGATAAGATTAAACCTGTGGTCAAAGGTGGGATGTTGTTTAATACAATCTATACTAATATTATAAAAAGGAAAGATTTGTATTTTTGTTTGTAATGAATAAACTCAAAAACTACTGTGCCGATTTTAAAAATTCTTTCACCATTGAAAAGCTACATTCACCCTGAGTAACATAGGCTACTTTTTATCCCGGTATTGTGTTCCCAGGAAAACCGGGAAATCACGCGGGCGGCGCTGCGGCGATCAGCTAGTAATTAATAAAGAACACATGTACAATTTGCCGATGTTTATATTAAATTAATACCATGACTAGAAAAACATAGGTAGGTACCATAATGCCCTAACCTCCCCTAACATCATGTGACAAACATCGTTTGCCAGCCACATAAAAATCAAATAAAATACATTTCTGTTTAAACTTACGCATGAAATGATACATTTTTATTTTTCACGGATGCGGTGTAATTTACAAAACGTCTAAAACACATGAAGGCATTTTCCAGAGCATTTATCGTTACTAAATAATTAAATTGTAAATGATGGTAAAGCGAAATTTTGAAGCGACCTGTCACCACTTTGGTTGCCGAGGTTACTAAACATAAATGAAGGTACCTTCATTTTCATGTGCCATACCTAGATACGAACAACGCATCTATACATGAAATATCATTGGTTGAAAGTGATACATTTCGGCCCTAGGGCGGAAAAGTATAAAAAAAATCAGTACATCTTGAGGCGATGGCAAAAACGTATACAGCTAAAAGTTCGTTTAAGTCAATACAACTTTCTGGTTTTTGAATGGTCATCAAGGGCGTAGCCAGGATTCCATCAAGGGGGGGGGCAGACCTAATCCTAAAATAAATCGGGGGAGGGGTGAGCACCCCCCCTAAAGGGGTAAAACCTGGAGTCCCCCCCCCCCTTAAAAAGGGGGATATTAAAAATATTAAACATGATGTCAAGACCTTTTTCTTTTTTTTAAATCCGCGGCCCTAGGCCGCGGTCGCACTACGTCCATTGCCGAGCGCCTCTGGTACGCACTAAGAGAATTTCCAGTGGCGCCCGGCGGACCATGGCCACCTGTGTGGCCCCTGCGTGGTGGTCGGGTTTTACCCCGCATCCTTGGGGTCGGGTTTTATCCCGCATCGGTGAGTGCACAACGCACTACACATCTTGACGAGCTGGCCCGAGCCAGCTAGGGGAAGTTATGGCCCTCTCGGATAAATATGCCCCGACAATACGACGTAGAGAGGCACTCCGTGGTAGATCAGTGCCTCTCTAACGCAGCTTCAGGGTAAGGTGTTAAAGGCGTTGGCGATGACAAGAGACACCACCAACACCACCCCGCCCCCGCTACCTCCGTCAGGGTCTTTGAGCAACACGATCGGCCGGTAGCCGGACGGTGAGTCTGCTGGCCGCCCCGGTTTCCGAATCAGGACCAGTTTCCCTGTCCTCAACACCTTGGGAAACTGGCCCCTTTCGAGGCATGCACTGAAGAGCCCCCCGAGCAGTCGAGGCCTGAGTTCATTGAGGGCCACGACCCATGCACAGCCCGGAGTGCCGTTGGGTCCAGGGGTGGTGATTTTCCGGTGACTGAGCCGAAGTACCACTGCTCCTAACTCTCTGACTTCGGGTATGTCGTCTTCGCCGCTGCTATCCGCGTTGGGCGTCTAAGACCGAGCCATACCCGGAGGGAAGTGCTCCTCCGCGCTCGTCGGAAATAGAGAGCCCAAGACCCCCTCCAGCTAATCCGGCTGGAGAATCTGGGTCAGTGGGAGCGCCCTCGGTCGGAGTTTACCTCTGACCTCAAGGAACGGGTGCCCCCATGGGTTCAGTGGCGCTCCAGGGTCTCCTCCTCGCGGGCTAATGATGGCAAGACTAAATTGAAAGCATACATTTGAAAAACTTCCATATACGAGTACATATCCAATTTTTAATTAATACTGCTCTTCAGAAATTGCACAATGATGCATGTACGCAACGGGCGACACTTGCACCACACAAGAGAATGAGAAAGAATTTGATCATTTCTTCAACTAAATGTGCTTGCACTTTTGCACTACCCTTCCCGGCCTCGCCTGTCGTGTTCGACACAAGTGCTATACTAGGTGGCGACCCCTACAGAAAGCGCAGTATAGTCCCTACAGAAGTGGGATGGGATATCCCGCGTAAAAATTCCAGGAAGTGAATACATTTTGAGATGCGATACTGCCGCGTTGCTTCTATTATTGATTTTTGCTTTTGTCGTTTCTTATCCTTTCTTATTAGATTTATTTCAAAATATTAACAAACGGGTTTATGAGTATTCTAGCTAACTCTATGCTATACTATAACATAGAGTAGACTCGTAGACCCCCTGCCTTTACCTGGCTACGCACATGATGGTCATAAACAAAAAAGGGTGAGTTACAATAAAATAAAACTTAAAATACTGAGTATTTTACTCAGTATTTTAAGGTTGAGACTCCAACTAAACCTGACTAAATCACCCGCCGTAACGCGTCAAATCATAAAAAAAAATGTCTATAGAGCTTCAAAAAATATGTGCATAAAAATTTACTGAAGAAATTAAAAAACAGGACTATTTTGCATGGAAAAAATATAACTAATGACAAGCCGGTATGATCAAAAAACTACAGCCTACCCTGAAAAAAGCGCGAATGAGAAACAAAAATAAAAAAAGGCGGGAAGCACAATACTTGATATGTGATCAATCTGGGTCCATATTGGTTCACATAAATTTTTTATTCATATTCTTAATCTTACTACCGATTAGTGTTCATAATCATCACTCTTCATAATTTTATTTTCCATACTTTTTTTATTCCTACATTGTTATAACTATCATCGGAACTCATAACAGTCAGTTATTATAATTTTTTTATTAATACTGTTACTAGCAAGAACCAGTTTAAGTCCATAATTTTTTTTTCAGATCTTTTTTCTTCATAACATTCTATTATCATATTGCTTTAATTAATAATGTTGTCAACTCATAACGTCGTTGTTCAGAATAGCTTACTTTATAACAGAATGAAATTTGCATTCTATCAATTCCTTGTGTCCGTCTGTCCGTCTGTTACACGTGTTTCTCAATAACGGCTGGACCGATTAAAAAAATTCTTTTTGCATAAATTCTGTCTACTTTTCTAACAATTCTGGCGCTTCGCCGGCCGCTACCGCGGCACGCTCGCTTTGCTCGCTCGGCTCGCGCGTTGTTGTGGTCACAGTTCTAACCTAACCTAACCTACTTGTCTGGTAGCATCTCGTTTCTGGTAGCAATTTGATTTTCACTGGAGTCGCTTTTTTTAACTTTACCTTCTATTTTATTTATGCTACTTTTATTATACCTTTTATTTTTTCCCATTGCAGGTACACAGCACAATAAACAAATTGAAGAATGACGCATTAAATAACATGCAAAAGAAATCAAAACAAATGGATGAAAACACTTATGATTAAGGAATTTATGAAAACAAATATTAGAATAATACACATTTATGAATATAATAGTTATTTATTCAAATCATTATGAGTTTCGATCATTAGTATAAACAAATAAATTAAAACAAATATTAGTAAAAACTAAGTGTATGATTTGTGATATTATGAATTTAAATGATTATATTTTTTAATATTTATTGTAATATTTTTTATGAATAACGATCATTATAATTTTAAATAGTATGAGAAACATTTTCGGACCTCCGATGATGGAGTTGAAAAGTTGTGTAAGACAATGCGCAGCCGATCAATCTCTATTGGTATAATCTTTTTATTTGACTTTTATTTAATTTTGCTTTCCTCGTACATATTCGAAATTAAAGTACTTTCTGTTGATAATATTGAACCGGGACAGGGACCATGAACAAGGGTCCTAGTTGCCAGATTATATTTTATTCATCTATTTTCGTCAGACGATAAGCACCACCAGCATTTTAAAATCCAAACCCATTGTTTAAATCTATATATTTAATACGACAATTTGTCTGTATGTTCGTCTGTCGCGTTTTTCAATTATAATTAACAATACATACATTTGCATGAAATATTAAAATATTCTTTTTTTTTTTTTTATATTTGAGGCGATACAAAGTTCGCTGGGATAACTAGTCTATTTTTAATACAGTTACCAGAAAAAGAGACCAGTTAACACAGAATAGCCTACCTACCTTTATAGATGCTGTAACCTCGTATTTGTTTTTTTTTTATAATAAAACTGAAAGAAATGAAAGGACAAGTCTAATGTCCGGCGACCTTTATTTAGAGTTCTCAGATTTGCCTATTTATTAAGTCACCTTTTTATTATATAGTATCAACGGGTGACCTTCTGGCATTCGTAACGCGGTGAGGCTATGGAAAGGTGAATTCTTGGCTATTAGTCTAGACGCCAAAGCCTTCGATAAAGTCTGGCATGCTGCACTCCTTTCCAAGCTTCTGGCATATGGTCTACATCCTCAACTATGCAGGATGGCCAGCTTTCTAAACGAACGCCGAATGCTGGTCCTCTGCAATGGCCAGACTTCTCACTTTTTGCAAGTGAATGCCGGGGTGTCACAGGGGTCCGTGCTGTCTCCAACTCTCTTCTGCATATCAATGTTATGCCATCTCTCGGGAATGATGAACCACATGAATGATGACACCACATTGCACAGGAGCTACTCGGCTCGTCGAGCGGCGCGGCGGGCGGTCTGAGATTGAAGAGGAGAGAAAATAACTCGTGACTGTATTCTACCGATGGGGTGACGAGAACCTGGTCGAGTTCAATACCTGCAAAACACAGGCGTGTGCATTTACCAGCTTGCACACAGACAGATGTATAGAAATGCCTTAAAATGTAGACGCTTGCCTCGGTCGTTCAATAATCAATAGAAATTTATGTTGAGATCTTTTTCGTCTTAGTGTTATCTGAGCCTTCTATTATTATATACGAGTTTTTTTTCTAATGGTTATATTCCACGCGAACGAATTGCACATAAACATCAAAATATCCCATCCTGAGTTAGGGTAGCTACACACATAAGCGGGCCGGCATTAATCGGCAAGGCCGGGCGGTTAAATCGAATATATGTAGATTAATGTTCGGGAATCACAAACCGCTCGGCTGCCGCACATTACCACTCGGCTTGGTAGTTGCTGAACACAGCGAGCCGGCATCAATCGGCGAAGCCGGACGGTAAAATCGAATATATATGTAGATGAATGTTCGGGAATCATAAGCCGCTCGGCTGCCGCATATTATCACTCGGCTTGGCAACTGCCGACTTATGCCAGTCGGCTTGCGACATTTGAGACGATACTGCGTGGAGGACGAGCGCGCGACGCCCGAATGAAAACCGAATTGTGCCGATCGGCACAAGCCGAACGTAATTTAGTAGTTGCTTTGGGTTGGCTTTTTCATTCTGCAATACTGCCGAATGGAATGATGTGTGAACCGAATGAACAACTCGATCGGCACTAGCCAATTGAAGTCGAACAAGTGCAGTAATTGCTTCGGGTCGGCTTTGTTGTTCGACAAATATTGCCGAACCGACAATGCCGGCCCGCTTATGTGTGTAGCTACCCTTAGTCGAGGTAGCACATGCAATATTCAGCGAGGTGTGCGTGTATTATTCACGGCTCTGTCACACCGTCTGCCTACTGCGTCAACTCACAAAATTATTAAGGGCTGTTTCAAAATATGAGACAGAAAGGAAAATATTACACCATTTAGATATAATAATATTTAAAAAGAATATTATTTTAAGAAGAAGCCTTGGAGAGCACGTCATTCCGTCGGTCCCAGTTTGTCATACGAACATCTATGGCAGTCGTTAGAGGTAGTTTGAGCCCTAAAACAAAATCCGACCGGTCTAGCTACATAACTTCTATATCGCCCATCATGGGTTGTAGAGGTCAAATGACAGCGCGATCTAGAAATTATGAATATGATATGAAGCAGAAATTCGATGTTGTCGGTATTGGTCATCGTAGGTCTGTGGTCAGAGCATTCCCCCAGTTAGGGAAAGGCCGTGTGTTCCTGTCCTGCCGATGACATCAGTTTTTGTGATCTATTTATAATTTCTTTCTTAATATTTTAGGAATAGTTTAAGCAAACTCATTGCTTTAAAAGACAAAAATATAGTGTCAATTACTTGTTTACTATCCTACTAATATTATAAACGCGAAAGTTTGTGAGTATGTATGGATGGATGGATGGATGATTGTTACCTACTCTTTCACGTAAAAACTACTGATTGGATTTTAATGAAACTCTACAATAATATAGCTTATACATCAGAATAACACATAGGCTACAATTTATAAAGATATTGTGTGAATTGTTCAAAATATGACGCGGCGCGACGGGAACGGGAAAAATTCCAAATTACCATGCGGACGAAGTCACGGGCGACCACTAGTACGTTCATATAACTGAAAAAAAAAACCACCCTTTTAAAAGTGTCTACCGAGCGACGCGACGATAGGTACGTCCATCAATTAAAATCGAGTGGGCGTCTACAGTGTTACCAACAATTTTTTTTTTTTTTTATTTATTTATTTATTATTACATTTATACATTTTACAGCCAATAAATTTATCCTGTAAACATACATAGGTTTGTGTAGGATAAACCGTTCTCTTCTCGTTAACTTCTTCACGAAGGTAGGTAGTTCATACTTAAATACTTACTACATACAAATTAACATTGTGTAACAGTGAGTGTTGAATTTACAACTAAACAGTTTAAAAGTACCCATCATTAGTTAAAAGTACCTATATATTATGTAGGTACTAGTAAAAATCTAATAACGATAAAACCAAGCAAACGCGCGCGATGCACCCAGCCCGGCCAAAAGGCAAAAAACACCAGCCGTAAGCCACGCCCGCGCCCCGACTATACAGGTTGTTCCAATCTAAGTCGCTAGCTATAATATTTTTTAATGACGGCCTTAAGATTACGTGCAGTTATATTACTTTTTATTTCGGGTGGTAGCTTATTTATCAATTTGGGCAGTATGTACTCCGAGGTTCTTTTACCGTAGAAGTTCCGAAATCTGGGCATAGTTAGACGCTTATTAGCAATACTTCTTGTAACTATGGTCGTATTATTTGTTTTAGGTATTTGAATTTCCTTTCTGAAGTACTGCTCCACTAAAATACTAAATTCCACTTTTTTATGTATTGGCATGACATCGCAAAACTTAAACAGTCCCAGAGGATCATCTTTATATTTTAGTTTTATTTTGTGTGGTACAATCAATTTCAGCAACCTATACTGTAAGTTAAAGATTTGGTCCAAGTACGTCTTGTTTGTCCTTCCATAGCTGCTCAAACCATACGATACAATGCTTTCCACCAAAGCTTTGTACATAGTCAATAACACATCAAAAGGTATTCTATTTTTAATAATATAAAATTTAGCCAAAATCGCACGCAATTTACTACCTACCCTATCAATATGTCTAGCCCAACTGAACCTATTATCTATTACCAGACCAAGGTAGGTCACATCAGTCACCTTCTCCAGGTAGTGACACTCTGCTGTGCAACTGTTGTTGTGCAGACAGTCGTGACTGTGAGCTGTGACCTTAACACTAACCTCACTCGGATTGTGACTTGAGTGGATATGAATGAGTTTTGTCTTTTCAGCGTTCAAGACTAGACCTGCATCGTGCGACCATTTACAGATGGTTGTAAAATCTTTTTGTATATGTTCATTCGCAACGTTTAGGTCACTATTAGCAGCTATCAGACAAGTATCATCTTCGAAATAGGTCAGCATTTTCTTTCAAAAATCCATCCACTATATTTATTTTCCCGAAACTAAACAAAAATAATGGTTACGTTAAACCTGGTTTACACGTATTAAGTTGTGAAAGTGTTTAGTTTATTAAGTTTTAAATAAATTGTAAGCAAATTCGTGTAAACTGTTAATTTAGTAATAAGTTATTACGCACACACGAACACACAAATCACGCCTATATCCCCGAAAGGGTAGGCAGAGGCGCATTACACACCCACAATTTGCCAGTATTTTAAGTACCACGTAATAGGGGGCAAGCTTATTGCTGTCACCGAGCACACATATAATGGGTTATGTCCAAAATGGCCGAATGAATTTAATAAAAAGTAGCAGCTATATTGTAATTTTGAAAATAAGCCATTAATTTTCGAAAATTATTTATTAATTATTTAATTTTTAATTCCAGAAAATAATACCTAAGATTTATTCTACAGTAAAAACATAAAATCATCGGAAAGGAACAAAATAAAAAAGAATAAAAAATCAGTTGGTAAAGGTTATAAGAATAAGGAAAAAAAATCTACAGGTTAACAAAAGTGTAAATGTCTTTTTATAGGTTGTATATGATTTTTTTTGATAAGATATTCATACGTAGTAGTTATATACTCTTTGAGCTATTGTCTATGTCTCGAAAGTTGTCACTGTTATTATATTTGGTGGTTTTATGCGAGTGCACATTTTAATAACAATGCCGCGTCCTAGAAGATCTAATCTTTCCCAGCGAAGCCGTAATGCAATTAGGCAACGGAATATCGCGAGTCAATTATCTGATGGAGAACGAGAAATTGCACGAGAACAGCGCCGCGTTAGTATGGAGCAAAGAAGGGCCTTAATTCGTGCTTCTCAAACACAAGAGCAAAGAGAGGCAGCCCGTGAAACGGCTAGGTTAGAAACGAGAAATCGTCGAGCTTATCGTACAGATGAACAGAGGAATAATCTTCAAAGTGCAAGAAGAAATGGTTCAAGTATTGATTTGAATCGAGCAGCGTTTCTGTATGATTGCACCATCGACTACAGCTTGCATCGTTTAGTTTGCATTGGTCCAATGGACGTTGTTTGCCAGCATTGTGGAGCATTGAAGTTTGCTGGTGAAACGCCTGGTTTGTGCTGCCTTAGTGGTAAAGTGAAATTGCCATTATTGGTCCCGCCACCAGAGCCATTGTGCTCCCTGCTTTATGGCGAAACACTAGAATCACGACATTTTCTAGCGAACACTCAAAAATACAATGTCTGTTTCCAAATGACTTCATTTGGGGCGGAATTATCGAAGAACACGGATATAATCCGACATTTAAGGTAATTTACGTTAAAAACTTTATTTTCTATCATTGTAAAAAAAATCTGGAATGTAGTTTGTTAGATTTCTGTATTTGTCTCTGAAATAAAAATGGCATGTTATTATTTGAAAAAAAAAAGTGTTTGTAAAAAAAGTGTTTGTAAATCTAACTATAACTATGGTTTTGACTTTACAGATTCAAGGCCAGATTTGCCATCGCATTGGATCATTGCAACCTATAGAAGATGCACAGCATAAATTCTTGCAAATATACTTCATGGGCAATATGGAAGAACAACTTAACCGGCGTCAAGGGATCAACACAGCTACGAAAAGAGCAATTCTACAAGATCTGCAGCAAATGCTTCATGAACATCAAAATAAAAATAAAATAAAATAAAATAAAATAACGTTTATTATCTTTGAAATTTTCAGAAAATTATTTAGATTCGTCAGAAGTTGGTGTGACTCTACCGAGGGTTCCAAAATGCAACGAGACTGAGAAGAGCCCTCAAGAAACTCAGCTCGGCTTTTTTCAAAATATTTCATCTTAAATCTAATACAGAGTTATTTAGAAACATCATGCATTGGTCAGGCTGTTCAAGACTGCTTTAGATCGCATGCCAAGTGATGACTATAAAGTTGTGATCAGAGCAGATAAAAGACCAGCTGGAACACATGAACGCACATTTAATGCTCCAACAATCGATGAAGTGGCAATCCTGATTGTTGGTGAAAACTTGGAAACACGTGATATTGTACTTACACGACGCAATACTGGGCAACTACAAAGAATATATGAAACACACCGTTCATATGACGCGTTACAATACCCGCTGATGTTTTGGCAAGGAGACGATGGATATCAATATTGTTGTTTTCATTTTAACTTGATATACATTTTATTCTGTTTTCTTTTAGTACTCAAAAAAAGTTGTAATTTCTAATTTAGTAGAGAGTAGCTGTAAGAGTCGTTAACCTATTACGGGTTCTAAAATACAATTTTTACTGCATTTGTTTCAGGTGAGGAAACTACCAAGAAGGTTAGTTCGATGAATTAATACGCATATCGTTTTATGATTCGTGAAAATTCTGACAATTATTTGTTGCGATTTCGTCGACTGCTTCAACAATATTGCGTTGACATGTACGTTAAAATCGAAACGGAGCGCCTGACTTTCATTCGGTTGAATCAAGCTAAATTGCGTTCGGAAGAGTATATCCATTTACGCGATGCAATTAGCACAGAAGGAGATTCAGAAAATGTTGGTCGATTGACTATTTTACCGGCGACATACATAGGTAGCCCGCGTCATTTGTATGAATATGCGCAAGATGCAATGACACATGTTCGTAATTATGGTCGGCCAGATCTATTCATTACATTTACATGTAATCCGAAATGGATAGAAATTATTCAATTGCTGCTTCCCGGACAAACATCAAGTGATCGACACGACATCACCGCACGTGTTTTCAGGCAAAAAATTCGGTCACTAATGAATTACATTGTTAAGCAACACGTCTTTGGGAATACTCGATGCTGGATGTATTCAATCGAATGGCAAAAACGAGGCCTACCGCATGCTCACATTCTGATTTGGTTAGTCGAAAGAATTCGGCCAGATCAAATAGATGACATCATATGTGCGGAGATTCCTGCTCCTGAAACCGATCCAGACCTACATGATGTTGTAGTCACGAATATGATTCATGGACCGTGTGGCACTATCAATCGACAATCACCGTGCATGGTCGACGGCAAGTGTTCCAAACGGTATCCACGATAATTGACGGCGGAGACCATTACAGGCAACGATGGTTATCCATTGTATCGGCGTCGATCGCCCGATGATGATGGTAGAACTATCACAACTAAAGTGAAAGGAAACGATTTCGTAGTTGACAACAGTTGGATTGTTCCATATTCGCCACTTCTTTCCAAAACATTCAAAACACATTGTAATGTTGAGTATTGCAAGTCGGTCAAGTCAATTAAATAGATTTGCAAATATGTCACGAAAGGGAGCGACATGGCGGTTTTTGGTATCCAAACATCCAATACCAACGATGAAATCACGCGCTATCAAGTTGGTAGATATGTGAACTGCAATGAAGCAATTTGGCGTATATTTTCATTCCCTATTCACGAACGTCATCCCATTGTTTTACATTTGGGGTTGCATCTAGAGAACGGTCAGAGAGTATATTTCACAGCGTCGAATGCTGCTTAACGTGCCGAAACACCTCCAGCGACAACACTGACCAGTTTCTTTGCGATTTGTCAAAGCGATCCGTTCGCACGAACTTTGCTTTACTCAGAAATGCCACGTTATTACACTTGGAACGCAACATCGAAGAAATTTCAACGTCGGAAGCAAGGCGATGCAGTTCCTGGTCATCCAGATATGCGTTCTACTGATGCTCTTGGTCGTATTTACACAGTTCATCCGAAGAATGATGAATGTTTCTATTTGCGGTTGTTGCTGGTACATGTTCGAGGGCCAACATCATTTGAATCACTACGAACTGTTAATGGTATCGTGTGCCCCACATTTCGTGTAGCATGTCAAAAGCTAAATTTGCTTGAAAACGATACTCATTGGGACACGACAATCGCTGAAGTAATTATTTCTGCATCTCCAAGTCAGATACGCACATTATTTGCTATCATCATTTCAACATGCTTCCCATCGAACCCACGTGACCTGTGGAACAAATACAAAGATAACATGTCAGAAGATATTTTACATCGAATTCGCGTCAGCTCAAGAAATTCCGATCTTGAGGTGAATGAGGAGATCCATAACCAGACTTTGCTCTTGATCGAAGATATGTGTTACCTCATGTGCGGCAGTTTGTTAGTTAGGTTAGGAATGCCAGCGCCAGATCGCGGAATGACTGACGCATTTAATAGAGAATTGGAACGTGAACGTGAATATGATCCACATGAACTAATCCAATCAGTTCAAACGAATATACCTCTGTTGAATCCTAAGCAGAGGGAAGTCTATGATACACTGATTAATGCAATTGATGATGGAAATGGCGGCTTATTTTTTTTGGATGCCCCCGGTGGAACTGGGAAGACATTCCTCATGTCATTGATTTTGGCCACTGTACGTGCAAGATCCGAAATTGCGGTAGGAATTGCTTCTTCTGGAATAGCGGCCACATTGTTAGACGGATGCCGTACGGCTCACTCAGCGTTAAAATTGCCATTAAACCTTCAAACTACTGAACAACCGACATGTAAGATTTCGAAACACTCCGCAATGGCCAAAGTTTTAGTAGCATCAAAAATCATCATATGGGACGAATGCACAATGGCGCACAAACGCGCATTGGAAGCACTAGACCGAACATTAAAAGATCTGCGCAATTACTCGAGATGTTTTGGTGGTGCAATGATTTTATTATCTGGCGATTTCCGACAAACACTACCAGTCATTCCAAGATCTACTGCTGCCGACGAAATAAACGCTTGCCTCAAAGCATCAAATCTGTGGCGATATGTAAAGAAACTTCAACTGTCTGTAAATATGAGAGTTGCATTGTTGAACGATCTATGTGCTGATGATTTCTCGAAGCAATTGCTGACTATCGGTAATGGCCGTGTTCCTGTTGACAAATCGAGCGGTTTGATTTCATTTCCTCCAAATTTTTGCAATTTCGTATCATCAAAAGACGAGCTTATCAAAAAAGTATTCCCGGATATCATTGCTAACCACAAAAATACTAAATGGTTAAGTGAGTGAGCAATTTTGGCAGCTAAAAATAAAGATGTAGATGACCTCAATTTTATAATTCAAAATCAAATCGTAGGTACTCTGTATTCATTCAAATCTATCGACTGTGTAACAAACGAAGAAGAAGCCACTAATTATCCAACTGAATTTTTAAACTCCTTGGATGTGCCTGGTTTACCACCGCACAATTTAAAACTTAAAGTTGGCTCGGTAGTCATCATGCTTAGAAATTTAAACCAACCAAAACTGTGTAATGGAACGCGTTTGGTGATAAGAAAACTGATGAGCAATGTGATTAACGCGTCGATACTTAAAGGAAAATTTAAAGATGAGGAAGTTCTTATTCCAAGGATTCCGATGATCCCAACGGATATGCCCTTTGAGTTTAAACGAATTCAATTCCCGATTCGTCTTGCCTTCGCCATGACGATCAACAAATCACAGGGCCAATCCTTGACTATTTGTGGCCTCAATCTAGAAAATGCATGTTTTTCTCATGGTCAATTGTACGTGGCATGCTCACGTGTCGGCAAACCATCCGCTTTATTTGTTCTTGCGCCTGACCAAAAAACAAAGAATGTCGTTTACCACAAAGTGCTTGAATGAAAATCCTATTAATGAATTAATCCGAGTTTTTTTTTTTTCCAATCTGCACAACATAGTTTTCAATCATTTTTTTTCTGACATGAGTTTGAAGTACTTAATTATTATTTTCTATTTTTTTTTATTTTTATTCTCATTCTGTATGTATGTTTTCATCATCATTCATCATAATAAAAAACTTTTTTGTTTCTATCTATATAAATATATTATTTTGTATCATTGTTTTACGTTCATCAAAACCTAAATTAGTTCAGCTAAAAAGTAACACGACATTCATTGACTGTTAGGCGGTACGAAGTTCGCGGGGTCAGCTAGTTACTATTACAAAGAAGAAAGATTAATTAGAATAAACTCAAAAACTACTGTGCAGATTTCAAAAATTCTTTCACCATTGGAAAGCTACATTCACCATGAGTAACATAGGCATACTTTTTATCCCGGTAATGTACCCACGGGAACCGGGAACGAGTAAACTAAATCACGCGGGCGGAGCTGTGGCGATCAGCTAGCTATTATAAATAAAATAAATAAATAAAAAAAAATAAAAATATTTATTTCAGGTAATAAATAACCCAAATTGAGCATAATCCCTCATAATCCATTATTTACATATAAAAATTAAATTATTGGAAAACAAAAATTGAAACAAATATAAATTAATATAAAACAAAAATAAAATTAAAATTAAAATAAAATAATAATAATTACAAAATAAAATATGTCACAATTAATTCCTACTTATATTATTAAAACAGTCTTTTCATCGGGCACTGCTGTACATGGCTTTGACAGCAGTGCCTGATGTAAGGACAGTCCATCCTGTCAGCGATCATTCTTAGGATGGTGTTAGAGCTGCCCCAAACCCTGCGAACCAAGGAGGCTCCTCTTTTGCGCATGCTCGCATAAAAACAGTCAGTATTCGCCGCAGCGAACATGCCAGATGCGCTACAAACTCGAGGCAGCCCCACCACCGCCCTAAAAGCGTTATTATATTGGACGCGGAGAGCACTGTAGACCTTTTGTGAATATCTAGCCCATAAACTACATATATATAAAGAGGTACAGTATGCACGGAAAAGAGTTATCTTCACATCTGTGGAACATCGTGCAAACCTTCGTGACAACATGTTTGCCCTCTTGGACAGTGCTCTCCGTTCCCGCTCAATGTCCGCATGGTCTTTGAGGTCCACCGTAAGTATATGCCCCAGATAGGTGAATTGGTTCACTCTTTCCAGAGGAAACCCATTCAGTCGAACAGGAGGCAGGTCCTGTGGACACCTAGCACCGTCGACCTCAAAAACCATGTATTGACTCTTGGTCACATTATATTTTAACCCGTGTGCACCGACATATTCCTCACAGGTCCGAATCAATTTTCTCAAGCCACAGATCGATGCGCTCAGCAGCATCATATCATCCGCGTAACTCAAATTATTAACGCACACTCCATCTATATGGCATCCCACATACTGGCTGCTGAGCGCACCGATCAGGGCGTCCATAAATATATTAAACAAGGAGGGTGAGGTTAAGCCCCCCTGCCTAACCCCACATTCTAGTCTGTAAGGTTCCGACATTGCCCCCGCCCATTTGACGGTGTTGATTTGGTTAGCGTACCAGTACCTGAAGATGGAAACCAGTTCAGAGGGTACACTAATGGTCTCCAGCTTTCTCCACAGAACGTCATACGACACCAGATCAAAAGCCTTCGAGAGGTCAAGGAAACATGCATAGACGGGTGTTTTTCGTCTCGCGTAGTAACTAACGGTGTGCTTTAGAGAAAGTATTGCATTCTCCGTTGATAGCTTAGGTCTAAACCCAAACTGGTTATCATGCAAAGTCATACATTTCGCGAGTTGTAAGTTAAGGAGACCGTCCAAGACCTTAGCTATAACCGTGGCTAGTGAGATGGGCCTGTAGTTACTTTTCTCGGAAATGTCTCCAGTTTTATTTTTCACTACAGGCACAACCACAGTTCTCATTAGGTCAAGAGGTAGATAGGAATGACTCACACAAAACGAGTAGAACATTGCCAATGCCCTAGACGCATGGGGTCCCGCGTGCTGCAGATGCTCAATGCTCAGCCCGTCGTGGCCCGGTGACTTACCCCTTGTCATTTCCTTAATGATTTTTCTTGTCTTCTTAGCTGAGAAACGTACAACTCTCCCCATAGGCTTACCACCGCTAACCATGTTCCCCTCCCTCCCCAAGAGCGATTTGACCGAGAAATGGCTCCTAAAGCTTTCCGCAATTTCGCTATGGTCGGTCAAGCCATCGACGTTCACAGGGAGACCAGGCCTTGGATTCGTTTTCTTGGTGCTTCGCCAGAAACTGCGGAAGTTACCTTCAGCGTGCTTTTTAGCCAAACCATCCATCCTAATTTGGTCTTGATGATCTTGACACCACTTGAGTCTCGACTTGAAAGTCCTTCTGTGTTCACACATTTCCTCATACATGAAACCGTTTCTAGGCCTTCCACTCGCAACCCATTCACCAAAGGACCTCCTAGCCTCCCTGTGAGCACCGCTGACGTGTTCGTTCCAACCCGTTATGGGTGTTCCACGACCCCCGCGCCCCTCTACGTGTCCCCGACTCACCCGTGCTGCGTCACTAAAGGCAGCCACAATGTCGGAATACAACCTATCAAGAACACCTTGGTGCCCGGGATCGTCACAATAATAATCTGCACATTCTACACACTCAGTAGGAAAATCAACATATTTAAGTCGTTTATGACACTCTGCGGCAAAGGTTGCAATCTGTTCTTCATTGCGCGTCCCCCACATAACGTTCTTAGTATTATCACTAATAGTAGGTTCATGAGACAGTTTCGGCGTTAAAAGGTTTAGATCACATTCCACAACCAGTGGAAAATGGTCTGACCACAGAGTGTCATATTGGATATACACATTTACAACGGCCCGCATAGCCGATTGCGTCAACACACAATGATCCAACCAGCTACAAGTCCCGTTGATGTCACTTATAAAAGTAAACGTGTTCGAATCAGCTCCCAACACATCCACATCAACACACGACCAACATTGCTCCCTACAGTAACTAGAAAGTTCACTATAAAATAGCCCCGACAAGTTAGCATTAAAGTCACCCAGTATGAAAACAGATTCAATACCATATTCTTCAATAAGAGCACTCACCGCACCCAGGGAGTCCACAAAATCCGGTAGGTTGTCACTGGAGTTAGTAGGCATATACACATTCACTACAATAATTGGACGTTCAATTGTATTTATTTTTATTGCACATATACGCGAATTATCACATCGCAACACGGACACTTGTTGAAATAAACTACTTCTCCATAACAAGGCCACTCCACCATAGGGTCTTCCCACAAGTATACCATTCGACGTATCGACCGCCGACGTACCCACGTAACCAAAGCCATGGTCAATCGTGCTTAGGTATGGTATATCATCCGGCATCAACCAAGTTTCCTGCAAGGCCACCAAGTCACAGGTTCGACACAGGTCTCTGACACTATCCGCGCACCTCTTAACACCCTTACAATTAAAAGTACATTACTTACAAGGTACATTTATTTTTCAATTTTCTTTATTACTCTTAATTTTTCATCCAATCCAAAAAAAATATCATTCATATGTTATTCATTGTAAGCAAGGAGTGTGTGTGTAAAGTTTCATGAAAATCGGTTGATAAATACGTCCGCAAACATGATCTGACGGAACCCGTAGATGTAGAGATGTAGATATGTAGAGGTACAGACGAAAGAAATTCTCCCCAGTCTGCAAGTTGAAACGGAGACTTCGGTCGCTTCGCTCCCTCAGTCAAATATTAGGCAATCGAAAAACAATGAATATAAATAACTATTGTTACACAAACAATGATTACGCATTGATTACTTAATCATAAATATAAAGAGTACGAAATTTATAATACTCAATTGATTCATAGGATTTTAATAGAAGCTGACTCTTCTGGTACTTGCGTAGTGTATCTATACTATCTTGAATTAAAAAAAATACTGCAGTTTGGAATAACGTAGTGCTATATTAAGTAAACACAGCGATAATTACAAAAGATTTTCTTAAATTCGAAGAGGAATCAACAGTTTTCAAAATAATTTGAAGTTGACTTTCTTATAGTGAACATGGTTTATATTATATTCCTAGCGATTGTACTGTTGCAAGTGTTAACAATAAATAACTGCACAAAAATTGATGACAATAGTCCCGAATACGGGTCCAGTGAAAGTGATGAAGATGGAGACCCTGAGACTACTTTTTATTTATTTATTTATTTATTACACAATACAGATTAAAATTGGGCTAATGCAAAATTAAAATAAAAAGGTTTTGAGTCTGAATTTATTGCAATCCAAAACTTTGTGTAAACAGAGAAACCAAGAAAAGTTAACCCAAAGTTATATAATAAATAAGTTTTCTAATCGTTTCCTAGCTAACCTATCTAACGCTTAACAATCTCCCGAGCTTAAATTAACATAGTTGGGTGTGGAATAGAGGACATCTTTGAGTGTTTTAATAAATATTGTAATTTTAGGAGCAAATATATCGAGATTCTTCTTCTTCATTGGTAGCATTAGTTTCTGGTTATCTGCCGGGTTTACTGAAGCGAAGTATTGATAATAGTTTGGGTGAATTAAAACTCAATGTGAAATTATTGAAAGTTGAATACCGAGATTTAATATTGCCGAAAATATAATGTTTCAGAGTACGAGATGCCTCAATACTTGTGATTAAGAAATACATGGTAATACTACTAAAACATATACATTTTTTTAGCCAATTAGAGTATTGTTTATTCTTTAAAAACAAGGACCACTCTCCATGATGCAGAAATTGTAGGCATGTAAGCGTATGTTAGAACAGCCAGGCTGTTGAAATAATGAAGTGAGTATTTGGTAATAGGCTTGCTTCCAATTTCGTAGGATCAAAAAACTATTGGCAATAGTGGGTGAGTAATGCAATTCTACCTATCCTTTCAGAGATGATATTATACCCATGATTAAAAAATCGGGCAAGTGTCACAAGGTTCGGACTCACGCACAAAGGGTTTCGAACCGGAACGAATAAAAAATCACGTTTGTTGTATAGAAACCTTCTTAAATATTTATTGCAATCTCTTTTTTAGTATTTGTTGTTATCGTAATCGTAATCGTAATATATGTTCCTTCAGTCGGAAACTTGAGTACCGAATACAATTCGAAAATTCACGTCAATTTCAACCCAATTGTGAATGTAAGTTTCCCAATATATTTAGTTGAAATCAATCGTGCGCTATGGGACTGAACATTGTAACTAAAACTACGGTCAGGGCATGTTCCTGAAAAACGAAGATGGTTATTGGATTTCGGTATGCGCGCTTACTTACCAACTTTTGCCTATAATAAACTTTAAAGTTTATAAAAACCGGGCAGGTGTCGGGCCACGCAAAGAATAGGGTTCCGAAGTCATTCATATTAGCATCTATAACTCCTGAACCAAAAAGTTGTCTAATCTGTTATGGTTTTCCTTGAAAGTTCACAACACGGGCTACAATCATCAATATTTTCAGATTTTTCAAGCCAGCCGTGTAGATTTCAGTGGGGGAGGACGCTCTGTTTTACCAAAAAAATGAGCTATAAAGTTGAATATCAGTCTCGTAAACGAATACTTAAATCAAAAAATGGTGTTAGCAACCTCAATGTTTTTAAAAGACCTATCTAATGATACCCTACACTCCGGGGTGGACGCAAGAAAAAGAAAACAAATTCCGGTTACGTGTAGGGCAGGTAGGTACCCCAAAACTAAATTATAATTTTCTTTTAGCACTATGTCAACGTAGTAAATAATATATACATATACATATACATAAATGCAAAGTTTCATGTTTCTAGCACTCAGCTCACTAGGAGCAAAGCTGAGGACAGACTGACGGACAGACACAACGAAACTATAAGGGTTCCGAAACTTGAACAACGGAATCCTAAAATACGACGGATGGTAATTTAAAAAAATATAGGTAGATAATAAAAGTTTAAGTATTTTCGTATTAATCGATTTATTTAATTACGTAAAAGACTTCAAAAATTATGGATTTTATTTAGAATTTCTACTGACTGCGTGTTTCAGATGGGATATTAATTTAGCATCTGCCTTTGAACTTTTTTACGACACACGACAGCAAATATCAAAAGCTAATTAAATAAATAACAGTAGCACACAATTATGTTTTTAAATATGTAATTAAAAAATAGTTTTCAAAACCGTCCATTGCTTACCTAAAGTATTTAGGCACACTTTCGATCAATGGAATATTTTAGAAGAGGCACGACCCCTATTACGTAGAACCAACAGTGACTGACCAAAGATTAGCGGAATGTTCTTTGTTTCTACCCCTTCGAGGTGCACGAGGTATACTTCCAGACTTCATTTAATTTTTATGTATGTGTAAATTAATTTCCTTAAAAAAAGTAACCTTCTTGGAACAAATGCTGCCTCGGAGTTAGTTGCGTCGCTTTTTCTCCACAAGCGGTGGTAACCTTAGGTTAAGTAGACGTTCAAGTCAATAAGGCTATAGCAACATAGTCGGTAACCAACTATATTGCCGCTGGGCGCCACTGGAAATATCTCCTGGTGCATACCAGTGACGCCCGACAACGGATGTTGGAGCTGTCGAGGTTCGGGCTGCGGAATTAAAAAAAAATACCTTCTATATTGAGAAATAAAGAACATAGAAGACTAAGAAGAAGTTTAGATTGGCCATAACCTTGATTTAAAATTTGCTACACATTTACGACTCATGTACGACAAAGACAAACACAATATCTCGGAGATTTTATCATCCCCTGAAGCCCTCTTGGATTGTATGTTGAAGTAACGCCTTATTTCATATAAATAGTTTATCTTTCCCCTGGGAGGAATTGCTTTGAGCGGACTGATCTTTAGTATGGGCATATTTTTCATGTCCTTCGTAGCTTGCTAAAGCTTGATATAGCATTAATTTCAGCAATATAACCCATACCTCAACTGGAATTGCTAAGGAGTCCCACTAACATCTCCAGAGCCCAAATAACCCTCACCTGCTGAAAAACGGACGCCAAAAACGGCAATAGCCTCGCTACCTATTACGCGGGGGTTATTGAATTGTCGAAATGTAGGCGTAATAAGCGCCTCTGTCTTCGCCTTCGGGGATAGAGATGTGATTTGTGGGTGTCTGTAAACTGTAATAATACGTGATAGTATTAAAGGTACGATAGCTTAATTGCATCCCGATATTTCAGTCAAACTGGAACCACGGTTGGTGCAATCCAACTGAAACGTCGTCGAGAACAAACTGGTATAAGTTATTAGTAAAGAAACTATACCAAATATCTCTCATAGTAAGCTTTCAATCTAGATAATAACAGCTTAAGATTTGCCTGTAACTCAGAATGGATTTTTTTCCATGCATTTGATATGTTATAATAAAACATTTCATTCAACTTAGAAATACCTTCCAAGAATCTTTGTGAATATTTTAAACACTTTATTCTTGAACTTAATACTAATAATAAATGCACTTTTGGAATAAAAATGAACAATCATTTATATTAATGATAAAAACGTAGGAATCTTATAGGAAATCCTATACCAAATGCATTTACTTAGTAGGACGCCACAATTTTCTTGGATCGTGAGCAATTCAATATAAAAGGCAGCTCGGAAAGGGTGGGTCACGTTCACTACAGTAACAGTTTTCCTATAAATAGTCATTTGCAGGGCACGTTTAAAGCTGATATTTAGACCTTTGAAAAGGGTGAATTGAATTTGTTCTTTCCACGTATATAATGTAACACTCCCGGAAAGAAAAGTTAGATAATAATATATTTTTTCAGAGGTAACATTTGTTCCGATGCTTTCAATTTTTATCATTTGGTGGGGTCGTTTTTTATATATTATTATTTTATATATTAAGTACTAAGTATACACCTATTTTTAATTGTACACCTGATGTACGGGTGTACAGGTGTCAACAAGACAACCTCGCCTGCAAGTGGAGACGTTGTACCCCCGTACAACGTCTGAGGCTATGACGAACACGAACGTTCCCGATAAGCGGCAATAGGCTCGCCACTTATACGTAGGTCACACTATAAGTTTTGCGTAACTTAAAAAAACAACATGTAAAAACCAAAATATTATGTTTATTGCTTTTCAAAATACTCTCCTTTACATTTTAAACATTTTTTCATGTGATCGAACCATTTTTAAAAACCGGAAGAACCACAGATCTGAAGTCATGTTTTCTACGTGCTGTTTGAACGCTATCACTGCCTCTTCGGAGTTGGTAAAAGTGAAACCATCAAATCTTTGGTTTTGGGGAAAATACAGAAATCACAGGGTATTAGGTTGGGGCTATGCGCAGGATGGGTGACGAGTTGTACTTTTTCGGAAGCTAAAAATGACTTTGTTTTGTTGGCCGTGTGTGAAGAAGCGTTGTCATGATGTAGGAGAACACGGCTTTTGGGTCGTCTTTCGCGAACTTTTTCTAACACCCTGGGTACACAAATAGTAGAATACCACTCGGCATTAACACTCTTTTGATCTTCAAGTGGAATTATACAGATGGGACCCGTAGCTGAGAAAAAAAACGCGATCAATTTTTTACCAACGTTTCTCGCCTGCCTCACTTTTGTTGGATTGTTCTCATTTTCTAACACCCATTCACAAGATTGCTGTTTTTCTTCGGGTTCAAAACAATAAATCCACGTTTCGTCTCCTGTGAATATGTCATAAACAGTATTAGAATGTCCGTGGTCGTACTTCAGCAGCATCTGTGAGCACCATTCCACGCGAGCCCGCTTCTGCTCCGCTGTCAGTTCATGAGGGATCCAACGACAACAAAGTTTCCGAACTTTCAATTCTTCGTGTAAAATTTTCTGGATTTGACTCATACCAATCCCCAATAGTCCTCGAATTGTCTCATAGGTAATCCGCGGGTTTTCTTCAGTTAACCGCTTAACAGTAGGCCACATTATTTCCGTTGACGGCAGTTGAAGGCCGCCCTTCATGATATTCGTCATGTAAAGAAACTCGACCTCTCTCAAATTCAGCAAACCATCGCCTCACGGTGCTCAAACAAGGTGCTTCTCTCCCAAAAGCATTTGAAGACGAGCGGCACAGTCTTGCGGAGAGAGAGAACTTTTAAAATCATAAAAAATCATCGCTCTAAAATCTTTTTAACTTAATTTCATTTTCGTTGCATACGTAGAACATTGAATTAAGTATCATTGACAAATGATTTCCCGCCAAATGTTTTTTTTTATTACTAAGAAGGTTGCAACGTTTAAAAAAATATAACATTCGAAGTTTAAATAGTTCCGATTAGCTAGAAGTGAAAAACTTTTAGTGTGCCCCATGTAACATGGGACTAAACAACCGTCTTTCAAAAAAAGAGGAGTTTCTCAATTCGACTGTACGATTTTTTTTAAATTTTGTTGCCTCATATCAGTGGACTGGGTGAACCTTGTTCTGTTCTGAACAGCTCTTCAACCTGATCCCACCCTCTTCCTTCCGATCCCGAACAACGCGTGCCGGGGTGAGATGCCACTCCCACACAGTGGATAGCATGTTCGCGAGAACCGAACGTTTTAAACGTTCGTTTTTCTGCCGAACGATAGTGGCCTGGAACGCCCTGCCTGTGCACGTCTTTCCTCCCACATATAATCCTGGGTTCTTTAAGCGGAGCGTGAAGAGGCACATCAGTAGGTCGTCAAGTTGAGGGCCACTCTCTATAGCATTGTGTGCTGTGAGAGTGGCCCACAATCGCTAGACGTCGTCACGACTTACCACTAGGCGGGCGGCGTCAATTTGGCGTACCAAATTTATAAAAAAAAAAAATTTGATCCCATTTCAGTAATTTGTAGTCGGTTGTTGTGTAAATTTTTAACGTGATTATTTATTTTATTGGCAAAATCAATTCGGCATCATACCATGACATAGTATAAAACAAAGTTGCCCGCCGTTCCCTTTGTATGCTTAGATCTATTAAACTATGCAACGGATTTTGATGCGGTTTTCACCAATGGATAGAGTCGTTCTCGAGGAAGGTTTTTGTGTATTTAATTTGAAAAAAAGCCGCAAGCGTACGCTTGTTTTTTATATTATTAAAACAAAAGATCTTAGAATTAATCTATAATAATTAGTTCTTAGTATTTCAGGTCGAAAAACTTCAAGTTAACTTAAAGTAGCACTCAAGCTGAAGTTCCTCGAACTTGATTTTTTCTATCGCGAGCAAATTACATTCATTGTTTCCAAGAAAGCTCAAATTTCCAAACTTTTATATTGATCTTGAGAGTTATCACTCTAAATTTGTTGAGAGCTTTTATAAGTAGGTGCTGAATTTAATAGGTAGTAAGTAAATAAAAAACAAATATGTTTTGGACATTCTCACATAACGTGATACAATTGTGCTATGTATAATAAAAAAGCATCAATGTACAGCGCCGTTGTCGCATCCCTCGAGAGTCAGCAAGCGGAATAGGAACTTAGTACGGCGCGCGGTTGAAGCGCGCAGGTGTGCAATGTACAGCGCCGTTGTCGCATCCCTCGAGAGTCAGCAAGCGGAATAGGAACTTAGTACGGCGCGCGGTTGAAGCGCGCAGGTGTGCAATGTACAGCGCCGTTGTCGCATCCCTCGAGAGTCAGCAAGCGGAATAGGAACTTAGTACGGAAGCGGTTGAAGCGCGCAGGTGTGCAATGTACAGCGCCGTTGTCGCATCCCTCGAGAGTCAGCAAGCGGAATAGGAACTTAGTACGGCGCGCGGTTGAAGCGCGCAGGTGTGCAATGTACAGCGCCGTTGTCGCATCCCTCGAGAGTCAGCAAGCGGAATAGGAACTTAGTACGGCGCGCGGTTGAAGCGCGCAGGTGTGCAATGTACAGCGCCGTTGTCGCATCCCTCGAGAGTCAGCAAGCGGAATAGGAACTTAGTACGGCGCGCGGTTGAAGCGCGCAGGTGTGCAATGTACAGCGCCGTTGTCGCATCCCTCGAGAGTCAGCAAGCGAAATAGGAACTTAGTACGGAAGCGGTTGAAGCGCGCAGGTATGCAATGTACAGCACCGTTGTCGCATCCCTCGAGAGTCAGCAAGCGGAATAGGAACTTAGTACGGAAGCGGTTGACGCGCGCAGGTATGCAATGACCAAGGTGAAGTGGTGCCATTTTTAAAATACTGTCGGGAAATCTAGGTATTTTTGATCTAAGATGACATATTATAAAACAAAGTAGCTTTCGTTTGCTTAGATCTTTAAAACTATGCAACAGATTATGACGCGGTTTTCACCAATGAAAGGTTTTTATGTATTCAATTTGTCAAGCGTGGGCTTATATAATTTATGAAATTAAAACACGAACAATTTTTATACCGCTACGATTGTGTGCCAATGGTAATGTAAAACTAATTTTGTCCTTGTTAACGTGACTGCTCATTAAAGCAGGATGAAAATTGGTGCAGTTGTTATTAGAGTTCATCTCGAACAGACATACACTGCGGAGGACTTTTTTTATAATAAATAGTGACATTATGAAGTCCGCTGAAATATTATAGGTAGGTGTAACATCGATCCATGTTAGAATTTAGGTTCGTACTGCAAAGTTGTTATTGTTTTTCTATTAGGTATAGCCCTCTATTACGTGAATTCAACAATAATACTGGCCAAATGTGCCTCTTCTTCCAGGACTACAGGAGTGTTTATATGTTATAGTATTACGAAGTCTTATTTGAACAGTTAGACAAAAGTTTACACAATGAGCCGGATAAATAGACAATAATACATTAAAGCATTTTAACAACAATTTATCTCCATTGTAGCCGGCAAAAGCATTTTAAAGTAAATTCATAAATCACTACCCCTTAAGCGTTAAGCCTCCTCTAACAAATGTTACCTCTTGTTATCTGGAAACGCATAAAATTCACGTAAGCGTATAGTCATTTTTATCCTCTCGAAGTAATTTATTTAAGTAAATTCTTACCCTTATCCTGGATAAGAAAAGCTCTGATACCCTAGAGTGGTATTCTATACTAATATTTATTTATTTAAATATACTTTATTGTACCCCAATACAGTATTAATTTATACAGAGCATACTATGTCTAAGAGATGTACAATGGACGGCCTTATCGCTTAAAGCGATTTCTGCCAGGCAACCTTATATACCCTATTATAAAGAGCAAAGATTTGATTCAAATAATTTTACATTATAAATCGCAAAAACCATGGAATGAAAATACCGCGTCGTTGGGGTTGGGTTTTATCCCGCGTCGGTGAGTGAATTTGGTTGCGTGAGGGCTGAGGCCCTGCAGCACGCGACCCTTCTTCTGTAAGGACGGCGGGTGGCTATCCCGCCGTCCTCAGGCCTCGATCATGGAGGTCGATGGTCCTGGGCGTAAATGAGTCTGCGGCACACTGGCCGCTGACTGCGGAACTCAGCGGGGAGGGTACGCTCCCTCTCCCTATCGGCCAAACCATGGTCTTGAACCAGCGACTGATCCCTTTCAAGGATGAACGTTCTACGAACTGACCAAGAAAATACTAGTCCAACAATCAATAACGCGACTTTCGGCGGCGGTCGCGATATGATTGTTGGGTTGCATTGAACACGCTCCAAAACTACTAAATCTATATCAGTGAAATGCAATTATTTATATTCAATGCAAACAAACCAACAATCAGATAAGCAGAGAGATTATGTAGGTATGTCAACAAATGTTAGAAATATAAGTAAGAGAAACATCGTGAAGATTTTATACGATCATTATCAAACAGAACGACAGGCCATTAAGTTTTATTGTGCGAGATGCTGGATCTAGATATAAAATATTAATGTTCTAGTTATTAAAACAAGAAACAATTATTTTGTTCTTAGTATATGTAACTCAGTTCAAGTATATTTTATTCAGCAGCTTACTACGAGTATAGAGAGAAGGACTCATGGCAACCCATACCATTACAAAAGAGCTAAATATTATGTCAATGAGGTCTAAACGCTACGACTTCTACGAAGAGGTTACGTCGTAGGTCTAATGTCTACGGATAAGCCTACGACTTTCGTAGATAATGGTCCACATTCACGATGAAACCATTTGGGTTTCGCAACCATTATTTCATCATATTATAATGTAAAAATTTTCATTTGAAAATCTAACACCATGAAGGTTTATTGTTAGTTCATAATATTATTATATATTAGTAGGTGTGTCACGGCAACTTTAACTCCTATTAGTATGTTAATTCGGTCACTGAACATAGCTACTAGACCTTTAGATATAACAGTCTACAGTTGACTGCCCTGATTGCACAAAGTCCTGCAATATTGCATTTGTAACTTGAAATTGCTGGTCAAACATCAAGTGAGAATATTCAAATAGAAACTGCTGGAACTCACTGATTGGCTTACGAGATTGTTCAAATATGAGATTCACCCTGAGATTTGAGAACATAACTGTATGTATTGAACAAGATAAATTGGCTATAATATTGATGAACAAACACACAATTACGCATTACCACAATATTACTGGCTGTGTATATGTATTACTGGATGTGTATTACACACTCACACTTTGCCAGTAATTTTGTAGGCCCCATGTCATAGCTGGCAAGAATATTAAATATTTTTTTAAATAATTTTTTTTTGAACATTCTGACACAACGTCATCTAGCCCAAATTAAGCTTATATTAGCTTAATTAGCTTGTGATATGTGGTCCAGGCGACTGATAAACATACTTATACATAACATATATAGAAAATACCTAAATTCCGAAACAAACATTTGTGCATCACACGATTAATTTGATTCGACCCGGAACCTAAATCGGGACCTCAGCGACGGCAGTCGCATACCACTGCGCCACAGAGGCAGTCAATATTGCCAGAGCACTTCCGATTGGCGGATTTCTTGACCTTAAAAAAGTGTATATTAAATACTCCTATTTTGAATAACAATATCTTGATTTGATTTGCCATTACAGAGTAATAAAGAAAGTCCATACCATTAAATATCCACACCAGATAGATACCATTAAATAGAAAATGGGTTAACGGATTAAGGATATTATTATTATGGTTTACCTATCGACAATTAAAACGTAGATTGTAAAAGTAGATTAAATAATATGTTTCAAAAACGCGGCACGTACTTGCCACGCATTTCCTGCCACACACACGTCACTCATAAGTGTCAAACCAAACCAGACTTGTGTTGTGACAGTTTGTGTCACTTACGTCAATTTTACGTCTGTGGCCATCATGACCACATATAAGTTATATTTTATTTGTGTAACGTTGAGTGTTAAGTTGTGATGCAACAATAAATATATTCTTTCTTTCTTTCTTTTTAGATACCAAAATTGTGACTCGAACTCGCGCACGAATGGTTCCGTACCAAAACGGCAAAAAATTCACGTTTGTTGTATTCCCGAGCTCCCTTTAATATTTATTATATTCTGATTTTTAGTATTTTTTGTTAGAGAGGCAACAGAAATGCCTACTCGTACCTACATCGTCTGTGAAAATTTTAACTATTTAACTATCACGGTTCATGAGATACAGCACAAGACAGACGAACGGACAGACGGACAGCGAAGTCTCAGTAATAGGGCTCCCGTTTTACCCTTTGTGTAATGAACCCTAAAAATAAAATTACATAGATAATGTCAAAAAAATTAAGAATGTACATCAAAAGTAAATCATAACATAACATAGCATCACGCCTTTTTCCCTGAAGGGGTAGGCAGAGGTGTGCAAATACACCCTCATCTCGCCAGCTATGTTAGGTCCCATGTAATAGGGGGCGAGCCTATTGCCATTTACCGGGCACAAGTTCCAGACTCTGGGATAATTATCTGGGTAAAATTCTAAAGAGAAATTTACATTATCCACCAGACCCGGGAATTGAACCCGACACCTCGAGCGTGGCAGTCCGTACATAGTACCATTGTGCCACCGAGGTAGTCAAGAGTAAATCACCATTACTTAATTAAAATCATTCAACAAAATAAGGTTATTTATTTATCATTAATTTAGTTTAGTTATATTCCGTTTGGTTTGATTAATTAAATTGCTTCAGTAAGCATTTACTTATACTCCGAACTTAATATAAACCTCCGAGAAAATAAACTTACGAGAAAATCCAAAGAAGTATATTACGTTTATTGCATTTAGACGTCCCAAGCGACAAGTTCAAACTAACTACGTAGTACAGTTTGCAGAAAAATCAACGGTGTTGTGAAACTCTCAAAAACATGTTACGTATTTACTATAATAATCCCAGTTCGGGTCCGCTTTCCAGTGAAACTACGAATCGGCTAAACTTCAAGGTTTTTAATTCGATTGTTTTTATTTTGTGATGGTTACCTCTTATCATTCAGGATGGTCCCATTACTGAATTATTTATGGTCCCATTGCGGTAATTTGAAGTTGGTTTGTGTGGACATGTTGGGACTGGCAGCTTAACGTGTTCTCCGAGGCGCGGTGTTTTATACCTTATGATTTTTATTGCCTGCACTCGCCATATATATCTTTTGATCAAACAGGAATTAATACGTATAATAAAAACGATTGATGAAATCGTAAAATAGGATATGACAAGGAAAGAAGTGACTGAGGAGATGTCGTGTGACAGGAATTATGTAAAGGAGTAAAACATATTGTGCCGACCACAAATATAAGGGACTAGATCCGCCCGCGTGATAGAGTTTTCCTGTTTGCAATTCCCGTGGGAACACATTACCGGAATAAAAAGTAGGCTATGTCACTCGGGGATAATGTAGCTACATAGTATTGAAAGGATTTTCAAAAGTTTCAGTGGTTACGGCACCTATTCTATTCAAACAATTTTTTTTTAATATATTTTTGGACATTCTCACTCAACGTCATCTAGCCCAAACTAAGCTATAAGCTTGTGCTACGGGATCTAGACATTAAAAAAAAGAAAAAAAATCATTTTTGGATCACACATTAGACCCGGGAATCAAACCCGGGACTCCGCAGTTGAAAGCCGATGCACTACCGACCATGCCACCGAAGCAGTCAACGAAAACTTTTCCCACTTTATAATATTAGTAAAGAGTAAGTATAGAAAAGAGCAGGTAGATGATGATGATGATATGTCATCGGAGGGACTCGAACCTGCGGTCTTTACCTAACAAACATATTGCCATCGGTACATATAAGTAGAATGTACCGTCAGCAAAAACATTGTTGGACATAATTTTGAAGCTTAATTATGAGCTCGTGAACCTTTTAGTGCACCTCTCAGAGGGATTTGATCCCCAAAAAACAGTACATTTAGGTAGGTATACCTTTAATACACAACTTTTACCATGTTAATTGGCTGTGCCACAGCGGCTGGCACGTAAGATTTTGTTGCCTTTAATCAACATTTCATGGTTTAATTTTTTTATCAAAATTACAATATAGCTGCTACTTTTTATTAAATTAATTCGGTCACTTTAGACATAACCCATTATATTATATGTGCCTGGTGACGGCAATAGGCTTGTGCCCTATTATGTGGAACTAAAAATACTGGCAAATTGTGAGCGTGTACACCTCTACCTACCCCATCGGGGATATAGGCGTGATATTAGTGTTTTTTTTGTGGATCACACAAAGGTTGTCCCATCACACAAATCACACAAAGTTTAACTGCCTCGGTGGCCCAGTGGTATGAGCATGTGACTGCCCTCCCTAAGGTCGCAGGTTCGATTCCGGGTCGAATCAAATTATTTGTGTGATCCACAAATGTTTGGTTTCGGAGTTTGGGTGTTTTCTATGTATAATGTTTGTATTTAGTATGTTTATATAAGTATGTATATCAGTCGTCTAGATCCCATAGCACAAGCTTAATTCGGGCTAGGATACGTCATTCGAGAATGTCCTAAAAAAATGTAGTGCTACCACGCCACCGAAGCCGCACAGAAGTGAATTATTGCAATGTAAGGCAAAGGCGACAGAAAGAGAGAAGGAAATCCTGTCTCTTTTTGTAGACTTTTAAGACACGTTGCAGCGTATCCAGCCAATTACGAAGAAAAAGGAATGGTCGATGCTTTACTGTGACTATTTACAATTTGAGCCCACTAAAGTATTATTAGGTATAAAATTGTTCTGTCCCCTAATCTCTGTATGGCGTGATCACTTTTTGATAAAGTATACCATTTCAAAAACGAAATTCACACTTTCAACTGATTTCATTGGTTGTACTCACGCAATGTGTCTATAATTTTGATATTGATTAAGTATTTGTATATACCTACTATTGATTGCTTACTACCAAACTTTCTGTAGTTTTTACTTTCGATTGTTGGCACTTGGTGGAACCTATAATAGCAGGTCTATGTCACTCGCCTAACAGTCGCAAGAAATACGTGACGTCAGCGACAAATTGAAATGATGAGATATTGAGGCATTAACGTCATAATTATTGGTCAAAGTATGCTTGTTCTTTCCTGACAACCCTAACTATTTATGAGAAATTATGTTCTCTGTAAACAAAAGAATGTGCTTTAATTAACGTCGGAGTGCAAGTTCTGTATGTAAATACTATTCCCTATTCTGTGCCTATAGTAATACATGATAAACAAACACACTTGTATACTATGCCACAATTTATTTGATTTATTTTCAGCGACCGGTTTCGCTTTTCAGCATTATGAACAGCATGAAAAATATACAAAGCTAAAAATCCAAGACGTTATGAGTTACGAATTTACGATCAAAGTGTTGGCAAGAGTACGTGACGCCGGAGGCAGGAGATAAAACCGTGATCAATCATGTCTGTCTAACTCCTACGTAATTTTGTTTACACTGGAACCCAACCTTTATTCCTTGCTGTAATATCACGATGACAACTTAGGAATATGACGTAAATAAAAACTCTAAACCGCTTGTTATTGCCGTAGTAAATCTCGAAATGGGATTCAAATATCTCGAAAGAAATATTCAAATCGCATTTAAAATAGATTAAAACAATGGTAAATATGAAAGAAAACAGCTGTTCTCTTTGAGACAGTCTTGATAATGCCTCGTGTAGAGGTGAAACATATGTCGTATTACGTATAACGTTTGTTTGAAGCGAAATTTATGCTATTATTTTAAAAAATTAAACATCATATTTACCATTGTTTTATCATGGACTTTCGCCAGGTAACGCCTGATTCCATTCAGTATTTGAGAACAGCTAGCACAGCTATCCAGACCAAGTTATATATAAAGATCTTGAAGTTTCATAGAACAGCTAGCCAGAACCTCTGGTTTAATCAGGAATGTAAGCGTTTTGGTGTTAGCTGAGACAGCTTCATAACGTTTGTTTGGAGCGAAATTTATGCTATTATTTTTAAAAATTAAACATCATATTTACCATTCGCCAGGTAACGCCTGATTCCATTCAGTATTTAAAATAAATTACACACACACTGAATTCCGGGGGTTATAATTACAAATAGGTCAGTGGGTGTTTTAGACATAAATCAATACCTAATTAACCGGATTGTATCTATGCATAGGCAGGCCTATGTCACTCGCCTAACAACCGCAAAAAATACGTGACGTCAGCGACCACTTGAAGTTGTAAATCAGTAAGGGTTGTCTCTTGTTTGTGACACGGCATTGACTAAAGAGTTGATATTGAGGCATTAACGTCATAATCATTGGTCAAATTATGCTGGTATATATTTTACTTTACTGACAACCCTGACGTTCGAATTATGTTCTCTGTAGACCAAAGAATGTGCTTTAAATCACGTCGAAGTGCAAGTTCTGTATGTAAGTACTATACCCTATTCTGTGGCATAGGTATGTAGTAGGTTGTGTTTTAGAACAAGAATACCACTGAAAAATACCATGAACTTGTTCAACACCACGTAATGCATAACTAATAAGCCTATTTTGTATTCTGCGGAAACATTTTGAAGGAAACTTGATAACTTAATTTTGAATGTTTGTGTCAAAAGCCCATAGAGTTGTTAGGTATTTTGCACAGTTGGTGGTGGGTGGGATGATTTTAAATGTATGTACCCACGTGGTGATAGAGCAATTAAGACTGTTCTAGTGAACCTCGAACCAGCAGGCTGTTGAACTTCCGAAGAACGGATTTTTTTTTTAATAAATATGTTAGGACAATTCACACAACGCCATCTAAGTAGAGCTTGTGATTTGACTACTGATATAAATACTTATATACATTTTTTTTGTAAATACATACATATTATACATAGGAAATATCCAGACTTCGGTACAAACGTATATGTCATCACACAAAGTTTGTCCCGATCGAGAAACAAAATCGAGACTCCGGCGTCGAAATCAGGTGCACTACCGACTACGCCACCGAAGCAGTTATGTTTACATCTAGGTAATACTACTTTGTTTCATAATATTTAGCATGTTATAGATTACCAATACCTCACATACACATACAGATCAAATCGTTACGAAACAACGTAGGTATACAAAGTGTTTTCAGTGCATAAAGTAAGGAACAGCGTGATACGGGAACGTTGTGGTATGACAGAAGATGTAGTGACCAAGATAGAAAAAGGGATGCTTGGATGGTTTGGTCATGTATACAGGATGGATGATAGGAGACTGACAAAACAGATAGGTATATGAAGCGAGTGTGAATGGACAAGCTAGTAAGAGTCGACCTAGGCAGACTTATGGCAACCAAATCGCAGAGGTCTTGAAAAAAGGCCAGGTTAGAAGCACCCGTAACCGGCGAGCATGCATGAATGCATTAATGAAAGTTGAGGAAACGAAAGAAGTATGCCAGGATCGTAGCAAGTGGAAGTCCGTGGTATATCTTGGTATCACTTGTACATATTCCAAAAAAATTGTTATAACCCAACCGGTTTCACTTTACAGCATTCTTTTACTCTATTCAGAAAAATGGGTGTAATAAGGCATCTGTACTCTTCCTTTTTTTATTTCTGGTGGGGAGCCTAATGCCCATTCCCGGGGGTATATTTGCCAGAGCCTCCTCTGCTTGTTAGCAGGTGCTAATCTGCAGATGAGGATGTTAAAATGTTAGTACCTTAATAAATTAAAATAATCAGAGTCTAACTAATCTGGTTTGCTTAACATACCATATAATATACAATTATGCTTATCGTTCCCTAATTATTGCACCAAGTTTTGAGCTAACTAACTAGTTCAGAAACCCTATGCTAATAAAACTTATTTGCATGAACTTTGACATGTTCAGTCGCAGCCAAGAGTAACATACGGACGGAACTTGTTTATTAACTTTACGCCTGACTGTGATTTTACTTTGCAGAACAGAAAACGGAATACTCTATTAAGGAAATTGCAGGGAAATTTATCTTTTGTGAAAGATTATTATTATGTAAATAAATTATTTTAGGACATTTTGTTCTTTCACTAGCTGGTGTCTACGGCTTCGCCCACTTGAAACAGTTTTCTACTAATCTACTAATTCTCACGGGAATACATTCCCGATATAAAACGTATCATAAGTTATAGCTACGAGTATATGCCAGTAAAAATCATTTAAAAATCCATCTTAGATATTGTAAAAGATTATTAAACTTGATATTTTTTTTCTTTTTTTTTAATTCCGCCGCTCTAACGTCCGTTGCCGGGCGTCTCTGGTTACAAGCAGAACGTATTTCCAGTGGCGCCCGGCGGACTTTGACCACCTCTGTGGTCTCTGCGGGGGTTGGGTCGGGATGAGAATCCCGCGTCGTTGGGGTAGGGTTTTATCCCGCGTCAGTGAGTGAATCTGGTTGCGTGCTATGGGGCAAAGGCCCCGCAGCACGCAACCCTTCTAGCCTGCTTCTGTAAGGACGACGGGTGGCGATCGCGCCGTCCTCAGGCCCTGATCATGGAGGTCGATGGTCTTGGGCGTAGATGAGTCTGCGGCACCCACGCCGCTGACTACGGAACTCGACGGGGAGGGTACGCTCCCTCTCCCTCTCGGCCGCCTCCTTCGCGAGCACGACTTGCTCGCAGAAGGACACGGCCGCGTTCCACCTACTCCCGCTGGAGACCATGACTTGAAGCATGGACTCCAGCGAGAGGGTATCCACGCCCAGACCCACTACGAGGTCCCGGCGCTGATAAACTTGACTTGAACAAACAAAGAGACAGAGAAAACTTGAAGAAATGTTTTTAATTTAGGTAAGTGTCGTATTTAGTGAAAAGCCGGGATTTACAAACAGACACCAAAATTTTATTTATGTGTCTGTTTTACCCAGAGACTTGGGATGGCGCTCGCTTCGTTCGCTCTACATACTATATCTATGGTTTTACCACTGAATACTGAAACGTCACTCAAATATTTAAGAGTTGTTTAAATGCTTGAGCAGCCCTTAAACTTAATTTTTTCATACAAAAACGTCACTTATGAATATTTGAGTGACGTTTCAGTATACACAAATAAAATTTAACATTTTTACACATCTTACTTTTACCACAGAATAGGGAATAGTACTTTTACTTTTTAATTGA
Source organism: Nudaria mundana (assembly GCA_963556515.1). Taxonomy (NCBI): domain Eukaryota; kingdom Metazoa; phylum Arthropoda; class Insecta; order Lepidoptera; family Erebidae; genus Nudaria; species Nudaria mundana. Next base: position 20,199,502 of record OY748299.1, read on the forward strand.
TATTTTCAACTGACATTTTATAAACTGACATTATATTTAATTTCATTTTTGTCGCGACTTCTAATTAATATGACTTATTGCTAAATTTAAACGTACTTTATATTGACATTACCTTATTTAGTTCTTGTGCCTAAAGCCGGTCTATATAATATTATTATTATTTTTTTCAATTAAATTGTACTTAGAATATTATTAATGGCTGCATTTAATTAAATTAATTGTGTTATATTATTTTATGGGTTTATGACCTAAAAATAAAGAATTTTAATTGAATATTGCTTTTGCTTTTACAACAAAAGTAAAAACAATATTCAAAACAAAAATAAAATCTTTTAAAAGTATCGTATCAGAGTTTTATGTTACGTCTTCTCATTAACTGAAGCAATGTAAGTGCAAGTTAACAATGTTACAGATTTTCACTTAATTAGTTTTATGAACAAGCCAAAGTCCCTCGAGGAGGGAACTAACACGTTCATGACTCTTCGCAATGAGCTTTGGCGCCAAGATTAAGTCCAATAGTGGTTGGTTAGGTACTGTCGACAAAAAAGGTGTTTATCACATCTTGGACGTATTGTTTCTAACAATAAAATACACGACAAAAATTGACACAACAACCGACTGAAATTTCCGAAATGGGACCAAACAATTGCCGGAAGGGGGCCAAATTGAAATGAGACCATTTTGGAAGTAGTAGCTTTCATTCAAGAATCAAATAATCAATTTTGTTTATTCAGTTTAGGCACATAAAGAGCACATATGAATGTCAAAATTATATAATTTTATGTCAAGCAATATTATAAAAATACTGAATTAAGTACATAAATAATCATTTGATGATTGGAAATGGAATGAAACAAATGATTCTTTTCTCCTGAGAAGATACCAGCAAGAAACTCAGGTAGATTATCCATTTTCATTTTTAATATTGTTTTGTTTACATTGTATTACAATTTATATTGTACTAGCGACCCGCCCCGGCTTCGCATGAGATATCTCTTAAGTCATTCGTCTAAATATACATGGGGCACACTAAAAGTTTTGCACTTCTAGCTAATCGGAACTATTTGAATTTCGAATGTCATATTTTTTTAAACGTTGCAACCTTCTTAGTAATTAAAAAAAACAATTGGCGGGAAATCATTTGTCAATGGTTTTTTATCACACATCAAAGTTCCTACGTATACAACGAAAATGGAATGGAGTGCTCACAGATGCTACTAAAGTACGACCACGGATATTCTAATGCTGTTTATGACATCGTCACAGGAGACGAAACGTGGATTTATTGTTTTGAACCCGAAGAAAAACAGCAATCTTGTGAATGGGTGTTTGAAAATGAGAATAAGCCAACAAAAGTGAGGCAGGCGAGAAACGTTGGTAAAAAAATGATCGTGTTTTTTTTCTCAGCTACGGGTCCCATCTGTAATTGCACTTGAAGATCAAAAGAGTGTTAATGCCTCAGACTGTCTCAGAGAGAACAGCTGTTCTCTCTGAGACAGTCTTGATAATGCCTCGTTTAGAGGCGAAACAATTGTGACGTTTTGTTGTCCTTTTGATTCTGCGAAAAATTAATGCTATTAATTAATGCTAAAAAGTTTTTTCTTAAAAAAATTTTTACTTACCATTGTTTTGTCATGGATTTTCGCCAAGTAACGCCTGTTTCTATCCAATAGAACTATTGTTTAAAACAGGAGGACCGCGTTACGATACGATACGATTCGAGGATACGATCGAACGATCGCATGAAAAAATGTTTAAAATGTAAAGGAGAGTATTTTGAAAAGCAATAAACATAATATTTTGGTTTTAACATGTTGCTTTTTTAAGTTACGCAAGACTTATAGTGTGACCTACGTATATGGTTTGAATGGCAATTTTGGTCTACATTAAATGCACAACGTATGTAAAGTATTCAATTCGATAAGGAATAATACTGCATTGTTAAAAATAGTTTGGTAAATGATACATTATTTTTTTGTCATTTATAAAAGATAAAAATGATTATTTTTGTGATCGTAGGTACATTACAGGTCTTACTAAATACATAATGGTGTTTAGAGTTTAGCGAACAAAAAATATAAATGGAAGGTACGAGTAGATAGGTCGTCGGGAAGTTCGATTTTTGTTGAGCACGTGACAGGTAGCTTTTTAGGTTTTTCAAAATCAAAATCAAAAATCAAAATATCTTTATTCATGTAGGTCACAAAGTAACACTTATGAACGTCAAAAAAAGAAAATGCTTCTACATTTACATTTACCGCCAGATTCGCAAGGCAATAGGTAGAGCCTGTGAGGAAAGAACCTGGCAAGAAAAACTCACGGCCACTCTTTTTATTCGCCAGTAAATACAATGATTCTGTTACAACAATAAAAAGAGGGCAAGGGCAGTACGTGACCATGTGTGGACCAAGTGAACTTACAATTCACTTTCATTTTTTTCTTTTTCATTTTTTGAATCTGTTATTCACAAAAAAAAAGTCAATACTAGTTAAAGGTGCCACATAATCTCAAAGTACCCATACCTTACAATATCATAATAATAATAATTTAACAATAATAAGTGAGTTTCAGCAATACTATGTAGCTCGAGTGATGAGCAAGCAACTCATTGCCATTTCTCTGTATCGTTTAGATAATCTTTAATAGTATAATATGCCTTTTTTACGAGGTGTGTCTTAACAGCCACTTTGAATTTATTCAAAGGAAGGTTCATAATGTTTAGAGGAATTTTGTTATAAAAACGCACACCAAATCCTGCAAAGGAGTCATGAACCTTCTGTAAACGATAATACATCCCAACCAATTTATGCTTATTTCTAGTTTTTATTGCATGTATGTCACTGTTCACACTGTATAAATGTATATTCTGTTTAACGAACATAATATTCGCATATATATATTGTGATGCAACTGTTAAAATGCCTATTTCTTTAAATCTTTCTCTAAGAGAAACTCGTGCATTCAGTTTATAAATCGCACGTATAGCTCGCTTTTGGAGTATAAAAATGATCTCTATATCAGCTGCCTTGCCCCACAGTAAAATTCCATACGACATGACACTGTGAAAATAGCTAAAATAAACCAGCCTGGCAGTTTCTACATCCGTGAGCTGTCTGACTTTACTAATAGCATAAGCCGCAGAGCTAAGTTTCCCTGCAAGACCCGATATTTGGGCGTTCCACTGTAATTTACTGTCTAGAGTAATACCCAAAAATACGGTTGATTCTACAAGATTAAGGGTATCACCGTTCAAAATAATATTAGTACCGTAGTTCTGAACATTCGGCATACTAAATCTAACACACTTCGTCTTTTTTGCGTTCAGAAGTAAATTGTTGGTTGTAAACCAATCCAGAACTAGTGCAAGTGAACTATTTACTTCGTCAAAATTCCTCAACTTTAAAAATAAGTGATGGGTTACCTCTGGCGCTCCGCAAAAATCGGGCTTCCAGACTCTCTCATACCGAACAACGTTTCTACACATACATACATCTAAATACATCTAAATACACCTACATACATGTAATAAAACTCCCTCTGTAAGGTTATACTTTATATTTATTCGTAATCCACCCGTTCGATTACCACATTCCGAGAAGAAGGGCAAGAAACTCGGTAGGGTCATATTATTATAATATCTTACAAGCATTTAACCATAGTAACAATATAAAACAATACACTAACTTACATAGTACAGAAGCAATCCTCACGGATCGACTGTTTGACGATCCGTCACATCAAGTAGCCAAACTGTCTTATATCTTATATACCTATTACATACTTATGGTAATAATTTGTGAATAACACTTGTAAATTCGTAGTCTAAACTGAACAGGAACTGCCCCGATCTTACTACAACACTCCCTTTTATCAAAGTCTCAATGGTGGGAGTCGGCAGAGATTGACAGTGCGTTTTTATATTTATCTACCCTCCCATCTTTACCCCCATCACATTATTTCTCGCTTCGGTGTTGCAAGGACAATGAATTAAATATATTAAAATAATAGGAATCAGTAAAACCTAACATACATCTAAAGTCGCGCCTAAATAGTGTGAGTCATAGGCCCTTTTTAAGAGATGTGCAAAATATCTGTTCTGCTGACCATACCGAGAACACAACGCGGCTCAAATTGCCGCGCGGGGGTCTAAATGATATTGCACTCACACACTTGATGTGCAACTATGTAGTATCAGACTGTAACCTCATTTCTTCGCTGCGAGAATCGTATGTCGTGTATCGAAGTACAGTGTTAATTTAATTTATTACGCTGTTGCTGACCTAGTTAATAAAAATCTAATTTTCCTATAAAAATATGAACGGGTAACACTTTTTGTTTACAATTTACTAGTAGCAGTACCTATATATATTTCTTTATCTGTGTTATTGTGTAATATGTCTTTTTAATTAAAATTATCACTCATAGGCACTCGTCCCGCATCATTCCCGTTGCAAAAGTGCCCATGATGCTGGCAGCTCACTGCCCCGCTGGGTGACAATGGACAACCTTTGCACCAGGAAAGACCCAGACCGAGAGTCAATTGTCCACTAATTAACTTTATTATAACGTGCACTTGTATGGTTGACGTGTATGTTGAACCAAATTGTGGGCGTTCGTGAGTCAAAACGATTTTCCGAAGTAATCGTTTAACTACTTATAACTTATGGAAAATTTGGCCTAGTTCTTAATGTTCTTTAAATTACTACAGTTACTAGGTATAGGGTGCCGAGGAGGGGCTCGTGGTCTAGTGGTAACCGACAATGTTAACACAATACAAAGTTTAAGCAACATCTAGTCAGGCCGGTCTTAGGATGGGCGACCATTTTGAAGTCGGATTTTGGTCAATGTTTGACGTGTTTTCTTTAGGGAACTAATTTTTTGAGCTGTTATTTAAATATTCGAGTTGTTATTGTGATCAGTTGGAACACATATTGAGCAGTTATTTAATTTAATGGCGGTTGATTAATTATTGCGACAGTAAAACATGGACAGTAATAAATCAATTAGTCGGTTATTTTAGCATACAATGTCAATTCTAAAAATAATTGAGCAGTCCAATAACTGAATGAACGATAAAATGATAGAATGAGCGGTTCGATAAATAGTTATAGCGAGCGGTGACACCTCAATTAGTTGGTTAGGTTAGGTTAAAACTGTGACCTCCTACGCACGAGCCGAGCGAGCGAAGCGAGCGGTGCCGCGGCAGCGGCCGGCTAGTGCCAGAAGATATTGTTTTTAGTAGGTTACCCGGAACTCAAACCGGATTTATTACTGCCCACACGTAACCGCTCATTCAATAATTTTTACCGCTCATTTAATTATTTTCCTGCTCAATTATATATTTACTGATCCATTTTATTATTTTATTATTACTCATTTTTGTTTACTTTACTGCTTAGTTTTAACTGCTGAACTAGTTATTAAACGTGCCATTTATAATTTTTAACTTACCAGCACTACTATTTACAACTGCTTCTTTAAATCAGTGCCTTTTCTTTAATGAGGCAACACTTAACTTACGTTTGCCAGAAGGAAAAATGCTTGCAATTGATCACTTAGCTCAAACTCAAAACAAACGTAAAATATATGCTTGTATTCAGAAAGTAAGTCGCTTTCAATCCACGTATAAATGAACTAGATACAAACTCCAACCCTTTCCATGTTAAACCAGAATGTTGATATAAGATATAAGTCCGACCTGGGCTCGTGTTGACCGAATGCTGAGATTTCTACGTCTATCTATATTGTTCCCGATCAGACCGTTGTCGAAGTAAGCCCACTTAGACTATTTACACACATACCGAGTAACTACAACAATACTCTCACTCTCTCACGACTCACACAATCAATCAATCATTTATTTATTGCTGAACACAGGTAAATTATTACAGGGTTATCCTAGATGATATAGGAATCTACTTCCGCTGTGCTCTGCCTCACCGAGCATAACAGTAGAGCATAAGAGTCGAGCGAAACTTTGCTATAATACCTACCTAACTAAATATATCGAAACCTACAAAACACGTACCAGAAAACCGACTTTGGATTATTAGAATGTGATTAATTAACTGTCGGAATGGGATCAAATTGAAATAAGACAACTTGGGAAGCAGTAGCATCCGATTACAAAAATCTAGAATAAAAACATACAATCAGAATTGAGAACCTCCTCCTTGTTGAGGTGTCGTAGAATTTCTCACCAGCCAGTTGAAGTCAGGTTACATAACACGAAGATCGGAAGATCGATGGGGCAAACGGATTCTCGAGTGGTTGCTGCACTGCTTCTGACAAGCGCAGTTTAAGGACACATACCAGATGGACCGACGACCTAGTGAAAAGCACTGGGTAGTTGTATGCAAGTGGCAGTAGACCAGTCACGAAGGTATATTTTCAGCAGCTGTCTAATGCTGAATATATACCTCTTCAATTAAACAAAAATTCTTCGATAGGCTGTGATAATGATGAATTTTAGTGGGTAAATATTAACAGTCGCCAGGGAATGATGCCACCAATTTCTTAACGGTTCTACACATGAAACCTCGTTCAATATTCTACACTGTCGAAAATTTCTTTTTGAATAAAATAATACTATAATGTGTACGATTCCAGTACTTTGTGCTGAATTTCCCTGCGATAATAGAAGTTATGATTCAGATCAGTGACAATAAATTACTTTCTGGCAGTTTAAAAATATATAAGACATCATTTCAAATCTGCAATAAAATAAAAAACCTTTTATAGTTACACATACACACACATACACACACTCATACATAAAACCACACGTCTATTCCCAATGGGGAACATATCAGTGGCTCCTACGTAATTTTTAGATTTAGAACGTTTTTACATTGTCCGATCTAATATCGGTTATCAGGTAAGTGAAATGCCGACATCTGATATCTTCAGGCCGGTCTATTAATTAGTTGCTTGCCCCCTATTACATGGGAAAAACGAATCTACTGGCAAAGTGTGGGTGTGTAATACACTTCTGCCTACCCCTTCGGTGATATTAGTCGTGTTGTATGTCTATCTGAAACAATTTTACTTTAAGATTTCTATTAAACTCGTGACAAAAGGTTTTCATTTTGTTAAAATAATGTCAATTTATTAGTTCATTCTGTCACTAGTACCACAGAATAGGGAAATAGTACCTACTACGTGCTAATCTACAATAAAAAATCATATAATTTGCATTGATTTTTAAAAACTCACATTAATTCTTAATTAAATATCTTAATAAGTAGACGAACAGTCATTATACAGTTTGTGAGCCTCTTGAACTCCACGTCACTAGTTCACAATATGAGACATCACTAACACAAGAAATGTTCACCTCACTAACAATAAATTGTCCTTTTCTTAGACTTTCGCGTTCTAAATACATTGTAATAGTTAAGTTTGCGGAACTCCAGGAAAAGGTAATTTACGCGTTAAAGTCCCGAAAGATTAACTATTAAAATAAATTGTCCTTTCCCTTGGTTTTTTACTAGTTGCTCTGCCTCATGGAGTCCGGCGAGCCGATAGCTTCAGCCTCAGCAAGCGTGTCGGGCAGCTTGATGCCGAGCGTCTCCGGCTGCGTCAGCACCAGCAGTCCTGACAACACTGCCAGTCCGCCAAATAGAGCTGAAGGAACTCCATGCCAATATACCATCTGTTAATAACAATAATTTGTAACTGAGCAATGTTTGCAAGCGAATCAAGTAGGAAATAGAACGTCTATTCAACATTTCAACCAATGCATCAGAGGGTTCTGACCGAAAAAGAAAAATACAAAAAGAAATAATGAATGTAAGTACGTAATTAGTAAAATATTCTATCGCCCTGAAGAATAAAACTATGTACTTATTTAATAAAAGTTTCATTTCATTTATCTTAAACTTCTGTATTATGTATTATAGGACATCGTTGTTCTGAGGTTCTGACACAGAACAAGGAATACTACTACGTAGGTTCTGGCTGTGTCAGAATAGGAAGCTGGAGTATTATAACTTCTTGTTCTTCCATCATCTGACAAAGGTATGCTACGCTCACGAATAATAACGTTTACGGAGATTAAAATTGATGTTTTACACTGTTTGAGTGTAGCATGTGTCTCTGCATTGTCATTGTGATACATCACTAGACAGCCTTGAATATATCGCGCTTATCTTGTGATTTTATATCAACGACATTATCAGTCGGGCTCTTATAACTGTTGCTGTGACAGCTTTCCTTGATCCAGTTAGATTCCAGTTCCTTGGTACCGAGGAAGATGAGTAGACCGTTAGATGGGCATCTTACCATCTACCTGGCACTGATCAGCCCCTCACGTTGCGGCAATTTAAAAAAAATAATTAAATGGGAATTATATAATTGGTGCATTTAGGAGTCGTAAGGCTCGAGGCTTCGTAAGGTCTTAAAATAATTTCTGCTGATACGTAATAATCCTTAAATCACTGTGAATATTTTTCAGACATTCCGATAGGCAAGGGTGAAACATGTCTACACATACCAACCATGCCATTGCGTGTCGGTATTCTGCATTGCATTGGGTACTTACTAAGACAGGTGTGAGGGGAGCGCAGATACCACCGATACGTCCCACCATAGAGGAGAATGCGACCAGGGTGTGGCGGTACTCTGTGGGGTACAGCTCTGCTGTGAATAGGTACAATGAGGTTGTCACTATCGAAATACCAAATTTGCCAAGCAGGTAGACGGCCAGGCGAAACGTGCGCAAACCTGAAACAATTAACATTACAGTCAAATATAAGGACCATTGGCAATTTGGTAACTTTTCAATTTTTTTAAAAGTGTTTACGTCTGATCCACCTCTAGTACTTGTATTGTGAGGTCACTGAACGAACTGAAGAATATAATCTTACATGGGGACGTTGTTTAGTACTTACTTTGAGGTATAAATATAAATCCAATGTTACAAGCACCGCTGAAAAAGAAGCTACTGAAAAGAGTAGATTTCCTGCCTATTCTGTCCAATATAAATGCTGCAGTGAAATAGCCAGGTATTTCAATGGCACATGTTAATATGTAGTTTAAGTAGACTGAGTCGGAGAGACCGGTGGAGTTGATGGACAGTCCGTAGTACACGAAAACGGTGGTGATCCACAAGACAGGAGTGGTGCACACGCGCCGCAGGAGGACGCGCGAACTGAAGATAGTCTTGATTAATCCGAGCCTTTCACCTTTTGTTTCCTAAAACAAAAGTAAAGTCAGATATAAGTGGTTCCAAATGCACACGATTTACAAGGTCTTGTTAAAGATGCTTATTTATAACCTTCTACCCTTCACACCAAGTTGTAGTAAATACGTTAAAATCATATTTAAAAACGGTATACGTACTTACAATTTTCTGTGGCACTAATGGCGGAGTCAATAGCGCATTCAAAGATTTTTCACTTATTTGTCTTTTGTTAACTTTTACAATTTTCTCCAACGATGCCTTAGCTTCTACAAACTTCTGCTTGGAGAGCTGCCACCGAACACTCTCGTCCAGCAACCAGTAGTAGAAGACAACCAAGAAGCAAGGGAGGTGCAGCGTCATGAGCATGTACCGCCACGGTTGAACGAGCCACGCTACTGCCCCGACGAGCACTTCTCCGGTCGCGAAAAAGGAGTCACAAGTGACGCTGACTGCGACCCGGTAGCGTGGACCCACCAGTTCTGTGGCTGGATACATGAATAATCTATCAATCTGGGACTTAATATTGTGTAAGCAAGTTACAGCCAGGATAAAAGTTACAAAACAAGCTACGAAAAATCCTGTTGAATAAAATTATAAAGTCTTTATAGAGATTCATCAGAAATATTCCGTCAAATTATAATTATAACTGTATTTAACATTGATATACACCTGATTAACCCCACTCAAGTACGTCTTTCTTTTATACCTACATTCATCCGTTTATTGGCATCAAATCACTCACCAAGTATGTAGGAAGTACTGTATGCGCCGCTACCAAGTGTAGTCTGTAGTATCTGCAGCGCTAAGTACATTGGGTAGTTGACAGAAAAGGCTCTGATCAACCCGAACAGACCTAGATTGAAGACGTTAATTACAAGAGCGAATCTTCTGCCAAATCGGTCTGATATGTAGCCAGTGATAGGGAGCACTAGGAGGGTCCCGATACTGCTCAGCATGCCAGCTAGAGCACGGAGCCATTCGTCACATCCCAGATTAAACTGTAAAAAAATAGAACTTAACTCTTTTCTATTATTCTAGCTTTATTATTTTTGAATAGTGTACAAAAACTGGGTAAAATTCACTTAATCCAAATCTATCTATGTACGATCTGTAACAAGAATTTGGCCAAAGCCCTTTTTAAAAAATCAAATTAAAGTTTAAGAAGAATACTTTTTATTTAATGGACTCGGATAAACTGATGGGCAAGTGTCACGCGCACAGAACTGAACTCTAAAACAATGAAAGACTGCATGAGCAGTCAGATGTGCTGAATCGACATAAAGGTGTATACTTATATAACAGATCGATAAACAAAGTCTAAATGCTAAAATCACTAACCTCATAAACAACTGAGTTGTCTCTGGCATATACGAACTCCCCATTACAATCGGTGGTAGTTTTCTCGAACAGGCTTGCGGGACAGTAGTCCAGGGTTCCATTACCCTGAGACTGGAAGCGACTACAACTCGAAAGGCCAGTGCTTGCGTTCGCTGGAGGAATGGCGTTCATTATCCATTCAGGCTGGAAAGGGCTACTTTTATTGCCTTCACCGCATTCCCTGATACGACATCTGTCAATGTAAAAAGAAATTATAAAGCAATTATTAGCAGTATTGTGATCACTTAGTTCTATCAAAGTAAGACTGGAAATCCAACCACAATTACTGTGCTGGTAAAAGGCTCGGTAGATGATGATTGTTATCACTTTTCTTGTTTAAAAATGTGTTTGCTATATTAGCACAAGTACCTGTGGGGAATTGCAGCAGCGGAGAACATATATTCGTTTATAACAGCAGACATCATGATAGGGACGGTGATCATGAGGATGTTGATGAGTTGGTATCTGCCGAACTGTCCGAGTTCGCTCGACAACACGTCATCCAGTTTTAACTGCTTCTCCGACACTTGATTATTTGTTGCTAAAGTGATGTCTTCCTTAACAAACTCATTGGTCTCGCTGTTGACTACAGCCACTCCTGCGCCGTCACGTCCTCCAACTTCGCGCACTTTACTTTCCACATTTGACACCATCGACTGTGTATTAGCGTCCGTCTCAGCCATTGCTTTATTTTCTCTGGATCATAATTAAACATTTCATAATATGACAGTAGATCTTCTATCGATAAATTATTTATCTATAATATTAGGTACCTATAATACTAAAAGATATCGTTGTGATAGATTCATCGTTAAAGTAAACACTGTCAGTTTAATCTGAACCACAAACTCAACTTCACACAAGTGCTTAATACTCAGTTCGTAAATACCTACCACACAACGTATTCCTTCAACCACAACCCACGATATATCGCTCAGATATTTAGTGAAGAACTCAAGAGCAGCACAATCAGCAAATATCGTATCGTGTCACTGTGCACTTTGCGTGCATTTTGATAGCCGTTTAAAATGGAATCAATTTAAATATTGTCACTATATCGGAGGCTATAGTAAGAGGCAAAGGCGAATTTTAATACTCAAACTAATCTTTGTGAAACAAGGTTCCCCTCCTCACTTCATATAGCCTTTTCGTCTATTACATAAGTATACTGATGCAATGTGCAAGACACACTGCTCTTGAAGGTTAGATAAAGATAAAACACGATCAGTCCAACAATTCAAGTTCAAGATTTCTATAAGTTGGTGGCAAATGTATCCATTTTGTTTGGATGATATCAAGTTATCTTTTAAGAATGAATAAGATTTTCTGTAGCGTATTTAATTTTAGCAAACTTTAATAATTTTGTGAGTTCACGCAGAACGCAGACGGTGCGACAGAACCGTGAATAATACACGCACAACTCACTGAATATTTCATTGGCTACAACTGTTAGATACTGGAGTTATTTTTATTCTTTTTGCTAAGAATCATTTTACAACTTAATTATTAAATAATACAATTACACTTCATGAATTTATAGGTACAAGGAACAGAAAAATTAAATTAAAAAAAACCTAAACAAACTATACTATCTAAAACTAAAAAACTAAAATAAATAAGTAAGGCAGGCAGGGAGACTTAGGCAGAGTGCCCATAACACAGGCAGCATTCCCGCGCTGAATTGCCAAAGAGAGTCTTTGCGCGAGAAAGCTGCCTGCGCGGGGATCCCCAGTCTCTTATTAATAATTAATAATTTACCAATATTTACCTTTCTTAGGCGACTCGTGTATTTCGTTCGTGATCGATCCCCAGTCTCTTATTAATAATTAATAATTTACCAATATTTACCTTTCTTAGGCGACTCGTGTATTTCGTTCGTGATCGAAATCCTCCTAAACGACTGGACCAATCTTTTTGAAATTTGGCACGGTCATAGTGACCATCACCGTGAGTGTATATATCCGAATTCATAAAGATCGGTCCAGTCGTTTAGGAGTTCGACCCGGATCGACAAACTCAGCTCAATTATTGCAACAGCAGAATGTATTGCATACCTAGTATAGTTCTATAATACTAGTACGGTGTCTTGCGCGGTGCTTCGCGCCGCACCATGCCATAGGTTTTGGCCTATAACTTTTGACCTCTTAGGGCTAGGTCAAATTTTCGACTTTGGCTTGCCTCCAGATCGAGGGCTATTCATAGAGGGGTCAACCATCATTGGAGCATAAGCAGTTCTCGAGAGCTAAGGGGGGACAAAAATTACATTCACCATTTCTATATATAGATAAACGCAATATCAAAACCATGTATCAACTATCAACAAAATTTGAATTCAGCAAAATATACGAGTCTCTCGACAATTTCCATTGACCTAAATCCCGTTACGCGGTATAAGCAAATGTCCATGGTCGGTCGAGTTGACCCCTTAACCTTTTACTAGGACACCACTCGCAGGGCGAGCGTTGAGGAGGCTTAACACTTGTCATAGGATACAAGGGACTGTAAGAGAAGGAAATTAAAGTGTGGAAATTCAGGAGTGTGGTGTTTTAAGCCCAAAATTTGCCAGTAATTTTATGGTCCCACGTAATAGGGGCGAACCTATTGCCGTTACCGGGTATAATAGAAAGTTCATAACCACTATGTAATTCAGATCAAATTTCCCACAGTCAGGACAGATGTTACATACCACTAAATAAAACCTCTACAGTCCGAGCGTAGACTATGTAGATATTATGTTTGATTTAAATTATAAAATATAGCGCGGTGTCATTATACGAGTAGCTTATAATCCTTAGATCCAAAATACCTAGATTACATCGGTAATCTAGGTATTTAGGAGGAAGCGGTTGAAGCGCGCAGGTGTGCAATGACCGAGGTGAAGTGGTGCCGTTTTTAAAGCACTGATTATCAGTGCTTTAAAACTACTTTTACATACTACTCGTAAGTTCCTATTCCGCTTGCTGACTCTCGAAGGATGCGACAACGGCGCTGTACATTGATGCTTTTGTATTAATTATTACGAATTATTTCTATGTCAACCATCAATGTACAATCTTGTTTATTTTATAGATGGTTTTTGTAATAATTTCCTATATAGTATTCGAGTGCCAAGATTCGTTGTATTTGTACTGAATCCAATATCTATAGTATTTTTGATCTAAGTTATAATCTGAAATTCTAACTACTCATCCCAATCTAATAACATCTTTACTGTTGGAATCATTGAGTTTCTATATCTATACAATTTTTTTTGATTTGATTGTTTGTTGGAAGGGAATAGGCTTTTTTTTTAACTCTGTGGCCCAAGTCCGCGGCCGCTCTCACGTCCGTTGCCGGGCGCCTCTGGTCCACACACAGAAGGTATTTCCAGTGGCGCCCGGTCCAAGGGAATAGACTACTATTCGCTTTTACCCTAGAAAGATAACCTTATTTTATAGTAGTGAAAATATAACCATACGCTTCAGAGGCGCACGATTATATAAATGATATTTTTTTATTAAATACCTACCAATTGTATTTATTTATCTGATTAACTTATTAACTTTAATGTGTGGCTAATGAACTAAAAATAAAAGATAGTTTTAGCTATATTATTTTTATATAAAAAAATTATAAAAAATACTCTTTAAAAAATCAACAGTTTTCTGTCTATAGGCACATATTTTCACAAAATAGTAACTTTTTTATTAAAAACTAATTAAATTTGTTTCATATACTAATTAGCAATAAAAAATCAGTTAGGGTTATAATTATTTGGCTCAGAATTTGGCTTACAGGCAAACGCATACATACGAGTACCTTGCGCCTCCGGAGCGCATTACCTAGTCGTAACTGTAAAATTATGGTACTTACCGCGTAAAAACAGCCGTCCCGCGACGCTCTACACTGGTGACTTAGCTGACAAAAAAGGACGGCTAAATATGCACGCTCATTAGAAAAAGACAGTGCTTTTATTCAATCGTGGGCGCCTTTGAGCGGCTTTGAGGCGTTTTTTTTTTAGTTCCACGGCCCATGGGCCGCGGCCGCTCTAACGTCCGTTGCCGGGCGTCTCTGGTTAAGGCAGAACTTATTTCCAGTGGCGCCCGGCGGTTCCAGTGGTGCCCGGCGGGCCTTTGAGGCGTAGGTTATCTTTCTAGGGTTAATCATTAGATCCGATTTTGAAAATTCTTTCACTGATATGTAACTACATTATCCCTGGGTAACATAGGCTACTTTTTATCCCGGTAATGGTTTCCCATGGGAACGAGAAAACTGTATCACGCGGATGGAGGATAAATATACAAAAAGAAACAATTAATTGGTCAGAAATAAAAAAATAAAAAGTCACAAATATACGTCCTGCATCGTTCCTGGTGCAAAGGTGGCCATGATGCTGGCAGCATTGCCCCGCTGAATGGCAATGGACAATCTTTGCACCAGGAAAGACCCAGAGCGAGTGTCACCGGACCTCTCCCTAATTCTATGTCCTAAAAAATAAATAAATAAAAATTGTTTGGTAAAAGTTTGTTAGTGGTTCAGAGCGGTTATCAGCGCTCTAAATATACGTAGTATAGAGATAGTTGCCCTGAGGTTGGAATAATCTAAAGTCAAACAATAAAACAGTTGTAGAACTTTATAGATAGTGTTCAGAGCTAGTATGCAAGTGCTCGGTGACTAATGATCTTGGTTAATGGTACCTACTTGGTACTTAAAATGTCATTACCTTAAAGACTTAGAGTATGCTCGAGGACGCCTTGGAGATATCTGGGTTAACTATCAAAGATGGATTATATTGATGTCTTTCTTCTTTACACTGCTTCAGTGGCGTGGTCGGTAGTGCATCAGCGTTCGACGCCTGAGTTTCGGGCTTGATTCTCGGGTCGATTCAAATATTTTCTCATGAAAATCAGATAAAAACTGTGGCTGCTAGCCTGAAACACACATACAGACAAACAGATGGACGAAAATCTCGAAATGTCGACTTCCCGAGACTGGAACCTCAGTTTGCTAAACTGCACTTTTTTTTTATGTAAATAACATAATTAGAGTAGAGCGCTCCCTATAATTAAAAGGATTGTTTTACTTCGGAGATAAAATGCACACACACTCACGCACGAGTTGACCTGTACTGTTGTTTTGTTTACAGTTTCTTTTTTTAAACATTACATTTGAGTTGTACAATACGATGCAACAAAAACTCCTGTACAAGTGCCAATAATTGCGCCTGAATAGTGAGGCAACCCAACCAATAGTGTTGGCCCGATGAATCGATGTTTTCGGCGCGTCCATCCTGGGTGGTGGTGAGAGAGCTGGTGAGAGAGGTGCCCTCATTCTTGTGGCAGCTTTGTCACTTTGCGCACGGGTCTCTTGATGACCCCATTCTTGGTGCTGTCTTCCATCACCTGGGTTACTCTATCCTTTCCGGGAGTAAAATAAGGACCCTGTCCTTAGTATTCTACTTATTCTCCAGAGCAGCGACAGCAGATTGTCCTCTTTTGAAAGGACCAAGACTCCGATATGAGGCGTGTCGATTCTTGAGGTACATTTTAAGCAAGTTTGGAGGGTGTGAAGGTAGGATTGGGAACAGGATATCCAAAAGGTTTGGGAAAGAGCTTGAATTAATTTAAAAGCAAAATTTATAACTTGACTGCAGCGGTCTAGTTGTTGAAGATAGCTATGAAAGACGACCAGCCTCTCAGTTTTTTTTTAATTTACACTTAGAAGTGAACTGCGGAAGTTTCTTTTTAGGCAGTAAGGAGGTAGCGAGTGTGAGTAACAGAACTTACCATTCTACGTAGTATGGAATTTTTGCTACCAAAATGTCTTCATACTGTTTACACGCAGTCTCATAATTGGCGATTTAAGAGATGTTAAGAGACAGCATCTTCCGGGATTTTGTCAGGGATGTCCAGAATCAAATGTAGAAGCAGGAGGAAGTCTATTGTACTCGTAAGATCGTCTCACAATAAACTTTTCGCAGCCTGTGCATTTTAGTTGCTGCGGAGCTGAGACGTCCCTAGAAGCCTTTGGGCACATGCCCAAAGGCTTCTAGGGACGTCAAAAGAAAGAGCGATGAGGTAATTTTATAAAGAGACATCCCGATGTTCAGCGGAACAACACTATAGGTACACTATGTACCGGGTAATTAAAACATATTATCTTAACTAATCTATATGAGCCATATTATTACTATTATACCTGACTACAAAGAAAGCTGATAAAGTATTATATAATTATTAGGCTAAGATAAGGCAAATAGGTCCATAGCCAAGTTGAGCAGAGCTGTTTTGAATGCTCTTTAGCAATTAGGCACTGTTGTAAAATATTATTAAGGTATGTGTGACATATTTGACTCTTTTCAACTGACTTCCAAAAATTTAGGAGGCTTAAATTTGAATGTATGTTTTTTTAATATTTTTAATCTTTGGATTGGGTGAAGTGATTCTGATTTTTTTTTTCAATTTGGTCCCAATCCGACAATTATTTGGTCCCATTTCGGTAATTTGAAGTCGGTTGTTGTGTCAATTTTTGTCGTGTATTTTTTTTTTTTTTTTTTTTTTTTTTTTTTTTTTTTTTATATTTGGTTCGCCAAATTGACGCCGCCCGCCTGGTGGTAAGTCGTGACGACGTCTAGCGATTGTGGGCCACTCTCACAGCACACATTACTATTGAGAATGGCCCTCAACTTGACGACCTACTAATGTGCCTCTTCACGCTCCGCTTAAAGAACCCAGGATTATATGTGGGAGGAAACACGTGCACAGGCAGGGCGTTCCAGGCCACTATCGTTCGGCAGAGAAACGAACGTTTAAAACGTTCGGTTCTCGCGAACATGCTATCCACTGTGTGGGGGTGGCATCTCTGCCCGGCACGAGTCGTTCGGGATCGGAAGGAAGAGGGTGGGATCAGATTGAAGAGCTCTTCAGAACACTCGCCGTGGTAAATACGGTAGAATGCGGCCAAGGAAGCTATTGTTCGGCGCTGAACTAGCGGCTCAAGGCTTCCCGTTACCTCCGGACAATCTATAATACGGATAGCCCGTCGCTGCATAGCGTCGAGAGCGTCCAGCAGATACTTCGCGGAGCCGTCCCAGAGGTGAGAGCAGTATTCGACGCAGGGTCTAATCTGCGTCTTGTACAGCAGACACCTCTGGTCCGGTGTAAAGAATCTCTTTACCTTATTCAGTATTCCTAGTTTCCGCGAAGCTAGCCCTATACATCTTTCGATGTAGTTTTTATTATTGAGCTCTCGACGAACGTCTATGCCAAGGATATCAAGGTTGTCCTTCATTGGTAATAATGCATTCTGAAGAGAGGGTAGGGGAAGGAAAGGGGATTTCTTCGCAGTAAATGCACACGCCTGTGTTTTGCGGGCATTGAACTCGACCAGGTTCTCGGTACCCCATTGAGAGATACTGTCGAGGTTACGGTCGAGATCAGCCACGAGTCGTCGTCTCTCCTCCTCAATCTCAGATCGCCCCGCCGTCGGACGAACCGAGTAACTCCCGTGCAGTGTGCTGTCATCTGCATAGCAATGAATGTTCCCGAGGGATAGCATATCATTGATATGCAGAAGAAAGAGAGTTGGTGATAGTACGGACCCCTGCGGTACCCCGGCATTCACTTGCAAGAAGCGAGAAGCCTGGCCATCGCAGAGGACCCGCACTCGGCGCTCGTTTAAAAAACTGGCAATCCAGCTGCACAGTTGAGGAGGTAGACCATATGCCGGAAGCTTGGAAAGGAGCGAAGCATGCCAGACCCTATCGAAGGCTTTGGCGATGTCCAGGCTAATAGCCAAGGACTCGCCGTGCCTTTCCATAGCCCCACCCCAGACATGCGTTACGAATGCCAGAAGATCACCCGTTGATCGCTTTGGCCTGAAGCCGTATTGTCGATCATTGATTAGCGAGTGATCCTCTAGGAATTGCATGAGCTGCTTATTTATAAGGAGCTCAAGCACCTTGCAAATGACTGAGGTGACAGCTATGGGTCGATAGTTGCCTGGATCGGACCGATCCCCTTTCTTGGGGATCGGTTGTACGTTAGCCTCCTTCCAGACCTCCGGCACGAGCCCTGAAGAGTATGACAGGCGGTACAGACGCGTTAATACTGGAGACAACTCAGCTGCACATTTTCGTAGCACCACCGCCGGAATGCCGTCAGGGCCACTGGCTTTCCGCGTGTCGAGTGACCGCAGTACTGCCCGTACATCACATTGCCTGATAACAATATCAGGCATTGTGTGGCCACAGTTGGCGATGGCGGGGGGCTGCAGGCCACGGTCGTCGACCCGGGAATTAGCCGCAAAGAGGTCTGCGAGCATATCCGCTTTCTCTTGGGCTTTGTGAGCCAGTGTTCCATCTGGGTAACGCAGTGGTGGCAGCGAGGGCTGACAAAAGTTAGATTGCACGGCTTTGGCCAGTTGCCAGAATCCACGGCTGCCCGTGGGATGGGAAGTGAGCTCCTGACCAAGCCGCGCGACGCGCTGGGCATCCGCTCTCTTAAAGGCCCTCTTACTCGACTTTGTGGCCAGGTTGTACGCTGCTTTGAGGTGGCCCACGTTTGGGTCGCGCACAGCCCGGGCCCTGATCCAGGCGCGATATGCCGACTGTTTTTGTCGAACAGCTTTGGCACAATCTCGCCCGAACCAGGGACGGGCTCTGCGGATACTGGCGACATCAGTGAAAGGGATGTAATAATCCATCCCTAAACTGATCTCGCCAGTAATAGCAGAAGCACTATCCGAAGGAGCCTTTCCTACAAAGCAGCGCTGGCTCCAGGGGACGGACGCATAATAATCGCGTAGACCGTCCCAATCCGCTGACGAGTAGTGCCATAGTCGTCGTGACGTTTGTACAGGACGTGCAGGAGGTGACACCTTCATGCCAGCGTGAACAACACAGTGGTCGGAACTACCCAGTGGGGCTCCTACTGAAACACTGTACTGGGCTGGGCGACTCGTCAGCAGTAGATCCAGCAGAGCGGGCGCGTGATCTGACCTGTCTGGTATCCGGGTGATCCCGCATACCATCTGGGTCAGACCGTGGGAGAGAGCGAACGCATGGGCGGCTCTACCCGCATGATCAGTCTTGAGGGACCCCAGCCATTCAATGTGATGGCCATTGAAGTCCCCCAGAAATACTAGGTCAGCGTTCGGGAACCGCACCTGCGCTTCATCAGCCGTCTCGCTGAGGTACTGGAAGAGCTTTGTTGTCTCAGAATCCCCAGTGTGGGATCGGTAGACGCACACGTAGATCTGGCTCATAGAGCCATGGTCTACGTGCAGCCAAAGGACGGAATTGGAGGGGTTCTCTAGGCAGCGCAACCGGCGGCAGCAAACATCCGCCCTAACGAACACGCACACCCCGGCTTTGTCTCGAAATTGTTCCTCGATGACATAACCGGGGTAACACAGGTAAGACGTGTCGTCAGGGCGGCGTATTTGTGTCTCCGTGAGGAACATCACAGCGGGCCGTGCCGTCTCAAGGTGGTGGTGGACGGTATCGAGGTTCGCATGGAGTCCACGGACGTTAGTGAACTCCACCTCGAAATGTGAAGTTGTGGGGTTTCCTAGGGCCGCTGTGTAACGTTTATTTCTTTTTTGTTGCACTGCCATTGTAGATTTTGAAGAAGAAGCGTGAAGACAGGGCGACATTTGGTGCAGCAGTAAGTGACAAAGCGCAGGGGCTAGCTTTGTCTAGAACCGTGTGGTTAGGTCGGAGCCGACTCGCCGGACGGAAGGGCTCCCAAACCCCCCTGATGCAAGGCCGCCGCTACCCCACACCGGTTACCACCCGGAGCGGCGATCCCACATCAGGATTATGCGCAACATGTGGGGCAGCCTCCTGGGGTGGTTGGCCCCAGGCGGGCCCCATGACTGTGTTGCGGGCGGCCGCGGCAACGCCGTTGCTAAGGGTCTCCCTGGCCGGCGAATCGACCCACACCACCCACACTAGACTCCGTTTCGCCCCCACTGGTCCCATGCCTGCTGCACCATACATCGCCCCGGGCCCGGCGGTGCAGCTGCTGAACCCCTAACGCAACCCAGCCTGGGCTGGGTTACTTGGGGGGCTTTAGCACAGCTGCACGGTGGTACCCCCCCGGACCAACACTGTTGTACCACCTGGTACCCACGTAGGGGCCGAAGCCACTCCATAGGTACCGTAAATTAACGAGCCTCGTCCGTTTATCAGCAGGTGCGCCACTAGCAGGTGAGGTCGCTGGGGCCCTATAGATGTTGGTAGAGCCCCTTTGCACCCAAAGGGGCTCTACCAACCTTTAGTTATGAACCTTTAGTTATAAATAACAATTTTATTGTGTTCACAGTGTTCAGGCATTTATGAGAAAATGATCAACAACACAATCCACATACGAGAGTATTGTGTTTGATGTCGGCACGTATTAAGCGAGAGGTAGGACTACTGTGAGGAATGTAATCGAGCGAGCATAGACTTGGAATGCAAGATGGCGTACGGGTGTACGGGAATTTATGAAATTAAAATGAAAAACGCCAGACCTTTTACGTGACAATACTTATACAAATACTGAATGGAGTCAGGCGTTACCTGGCGAAAGTCCATGATAAAACAATGGAAATATGATGTTAATTTTTTTTTTTTAATAATTGCAATGATTCGCTAAATAGAAGATATTTTAAACGTCGACATATGTTTCACCTACCCACGAGGCATTATCAAGACTGTCTCAAAGAGAAACATAATTATGTCGACGTTTAAAATGTCTTCTATTTAACGAAATCATTGCAATTATTTAAAAAAAATTCAACATCATATTTCCATTGTTTTAATACTTATACACTAAATTTTTATCTAAAACGTAAAGATATCTTTATCTTTACCCTGTAATGTTGTAATTTTTGTAGTGGCATTATTCCATTTTAATTAGTTGAAATTTGCATAATATAGCGGCAACACTGGCTTTCTCCTGATTGGACGCTGGACCACGTGACTTGTGTGACAGCCATTTATACGAGCGAGCTACGCCCGCATCACAAATTTATATTACAATTTAATTTATTGTAATTTATTTCGACGTTTGGTAAGTTTTAGATAAAATGTTGTTGTGCTGGCGTGGGTTAGCGTATGTGCTGTATAATTTTACAGTGGATTCTCGTTTCTTACAGGTTTGAGTTTGAACGCACACGTGTTGCGTCTGGAGTTGTCTTACTAAATTTAAACAGGAATCTTTGCCTGATCTGGCCAGGATTGGCTAGGGCCCGACTTACACGATACGCATGCATGCTGTGCATGTGTTAGCCGGATTTAATCGGGTGAAGCTTGGATATTCACCTCCGAAAGGTATGTACACATAATATGTACGACGTGGTAGGCGCTTAGAAAATAACAGTGGCCATAATCAAATCAAATCAAATACTCTTTATTGTACACAAAAACATAAACAAATATATACACATATTTTTAAAAAGAATGTACAACAGGCGGCCTTATTGCTAAAGAGCAATTTCTTCCAGACAACCTCAGGATGGAAAGAAAATTGTTGAAATTGATAGGGGTTGTGCACAATGTAATATAAATATTATACATAAAAATAAAAGGTTTTACAAAGAGAGTAGATGGTTGTGAAGTTCAAGAGATAGATAAAAGGATACTTTAATATATAGATAGATAGATAGAATAGAAGATATAGATAGCATTAGCGAGTTTCTAGTTAACGGAAGTGAGATAGTAATCCTTTACCATATTTTTAAAAGATACTATTGTTTGAGCGCGTCTGATATGTAGCGGCAGGGCATTCCATAGACGAATTGCTTGAATAGTGAAGCACTTGTCAGAGAAACTAGTGGAATGCACCGGCATTTCCAATATTAAATTTTCTGATGACCTCAGAGATCTAGAATGTGTGTCATGGAGGAACTTGAATCGTTCTTTAAGATATCGGGGGGTACAAGGATTGAACAGTATATTGTATAATAGAGATAGGATATGAGTATTCCGGCGAAGGCGAATTGGGAGCCACTTGAGCATCTTGCGGAATTCGGATACATGGTCATATTTGCGTAGACCAAATATGAATCTAATACAAACGTTTTGGAGTCGCTCAAGCTTATCAAGTTGCTCCTCTGTAAGATCAAGATAGCTGACATCAGCGTAATCAAGGATTGGGAGTAATAACGATTGTGCCAGCGCAGTTTTAGTGGAAATCGGAAGCAGCATTCGCAGTCTACGCAGGGATCCCGTAGATGCAAATACTTTGCGTCTAACCTCTTGTAGCTGATAATCCCAGGACAATGTATTATCAATATAGACACCCAAGTTCTTAACAGTGTCGCTTATTTCGACAGGGGTACCATTAAAAGTAATTTGGGGCAACTGCGTAATATCAAGGCGTGCCATAAACCAAGAGCTGCCAGTAATAATTGCCTGGGATTTGGATGGATTAACCTGAAGACCGTGATTGTTGCTCCATTCACAAATGCGCTCCAGGTCCAGATTAATGGTATTGATTGCATTATGTAGCTGATCCAAGGGAGCCTGCGTATATATCTGAAGATCATCTGCATAAAGGTGGTAGGATGAAGTAATATGTTTAGAGATAGTATTAATAAAAATAGAGAATAATAGTGGAGATAAAACGCCGCCCTGTGGTACACCGACTGCGATATCACACCAAGAAGAAGACAATTCCTCCAGACGCGTACGTTGACGGCGACCAGACAGGTAACTACGAAACCAGCCAATTCCCGTTGGAGATATGTTAATAGAGCTGAGTATACCAAGCAAGATATCGGGATCTACGGTATTGAAGGCGTTACTAAAATCTAACAAGCACAAGACCGTGAGATTTCCCGCCTCCATGCCTAATCTGATATCATCCGTGACGTTGACTAAAGCCGTAACAGTACTGTGGCCAGGACGGAAACCGGACTGGAAGGGATTGAGAAGAGAGTTCGTGTTAAGGAATTTGGTGAGCTGAGAGTGAACAAGGCGCTCTAACACTTTTGAAAGGAAAGGTAAGATAGATATAGGACGGAAATGAGTGTTAGATGAAGGATTGCGTGTCTTAGGTAAATGAATGATTTCAGCCTCCTTCCAAGCAGTAGGGAACTGACTATTAGCTATAGAAAAGTTCAGAATATGGGTTATGATAGGAAGGATTTGGTTGAGAATAGGTAAGATCATGTTACGGCTTACACAGTCAATTCCAACTGCATTCGATGTTATAGACAGTATGCTCTTCTTAACATCACAATCGGTGAATTGTTCGAAGACGAAAGCTGAGTGCTGTGGAGTTGGAAGTGATGAAAGATTATTCAGTGTTGCTACTTTAGTCGTCCCTGCTAAATTAGACGAAGAAGTAAAATGCAAATTAAGTGCTTCAAGATCCAAGGAATAGGGATGATTGTGTTGTTTAGACTTCCCAACTCCAATTGTTTTGAGAAATTTCCAGACCTTAGATGGATCTGCATTTTCAACCGAGGCGTGAATATATCGGCGTTGTGCATTCCTACACACCTTGTTGCAGTGATTTCGTATAGATACATATTTTTCCAAATTGTTAGGTGCTGGTCGACACTTGTATTTATGTCTCGCAGCTGCTTTCTTTGCCATCGTATCCTTGATGGAATCAGTTATCCATGGGGCAGGATGATGTTTAACTTTAATCTGCCGTACAGGTGCGTGTGTATCAAAAAGTTCTATTAATTTAGATGAAAAAATATTAACCTTCTTGTCAACCGTGTCTGAGAGAAATAGAGGACCCCAGTTGATTTTATCAGCATCCTCACAAAGATTATCTAAATCCATTCCACCAAAATTGCGCTGCCACAAAATACGCGGTCGTGCCTTAGGGGGGCGGAGTTTGTAGGAGAGGAACAGTAGGTCATGATAGGAAAAGGCATCTGCGCTGCATTGACCATGCCTGGCGACATGTTGTAAAGATGATACTAGTATAAGGTCGATAAGAGATGGATTGCGGCCAGGAACGTGGTGAGTGGAGTTTAAAGGAAGAATGGAAAGGTTGTGGGATAAAGAAGCGTGACGGAATGAGGAGGTGCGGGAATCGTTTTTTAATTGACACGTGTTAAAATCTCCCAGCATAATGCATGGAATAAGTCTTTAACTCCTGTTACAGGAGGCTTACGGTACTGCCATACTACCTGGGTGAGAACCCAATTTCCTTCTGCCTGGAGTGGGCAGAGACCGGAACAGAGACGGTGTCTGCCGGCTTGTAGGAGTGGCGTATTTCACCGGGAAAGTATCCTATGAAATCCATTAATCTATTACACTTAATTACCACAGTACCTTTCTAAATATAAAATCTATCGTTACTGACCAAGCACACCGACCTATTACCCTGTATTAAAAGATAATACAGTATCTAGGATAGACTTTAATTGTATTCTAGGTTAAAAGTAGATTAATACTACTGAAGTAACTTGCTAAGGGGGGACCTTCCGTTCCCCTATATTGTCTAAAGGGCTTTTGTAATAAATAATACAGTGGCTAAAATGAATATTTTATTTCTATCATTAACATCCTAACTTCCAAAATTGAAAAAAATTACATGGCGCTCGAACTGGTTTGTTGGTCTGTGCGAATATTTCCCTGTCAATAATCATTGCTTACTGACAGGTTGGTCGGTAACGATACAAATACATAGTATTTATGAGTGATAATTTGTTTTTGAAATAGATGTACTACACAAATACATACTCCTTGGTGAGTTGTTACTAAACAATGCTAGACATAAGCTTATACCTAACTAACCTACAAGTTAAAAAAAAAAACAACGTTCCTTTGGTGACATTCATACTTTTTTTATTTTACATAGTATCATTATTGGTACTTATTATTGGTTGTTAGTATTGGTATGTACCCTGTTTGTATTTTTTTTTGTTGTTGAAAAGGAGATTGAGTAACTACCTACCGATCTGAAAACAATTTTTTTTATATTGTTTTCACTACATATCCAAATTAAGACTTGACTTTTTGTCAATTGTAATTTAACAATTAAATCTAAGTTTTCATTGAAAACGTACCAATACAATTACACAACCATAGATGTGTGTCACCATGACTAAACGTTAAACCTATTTTTATTTTTTAAATACTACTACTATGTACTATCTTTATTTTTTGTTTGTTCTATTGAAAGGTGTACCATATACAGGTCTAATTTGACAATTTAAAAATGTTCTATATACAAGACATTAATTGTACCCTACTTATCTTTTTATCATTGTAACAATGGGTTTTTTTGTGTGTATTTTGATAACTGTGTATTATCATAACTTTTAACATGAGTATACTACTTATGCGCATTTATTAACTTGTGTACAAAATAGAAGGGGTCTTAGAGATACCCATGGTGAATTATTGTGTGTTGGTCGGTCACGCTAGGTATTTGAACCTATAATTTACTTTACTTACTTTACTTTACCTACGTTAGTTTTGTACTACTGAAGGATGGATGATATAAATAAGGGTGACCACACACCGTCAACCATAAATAAAGGTGGGTTCACACTTACAGGTGCCGAGACAACTACACATCCAGTGATTACTTGCGATGGATATTCAAATGTACATTCGTTAGGGTTGAAGTTTAATGGCAAGGGTTGTGTCATCGAATTTATTGAGCGTATACAGGAGCTTTGTTTGTCACGGGGTATATCAGACCAAAAGTTGTTGGCATCTGCTGCTGAATTATTTACAGAGGAGGCATTGTTCTGGTACCGAGGCATCAAGACGGAAGTCGCGTCCTGGGTTCAGCTAAAGAGTTTTATGCTCGACGAACCCTTCGACTTCGACCATCTATTTTTACAGGAAATCCGTTCTCGAACTCAAGGACCCGATGAAAACATCGTTACTTATTTAAGCATAATGCAGAATTATTTTTCGAGACTACGGTCTCCTATTACCGAAGCTGAGAAGTTAACTATAGTTACTTATAATATTAGGCCTTTCTATTCCACAAAGCTGGCACTGCAGCAAGTCAGTACTTGGTCTGAGCTAAAGAAATATTGTCGTCTACTTAAACATGCAAAGTATAGGGCCGGTATGTTTATCGAACCACCGCGGCCACACGACAAAATGCTCGCTCGCGACTAGGCTTACAAACCTAATAAGTCTGTAACATGTGCGGCGGTAAATAATAAATGAATTAAGTTTTGCGTTCGTTGTCGTATTAACGGACATTCGCATGGGGAATGTAAAGCGCCCAAGATATTAATTTGTTATAGGTGTGGGGAACGAGACGTCACTGCCTTAACTTGCCCTAAGTGTTCAACGGACACGAACACTTACAAACCTAATAAGTCTGCAACATGTGCGGCGGTAAGAAATACATTAATTAAGTTTTGCGTTCGTTGTCGTATTAAAGGACATTCGCTAGAGGAATGTACGGCCCCCAAGATAGTGATTTGTTATAGATGTGGTGAACGGGACGTCACTGCCTCAACTTGCCCCAAGTGTTCAACGAAGCAACAACTACCGAGGAATACTAATTCAAAAAAACGTGTAGGCGTGAACCGGGGAAATCGTTCCACAGTTTCCAGTAGAACGTTTTTAAGATTGCCCACAAAAAGCATAACACATCTCGCGGGCTCCCTATGAAGGACAAGCCCTTGGTTCACGTGATTGGCGGTTCTGATACTCGTCCCTTTTTTTACCCGTAACCATTAATAAAGCTAATTACGAAGGCCTGTTAGATTCAGGCTCTGAAATCTCAATTATTAATAATGTTATTTTAAGTGAACTCTCTAACATTGGGGTTCATGTATCTTATGATTTGGATACAATTACTACTGCTAATGGTTCGTCTTCCCCCGTCACCGGTTATGTAGGTACTTTTACCGGTCACGGTGGGAGACAACACCAAGGTTGTAAAGTTTTACGTTATCCCTGGAGTTACTACGGCCCTACTACTGGGTATTAACTTCTGGGGAGCTTTCAATATTGCCCCTGAAATTGTATCAATGTGCAATAAGACCTCTTCGGACACCAAAGTTTGATCATTTTTCAGAGGTGCGACAGCTGCGCGATTTTGATTCTCTCTCCGAGCATCAAAGAAAGCAGGCGGAGCACATCGTGAGACAGTTAACTTCGGTGTTTCCTCTCGTTTTTTTTTTGGCCATTTACTATCTAGGGTCGTATAGTTTTCGTATTAAGTTGGTTCGTGTGAATTAGTTCGTAGGCCTCGATGCTGTAGGCTCCTTATAGGGACAATGATGCCAAGGACAAATCACACTAGTTGTTTTCTTCGTCTTCACTTATCTGCCTAGGATTTTCCTATTCCTAATTTTTTTTTACAGTGGTTAGTGCTCTATTGTTGTTGTTTTCTCCTTGTTTTAGGTCCTTAATTTAAGTACCGACGTGGGCGTCGGATCGAATTCCCTACGTGAATTCTTGCGTGGTTGGGGGGGTGTTGTAATGTTGTAATTTTTGTAGTGGCATTATTCCATTTTAGTTGGTTGAAATTTGCATAATATAGCGGCAACACTGGCTTTCTCCTGATTGGACGCTGGGCCACGTGACTTGTGTGACAGCCATTTTATACAAGCGAGCTACGCCCGCATCACATATTACAATTTAATTTATTGTAATTTATTTCGACGTTTGGTAAGTTTTAGATAAAATGTTGTTGTGCTGGCGTGGGTTAGCGTATGTGCTGTATAATTTTACAGTGGATTCTCGTTTCTTACAGGTTTAAACGCAAACGTGTTGCGTCTGGAGTTGTCTTACTAAATTTAAACAGGAATCTTTGCCTGATCTAGCCAGGATTGGCTAGGGACCGACTTACACGATACGCATGCATGCTGTGCATGTGTTAGCCGGATTTAATCGGGCGAAGCTTGGATATTCGCCTCCGAAAGCCTATGAAATCCATTAATCTATTACACTTAATTACCACAGTACCTTTCTAAATATAAAATCTATCGTTACTGACCAAGCACACCGACCTATTACCCTGTATTAAAAGATAAGATAGAATCTAGGATAGACTTTAATTGTATTCTAGGTTAAAAGTAGATTAATACTACTTAAGTAACTTGCTAATTTTGTCAACTTGCTAATGTTTTGCTTTTTATCACACATCAAAGTTCTACGTATGCAACGAAAATGGAATTAAGTCGAAAAGATTTTAGAGCGAATAGAATAGAAGAATAGAAATATACTTTATTGTCCACTAATATACAAAGTAATATTAAATACAAACTAAATCTTAATTCAGTAGTACAAATGGCGGCCTTATCACCTAGAGTGATCTCTTACAGGCAACCTTTGGATGGACATAACAGATCGAAGTTAAATGAAAAGTGGATAGCTATTGGCGAAAGAAAAGAATATACAAAAGTACAAGAAAAATATACAAAAGTTCAAGAAAAATATACAAAAGTAAGTAGGGAAATAATATAGAAATTATGAGAGATATACCTACACAAGAAAAAACTTGAAATAATACACTAATAAAAAAATAAAAAAAAATACATACCATTACATAAATGCATACAATAATACAGAGATGAAAGCAGTTAAGAACTCAGATAATGATCTTTTACCATCCGTTTGAAGATACCTATTGAAGGAGCTTGTCGGATGGTCACAGGCAGAACATTCCACAAACGTACAGCTTGGACGGAGAAAGATTTATCATAAAAACTAGTTGACTGATCTGGCACTGCCAGGGGGGGGTCTCCGACGAGCTCAAGGATCTCAAATGTGTCTTTAAGGAACGAAAACCGTTCTTTTAAATAGACAGGGGTACAGGGACTAAATAAGACATTGTAAAGCATAGAAAAAATATGAGTATTCCGGCGAAGGCGAATTGGGAGCCACTTGAGCAAGTGCACAAGAGCGATGATTTTTTATGATTTTAAAAGTTCTCTCTCTCCGCAAGACTGTGCTGCTCGACTTCAAAATGCTTTTGGGACAGAAGCACCTTGTTTAAGCACCGTGAGGCGATGGTTTGCTGAATTTGAGAGAGGTCGAGTTTCTTTACATGACGAATTTCGTGTGACTACTGTTAAGAGGTTAATTGAAGAAAACCCGCAGATTACCTATGAGACAATTCGAGGACTATTGGGGATTGGTATGAGTCAAATCCAGAAAATTTTACACGAAGAATTGAAAGTTCGGAAACTTTGTTTTCGTTGGATCCCTCATGAACTGACAGCGGAGCAGAAGCGGGGTCGCGTGGAATTGTACTACAGATGCTACTGAAGTACGACCACGGACATTCTAATGCTGTTTATGACATTGTCACAGGAGACGAAACGTGGATTTATTGTTTTGAACCCGAAAAAAAACAGCAATCTTGTGAATGGGTGTTTGAAAATGAGAACAAGCCAACAAAAGTGAGGCAGGCGAGAAACATTGGTAAAAAAATGATCGCATTTTTTTTCTCAGCTACGGGTCCCATCTGTATTCTACCATTTTTTTACCCAGGGTGTTAGAAAAAGTTCGCGAATTACGACCCAAAAGCCGCGTTCCCCTACATCATGACAACGCTTCTTCACACACGGCCAACAAAACAAAGTCATTTTTAGCTTCCGAAAAAGTACAACTCGTCACCCATCCTGCGCATAGCCCCGACCTAGCACCCTGTGATTTCTGTATTTTCCCCAAACACAAAGATTTGATGAGAGGTTTCACTTTTACCATCTCCGAAGAGGCAGTGATAGTGTTCAATCAGCACGTAGAAAACATGCCTTCAGATCTGTGATCCTCCTGTTTTAAAAAATGGTTCGATCGCATGAAAAATTTTTTAAAATGTAAAGGAGAGTATTTTGAAAAGCAATAAACATAATATTTTGGTTTTAACATGTTGTTTTTTTAAGTTACGCAAAACATATAGTGTGACCTACGTATAATTAAGTAATACATACTATATTCTAAAGTTATTGGTTTTAAAAATAATTATAATATGTATCTTGATATTATAACTCTCTGATATGTTGCTGTAACTATATTAGCATTGGCATTCTCTCACAGAATAGGGAATAGTACTTACATACAGAACTTGCACTCCGACGTTAATTAAAGCACATTCTTTTGTTTACAGAGAACATAATTCGAACGTTAGGGTTGTCAGGAAAGTACCAGCATAATTTGACCAATAATTATGACGTTAATGCCTCAATGTCAACTCTATGGTCAATGCCGTATCACAAACAAGAGACAACCCTTACCGACTTAACTTCAAGTTGTCGCTGACGTCAGGTATTTTTTGCGATTGTTAGGCGAGTGACATATGCCTGATTCTGTTTTTAAATGCATGCTCTCAACATTTGTACGCCATACAGGTAAAACATGGCAGATCAATTTATTTTAAGACTTTTCATCTTGAATACTTATGTGTACTCATGTTTAAGCAAATAAAGTTATCTTATTTTATCTTATTAGTTTTAAATTATTTTGTCGATTTGTCTGTTTATTCCGATTTTAACGAGACGTTCACTGGCAGATATAGATATAAGAAGTAAAGGCTTTAACTTTTTATCCCTGTGTTGTATTTCCGTGGTAACTATACATAAGTGGATTTTGCAAAATATCTTGGGATTTACTAAATTGTACCTAATCCAAAAACATTAAGATAGGTATAACTATTGAAATGAAACTAACTCACTTGTTATTCATCATCATCATCATCATATCAGCCACACTCAGTCCACTGCTGAACATAGGCCTCTCCCATAGACTTCCAGAATAACCGATCTAAAGCAGCCCGCATCCAGCGCTTCCCGGCGACCTTGATGAGGTCGTCCTTCCACCTGGCCGTTGGGCGTCCTACACTACGTTTGCCCGTACGCGGTCGCCATTCCAGTGGATTAGCACTTGTTATTACCACCGATTTATCAAGAAAACGTGACCGATTTTGCCTTTCGGTTCATTTTCAAAGGTATTCAAATAAATCTTTTTAAATAAAAATGAATCGCCGTTCGTTTGTCTCGCTAAAACTCGGAAACTGCTAGACCGATTTTGCTAATTTTGGTCTTGAGATATTGGTAGAGGTTCAAGAAAGATCTAAAAGGTAAAATTAGGGCGGTACGAAGTTCGCTGGGACAGCTAGTACAATATAAAACTATACCATTAACTAACAAAAATATCTTTCATGTAATATAAGTACTGGTAACCTTTCGGTATAAACACTAAACTCCAATACGGAAATCTGGTTACCCGATAGAGTGCTAGCATTCGTTTCCGGTCTGCTTCAAAGTGGTGCTCGTAAAAGTAAATGTATCGTTACCGGTGCTGGGGAAGTAAAGCTGCTACCAGCGCCATGCATTATCATACTATACTTGTATTTCGGCATCACGCTTGTATACTGAGTTGGTACGGATCTGAAAACAGCGGATATTACTATGCTATTTTTGTTTGAGTAGGTATTTCTAACTAAGAAAAGCTTCAAGACAGACTTGTATTTACAGACGCAGAGGTGGCTAATACCAGGGCGTCGTCGGAACGTTAAATTTTGTAGGTAACATAAATAACCATACATACATACATACACATATCACGTCTATATCCAAATGAATGCACATTTCTCCTTACAAATTATTTGTCTCTTTATTCTTGTCTATGGTCAACCTCTTGGAGTGGAATTCTTATAACCAACTGTAAATCGAGATCCAATCTAACGATTACGTTACACTAACGTGTACGTGGTAAAATAAAGTCAGAATTATTATATGCAAATACACTTCATTTTGGCAATACAGCTTCATCTATCTATGGAAACCGCCTGAAAATTCGTTCAGTAACATTTTATCGTGTACGTAAAATTATGACAAAAGTCACAAGTGAGTCTCATGGCCAACACTTAATTGCGATCCCAGCGTGCACCTTTTACATTTGATACTAAGTACATCAGCGTCACACGAGGCAGTTTTATTTTATCTCGGAAATGAAACTAGCGCAACTAGAATTCATGCTTTATTATGCATTTTAGAGGGCCGGTTTTATAATTTCCCCATGAGATATTCTGAATAAATAAATAAATCTAACAGTCATAGCCGATGTTCCACAGAAGCGGCCCCAGAACCGACCCCTGTGGAACACCGCACGACACATCTCGCCGAGCTGGCCCGAGCCAGCTGGGAAAAGCTATGGCCCTCTCCGAGAGATAGGCCCCGACAATACGACGGAGGTAGAGATGCGTTCCGTGATACACGAGCGCCTCCCTAACGCAGCTCCATGGCAAGGTGTTGAAAGCATTGGCGATGTCAAGAGACACCGCCACCACCACCTTGCCCTGTGAGACTGCTTCCTCCGTCAGGTTTTTCACGCGCATGATCGCGCTCACGGTGGAGCGTCCCCGACGGAAACCGAACTGGTTATCCGCCAGGTCTGGCCCCACACTCGTGAGATGCTCGACGAGGCGTTCCGCGATAATCCGCTCAAAGAGCTTACACACCTCGTCGAGCAACATGATCGGCCAGTATCCGGAAGGTGAGTCCACCGGCCGCACCGCCTTACGGATCAGAACCAGTTTCCCCGTCCTCCACACCTTGGGAAACTGGCCCCTTTCGAGGCATGCGCTAAAGAGCCCGATCAGTCGAGGCCCGAGTTCTTCGAGGGCCAGGACCCATGCACGGCCAGGAATGCCGTCGGTTCCGGGGGCAGTGATTTTCCGGCGTTTAAGCCGGAGTACTGCTGCACCTAGCTCCCCCACCCTGACTTCGGGTACGTCGTCTTCGCTGGTGCTATCCGCGTCGGGCAGAGACGGAGTCATGCGCGGAGGGAAGTGCTCCTCCGCGCACGTCGGAAACAGGGAGTTCATGACCCGCTCCAGCTGCGGCAGAATATTGAGCACCTACCGGAATGTTATTTCTGCATCACCTCAAGATCGACTGGAAGAAAATGCCTAATGGTATTAAGTCCGCCATTGTACACCGTTGTGAATTAAGATTTAAATAAATGAATAAATAAAACTGTGAGACCTTTAGGCTGGTTTTAGTGTCACACGGACCGTCAGTACGGACCGCTCCCCGCGTACGTGATCCAAACTGATCGTCCGCGTATGTCGTTTTAGTATCGTCCTGATCACCGCGGTGTACAGACGCGCGCAATGCATCCAATGTGGCGGGTATTATTAGTTATAGCCCTATATTACACAAGAAAACAAAAATTGATGAAGAAGGAGACTACATGTTCACCCTTTAATAGAGCAGTGAGCCGTTCCGGGAGAATTCGTCACATTATACGGCAATTTGCTAACGAAACAAAGTTCTTCAACTACTTTCGTATGTCGACCAGAAGTTTTGACGAACTACTATCAAAGACAACAAATAAACTGGTCTGTTGCAGCGTTGCAACGTCAGCAACGTCCTCCAAAGCTTTATTTCTCGCGTCTTTGTTTTTGTAGTGTGGATCAGAGGCATCCCATAAGCATTTCCACAAACGCACTTCATCGATCGCTCGACTTGTGTGAACGTTACTGCGTCGACGCGTGCGCTTCGCACGATACTAAAACGCTCAATACAGGCAGAGGCGCGCGGACAGCCGTCCGTACGGACCCGTCCGCATTACTCTAAAACGCTTCTTAAGCTTAATACAGATCGGTCTATGCGGAGCGGTCCGTACTGACAGTCCGTGTGACACTAAAACCAGCCTTAGTCTACAGTTTTTGTCTGAGCTATGTTCTTTAAGCTCAAATTTTTATTTTGATATAACTTTCTACCACATGATGTGGGTAGCGCAATCAAAAGGGATTTTTCTTATTTTCATTATTTGTGATAAACAATAATTCAGCTCTGTGTTTATTTGAAATGTCTGAATTGACCGTAAGGAGGTTATTTTTTTTATAAAACTTTTGTAATTTCCACGGTGAGTGTTATGAAGAGCTCTTCAACCTGATCCCACCCTCTCCCTTCCGATCCCGAACAACGCGTGCCGGGCAGAGATGTCACTCTTATACCGTGGAAACCGTCTTCGCGAGAACCGAGCGTTTTAAACGTTCGTTTCTCTGCCGAACGATGGTGGCTTGGAATGCCCTGCCTGCGCACATGTTTCCTCCCACATATAACCCTGGGTTCTTTAAATGAAGCGTGAAGAGGCACATTATTGGGTTGTCAAGTTGAGGGCCACTCTCTATAGTATTCCTGTGTACTATGAGAGTCGCCCACAATTGCCAGACGTCGCCACAGCTTACCAGCGTATCAGGCGGGTGGCGTCAATTGGTCGAAATATTTTAAAAAAAATCGCCATCTGGCAAAGACCCCACAGTAAAAACATGGAAGGGCAGAGGGAAGAGAAGAGGTAAGTAAATACCCTGAATCAATTGACAATAGCTAACCGTTCGAGTCCATCGAGAGGGTACATATTGTAACTTAACCTATTTTAACGGCATTCTCGGTATTCTCAGGCAGGGACGGCAGTCGCATAAATGTACATATCACTGCGCCAATGGCCGGTCCTGAGTATACTCAGGACCCGCCACCAGATTTTTTTGTTGGTCCTATAGGACCAACAAAAACATCTGTACCACATTATGGAAGCATTAAATGTATTGAGTACGCCAAGACCGGTCACATGTTCAACAATGAAACAAGTGTACACAATGAAACATCGCCATATTTCAAAAATGCAACATTACCAAACCGTGCAAATCAGTGTGCAAGTAGCTCTTTATGAGCGCCCCCCACTGACCTAGTCAGGTGCCGCACTTTGTGGCGGAAGCATGTTTGCGGAGCATATTTGCAATTTTCATCTAAAAAAGTAAGTTTTTTTTTACTTTGATTTTTTCCCTAGTCTTATGTGTACTACAATTGGTTATTTTTGTGTATTACGAATGAATAAGCATATATCTAAGATTCTTGTAGCCTACTTTGATAACCAAAGAGTTCATATTAGCTTTTTTTTTTGAGGTTTTTTTAGCAAAACCCGAGGTGGTCCACAATGAAACTGTTTCATTGTGTACTAGGATTGATTCATTGTACATACCTAGATAAATTAAAGTAGAATTACTTTGGTAATTAGTTATCTCTTTAAATATCTTTACATATAGAAATGTCTGTTTGCAGTTTTAACCTACACAGCACGTGTTAAAGCGCGCAGGTAGGTAGGCATTTTCAGTCGTCGCGTTCACTCACCGTTGTCGGGTGACCATAATATCTCCGGGTAATACTATTTATTTGTAATAATAAATAAATCTATTTAATAATATTTAATTGGTTTTTCTTTTTAAATTAAGTGAAATTTCAACAATAATTTTACTGTTTCATTGATGAACATACGGTGTTTTATTGTGTACACACCCATGGGCACAATGAAACATTTCTCATTTAAAAAAAAACATCTGGTAGATTGTCTATACCTATTTGAGAAAAACTGAGTACACAGGTTCGTTAGTCAATTAAATTCTCGACCTCTGTGTAAAAAATTGTAACTTTATGGTTATAAATAACTGAGTTACGACTCTCAGAACTTTTAGTGTTTCATTGTTGAACATGTCACCCTATACCACAAAAATGTCAGTTTATAAATATTATCTACCCTTCTGGATACCCTTTTAAGATTATTTTTCATGTCTATAGTGTTAGGTTTTACTGATTCCTATTATTTTAATATATTTAATTCATTGTCCTTGCAACACCGAAGCGAGAAATAATGTAATGGGGGTTAAGATGGGAGGGTAGATAAATATAAAAACGCACTGTCAATGTCTGCCGACTCCCACCATTGGGATTTTGGATAAAAGGGAGTGTTGTAGTAAGATCGGGGCAGTTCTTGTTCAGTTTAGACTACGAATTTACAAGTGTATTATGTTATTCACAAATTATTACCATAAGTATGTACCTAATGGGTATATGAGACAGTTTGGCTACTTGATGTGACGGATCGACTGTTGTCGGTCGATCCGTGAGGATTGCTTCTGTACTATGTAAGTTATTGTTATATTATTACTATGTTTAAATGTTTGTAAGATATTATAATAATATGACCCTACCGAGTTTCTTGCCCTTCTTCTCGGAATGTGGTAATCGAACGGGTGGATTACGAATAAATATAAAGTGGAACCTTACAGAGCTAGTTTTATTACAGTAATATGTTAAAAAAAATTGTTATCGATATTTAGTAGTGTAAATATTTTTAGTATCTTCATAATTATGTATATCGTAATTCTTATATTAAAAAATGTACTAACCGAAATATTACCCAAAGATTTATAATAATATATAATTAGATATAGTAGCCTGTCGCAGTCCCTAAGGGTCTAATGAATTACCTTTTGCGAAAATAAATGAGCATTTTACGGCCCAGTTTAATGAAGTTTGCGAGGAAGTTTACTGCAAGTATCGCTAATGTACTGTTTTAATTTCTTGTTTATAAATTTATGTCTTTGCCTAACGTAAACTGGGATGTGTCATAGAGGATGTTATTCAGCCCAAAGTATCTGATCTCAACCCATTTGATGCCCACTGATTTTTTATTTATTTAAC
The DNA here is from genome assembly GCA_963556515.1 of Nudaria mundana. Classification (NCBI taxonomy): domain Eukaryota; kingdom Metazoa; phylum Arthropoda; class Insecta; order Lepidoptera; family Erebidae; genus Nudaria; species Nudaria mundana. Next base: position 20,236,463 of record OY748299.1, read on the forward strand.
ACCACTTTTATAATATCTTTACAGTCTCCCCAATGCGATATTGCAAGTTATAAAATTACGACACAATACAATACAATATAAAAACCTACCAATTAAACAAATACAATTAATAAATCATAGTAAATCAAATAAATATAATCACATAAAATCTAAAATTTAATTAAGCATGTCAAATAAAATAAAATACTATTTAATAAAATCTAATAAAATCCAATACAATCAAATAAAAATCAAATAAAATTAAAATTGCATTAAATGAAGCAAATTCAAATAAATATGTATATCTGTGATTGTGATTATATGACATTTAACTACATATCGACGGTGGAAAGGCAAAACAAATGAAACGCCACTTTGGTCTAAAATGAGTTTTATATACCTACTTACAGTTCGATAGAGTTTTGAATTCTCTATAAGTAGATCTGTCTAGGTTAGAAGTCAATAGGAAGCACTTTTGGCGTTTCATTTAAAGTACAAAAGGGGGTATTTTGAAAATACCCTCCCTTTAAACGACTGGTTTATGATATAATTTTTTAACAATGTCAATAAATTAATTTTAAAATATTGTAAGTGACTTTTAAGTTATTTACTGAACCTATTTTTCTACAAATCCCATATCATGCATTTACCCTTCCAAATTAATTTTTAATTTGGTCTTTCAATGCTTTTTCCCCGATAAGTTATGTCTTAACGTGTCGTAACACGTATTGTTCCTCGAAGGTAAAGTACCAGTCATGGCGTTTCAGTTGTTATTCCCTTCCTACTTTTTAATAAGAATGTCGTATCCGTTACTACTGATTAATTAATTGAGTAATGATACGGCCCCTGCTAGGAAGTTACAATTAAACACGTAAAACAATTAACATACTTTTATTCGCAGGAACCTAGGGTTTATATAATTCAATTAGCTATGAGTGTGTCGATAGTATAGGATCACAATACTGTTTACGGAAGTGCCCGGTGCACTTAACTGGGGGTCCACAGGCGACGGGCGGTCTGCCGGCAGGATCCGCTGGTGTCCTTCAATCAATTGTGGTAGCTGACGAGTTGCTCCGGGTCGAAGGCCACATGAGCGACGGCGCAACGTCTGGTTGCTCAGCAATTGTACTTTTCTCAAATATGGCTTATACTAAGCACCAAGGTAGTTCTGGAAAGGACACAAGCAACGGTTTAGATTCCCGCTCGGCACCGCTTGCCGTAGGCCCCACATGTAAATCGCCGTACAGGTTCCCTAATTGTCGGATGCACTGCACAATTACTTACATGAGGGTACATGACTATGTATTGTTTAAACCCGTTCCTTAGCCTTCTAGTATGTTCCATTTAGTGATGTGAACACACGTAATATATTTGATGTCGATGTTTCCACATCGTAACAGTAATCATTTACTGTGTAATAAATAAGGCTATAAGTCCTTTAATTAATTATGTACACTGACACAATCTTCAACAAATCTTCAACAATTTCATGAAGGAGATATCTATCGAAATAAACAAGATCAATTACTTACCTAAATCCCTTTCCCTTAATTTTCATAATCGCATAAGATCAATAAATTATTTTAGCGATCTAAAAATATAGCAGACATCGTACTTAAAGTGTCTTTCTTTTCATCGTAGTGAATTGAAGCATTTATTCTTCTATGTTTTTAATTTGGTTTGGTTTTTAAAATAATTTTTCCCTCCTATTTTTACGGAGATGGTGAATGAATTAATTTGTCCTTTCAAGTTTGTTGTCTTGAAGGCCTATGAAATGTTTTTCCCTGCATACTCAAAATGTCATACATGAAACGCCACGTTTTTCTTAATTGATTGAATTTCATTAATTTATACAAAATGTACAGCACAAAAAACTGAATCTACTGACAAAATTTAAAAAAAATCCGTTAATAAACAAAGAAGTTATAATCATTTTTGTTAAAATTTAAACTTTAAACAGCTCTGCTGAACAATTGGCCAAATGGCGTTTCATTCGTTTCTCCTTTCCACCGTCGATATGGTTAGCAATTGCATTGGTGTACCCCAAAGAGGGAGGGAATTCAGCCTATATAAACCACGCACGACGTGGTGTTTTTCTCAGATATATTTTTACATGCATACTAAACATATATAACAATTACCTAAACACCGAAACAAACATTAATCGATCACAAAAATATTTGATTCAATCCGGGAATCGAACCTGGGACCTCAGGCAGGCACGGCAGTCGCATAAATGTACATATCACTGCGCCAACGGCCGGTCCTGAGTATAGGACCAACAAAAATGTAGCAAAATGTGGTTGGGTAATTCACTTCTTTCTGCCTCCTCGGGGATATAGGCGGGATTAAAGTGTAAGTGTTAATAAAATAAATTTAATACAAAACATGACGTGTTTCAAAAATATTGCCCAATATTAAGGAAAAAAGCAATGAGATGAGATTGGTTCGTAATTTGTATTCACGTAACGCTGCTTTGCATAATGGTCGGCTAAATTCGGCGGGAATGGTCGAGGTAACTGGGCCAGTAATTTCATGCCATAATCCCAAGTAAATTACACTGGATGGGGATTTCTTCGAACTAAGTGATTTGAGCTGAGTGGATAATGTTGGGAAATGTTTAAGATAATCTGTTGAATGGTGCGGCTGTTAAGTCAAATGTCATTGAATTAATGGCTTTTACAAAATAATAAAGGAAACAGAACACTGGGACAGCTCAATTGTGCGTGAATTGTTCAACATAAGTTGTTTAAGTACGTAACAGCCTCTTTGTTTTAGGTATTATAAATACGAACTGACTTCAGAGTAGGATGGTTATGGCTCTAATAGAATTGGATTTTCTAAGTGCTCGGTAACGGCAATAGCCTTGCGTGAGACCAACAAAGTTACTGGCCAAGTATGGGTGTGCACCTCTGCCTACCCCTTCGGCGATATAGACGTGATAATGTATGTATAAACTAAAGAGTCGATAAAATAATTCATGTACCAAATATACTATGTTACAAATATCATATTCGAGTGGCTCTAAATTGGTCACAGCGGTTGCACATAAGATTTTGTTGCCTTTCATCAACATTTCATCGCAAGGCAACGGGTTTAATTATTTTTTCAAAATTACAATATAGCTGCTACCTTTTATTAATTCATTCGGCCATTTTGGACATAACCCATTATGTGTGTGCCCGGTGACGGCAATAGGCTTGCCCCCTATTACGTGGGTCTAAAAAATGTGTGTGTGTGATTGGCTCTAAACAATCCCCAAGTATTAAAAATCCGGGTAAGTTGGGCTGTTTTTATAATAAAATATACACTTAAAACTAAAATAATCTGGCAAACAAATACTTAAATCAAAAAATCATCTTACGAACCCCTCAATGTTTTTAAAAGACCTATCTAATGATACCCATACGATGGGGTTGTAAATAATCACCCCACTCGTGTGATGTACCATAATTTTTTTTTGGCGATTGTTTATGGTAAATGAATCATGATATTTTGTAACATGGTAGTATGTATAGTAATTCTTTATTTTATTGTTAGTGTATTTAATGTGTAGAGTGTAATGCTGATAAAGCTTATTGTATTTTTGTTAAAGTATTGATTAAGTAGTGTGTTTGCTGTAGATATATAATAGGTAATTAGTTTTCTTATTTACTAAGTAACTGCACTATCGCATTAGGCAGCATCACCTGTTATGATAGCTGCATGTGTTAATAATAAATAAATAAATAAAACATAGTATTTAGCCTACATATCTCAATGTACATGAATTATTTTAATCGACTCTGGGTTTTTGGTTTATACATTTTATGGCATTGTCCTTTACTATTTTACACCATCGTGGGGCTCGTGGTCTAGTGGTAACCGACAATGTTAACACATTGCAAAGGTTAAGCAACATCAAACCAGGCCGGTCTTAGGATGGGTGACCATTTCTTAAGACATTGAGACCCCTCCGTGCCTCGGAGAGCACGTTAAGCCATCTGTCCTGGTTGTCACACAAACATCTATGGCAGTTGTTATGGGTAGTACAGAATGTCGATATCGCCCATGGGTTGTGGAGGTCAGATGGCAGTTGCTTCATGAAAAATTAGATTCAGACAAATCGCAGTTAGACTGGAAAGCCGACCCCAACAGTGTTTGGAAAAGGCTCGATGGATGATTACACAATTTCCACGTAACACCACATGCAAATGTATAATATTTACATAAACTTCATCCTTACAATCACAAACTTTGTATGTCTACATAACTTGCATTTGCATAATGAAAACATAACCCGTGTCTGGCTGTCTGGCTGTCTGTGGTCTGGCGGGATGGCTGTCCGTATATATTACTTGAATGCACGTGTCTAAATTGTAAAACTGTTTGGTCTTTTTAAGCCTTCAGGAATGGGACAAAACAAATATCAGAATGGGATTAAATTGAAATTGCACCACTTGGGAAGCAGTAGCTTCCAATTAAAAAACCACGCATAAGGTAGGGTTTCGTAGTTACCCATAAAAGCCTATATAACTAGTGAACTAACAGAGTTATACCATCCGTTATAGTTTTCCTTCAGAGTTTATTACACAGACTTCCGTCATGAATTTTTCAAGTTCTTCACGCCAGCCGTTTAGATTTTAGAAGGGACGACGACGCCATGTTTTCGAAAAAACATGCCCTTAAAAGCTAAATATCTCGCAAAAGGATACTTACATCAAAAAATCGACTTAGCAATCTCTTTATGTTTTTAAAATACCTATCTAATGATACCTCACACGAATTCATACCCACTTTACTTGTAGGGAAAGCCCATAATTTTTTTTTTTCATAATTTTACTGTCGGAATAGTAAATACACATATCCGTGCAAAATTTCATCTTTCTAGCAGTAGCCGTTTGGGAGAAAAGCCGAGGATGGACGGATGGACGGACATGACGAAACTATAAGGGTTCCGAGACTTTTATTACGGAACCCTTAGAAATGACCTTCAATGTTATTACCGGAATGGGACAAATGTCAAAATGGGATTAAATTGAAATGGACCACTTGGGAAACAGTACATAGCTTTCATTTTAAAAAAACGGGGTTATCGGTATCGTCATTAAACATAATACATTATTTGTGTCTTCTACCCTCATTTCCCCACTTTAAACTAAGTACTCTACGTCGAGTGTGCAAGCAGAAAGCTTACAAAGAATTTCTCAATCCCCTTTCTAATTATATTCGTAGCAAAAACTCCAGTAAAATCTTACTGTCGCCGGGCGCCACTGGACATACCCTCTGCTAGTAACCAGGGACGCCCGGCAACGGACGTTAGAGCGGCCGCGGCCTTGGGCCGCGGAATTAAAAAAAAAAAAAAAAAAAGTAAAATCTTACTGTAACAATATAAACCACTTGTGAAACCTCTACACGAGATTTCTTTAAGAATAGTCGAGGTTTTCGGTTGAGTAAGAGAAGAATTTTATTAAAAAAAAATATTATAATTTCTTGCTGTAGAGTAGATGATTATTCTGAAATGAAAACAAACTTTTCATTCTCGCATTAAGGCGTAAAGATAATATCGTATTTTAAAGATTTTTATAACGATCTAAATTGTAGAAGGTTTTGGAATATGACTACCTGAAATCACAAGTCATTCGACGAATATTAAGTAAAAACAAAAAATGAATTGCGAATTGATAATATGATGGTGACTTGGAAAATATTCTATTATGTTGAATTTTATTTCAAACTAGTTTATGCACGAGGCTTCACTTGAATAGAATAGTTTTCTAACGGGAAGTTTAAAACTATAATTAAAAAGTATCTAATTAACAAAGCGTATTGAATTAAAGATGACAGAGATGCTTTTTTTTCTAACGTCCGTCACCGGGCGTCTCTGGTTCACACGCAGAAAGTACGAGTATTCGCAAACACAGATATGGCGATTATAAGCATCTTACATAACTAAACTTATAAACAGGGAGAAAGTAAACTTAAAAAAACCGTCCGTTGTATGCTAGTACGCGCTACATCTGCGTGGAATTTGGTCTCGTCTCAGCTTATGCTGACGTGGGCAGACCCACATTTGCCAGCGCTGGTTTTCAGAGGAGGCCAGTGACACTGAAAATGGCGCACCCATGCAATATCTTACCAGCACAGTATCATGGCATACCTACTTACAGAGGTTTCAAATAGGTATATTGTAGAACATGTATACATGGGTGTGGTATTTCTAACCAACATTAAAAAAAGAGGAGGTTAATGGTTCAAGCAGGTTTTTATTAATGTTTGTAGCAACAAACATTAATTAGTAGTAATTAATAATTAGTTTGTAGTAAAAAAAAAAAAATTGGAAGTCGCTTCACCCAGTTTAAAGTTACGAGTATAAGTACATAACTTTAAACTGTTTAAAGCCAGTTTAAAGTTACGAGTATGAGTACATAACTTTAAACTGTTTAAAGCCAGTTTAAAATTACGAGTATATAACAAAGTAATGGTAAGTAAGATGTTAAAAACTTTAAAAAAAATATAATAGCATTATTTTTTCGCAGAGTTAAAAAGACAACAAAACGTCGACAATTTGTTTCGCCTCTAAACGAGGCATTATCAAGACTGTCTCAAAGAGAACAGCACTGGCTGTAGGCTGTTCTCTTTGAGACAGTCTTGATAATACATAACTTTAAACTGTTTAAAGCCAGTTTAAAGTTACGAGTATGAGTACATAACTTTAAACTGGGTGAACTGACTTCGAATTTTATTTTATTGAAAGTTGTACTTCCCATGTGGTAACATTTCAATTTGTCTCATTTCACAATTAATTGGTACCATTTCGATAATTTGAAATAACTTTTTGGCTAAAATAGTACATAATATAATGCCTGATATCTTTTGACTACCTCGGTGGAACAATGGTACTATGTACGGACTGCCACGCTCGAGGTCTCGGGTTCGATTCCCAAGTCTGGGGGATAATGTATAATTCTCTTTAGAATTTTACCCAGATAATTAATTATCCCAGAGTCTGGAACTTGTGTCCGGTAAATGGCAATAGGCTCGCCCCCTATTACATGGGACCTAACATAGCTGGCGAGATGTGGGTGTGTTTGCACACCTCTGCCTACCCCTTCGGGGAAAAAGGCGTGATGCTATGTTATGTATGTCTGATATCTTTTTATGGGCAGCATGTGAAGAATATTATTTCCAGGCATCTCTGTCAGCCAGGTGCCACTGGAAATACGAGTATTTTCTTTCTTTCTTCTTAGGTACTTTTTTATTTATTGTCAATTAATTCAAATATGTATTACAATACATATGTCATAATATAAAATAAATAACTCGTCCCGGACCGAACCTGTTACAAAGGTGCCCAGAACGCTTGCCGCATTACCCGTTGAATGGCGATGGCCAATCTTTGCACCAGGGTACGCCCCGGAGTAAGAGTCACCTGTTCTTTTAAATAACCTATTTGACTAAAGACTATATCTTTAACTTAATATCTGGCTTCTTTGCCCAACTGCCCATCGTCTCATAGGTCTGTACTACTATGTAGGTTAGTATTTACATACTATTCTCTATTCTGTGGTACTACCTACTATCTATGATTTATAATAATATAACCTAAATGTGGGTTTCATATCAAACAGAACGTGCACCTCTAAAGCCGAGAACTCGAGCTTTAATATTATATAACCAAGTTACAAGGAATACTAAAGACATTTGACTTGACCTATTTCCAGGAGCATAGAAACGTACGGATAATATCTACGACAGCAATAAAATTGCATCAAGGATTTCGTTTGAGATGTGAACACGATGTAATAACAGTCACTCATTAAAGTAACTGTTTTCTAGTTTTCCAAATAAAATCATCATCCACCGAGCCTTTTACCAACTCAGTTGGGGTCGACTTTCCAGTCTGACTGCGATGCGGGTAAAATTCGATATTATGTATGAAACGACTGACCTCAACAAGCCTTTTACAATATCGAAGTTTTGTTATCAGAATAGTTGGATTTTTCGCTCCAAATACCCGTTATTACTTCGGTAATGTCGGCAAGCTATGAAGCATAATATATGAATGAAGTCCCATGTAGATATTAGTTATATATTAGATATTAGTTATGAAACACACACACATATCACGCCTCGACACATCCCCGAAGGGATAGGCAAAGGCAAATTACACACCCACAGTTTGCCAGTATTTTTAGTCCCACGTAATAGGGGCCAAGCCTAATGCCATCACCGGGCACACATATAATGGGTTATGTCCAAAATGATCGAATAAATAAAAAAAAAGTAATTTTGAAAAAAAAGTTGAAACCCGTTGACTTACGCTGAAATTTTGAAAGGTTTGAAAGGCGACAAAATCTTACGTGCCAGCCGCTATGGCACAGCCAATTAAAGTCCTGGGCGTTTCGGACTATTATATGGAACAACAAGTAACATTTCAAAATTTCTTATTGAATTTACAATAATTGGGTCTTCAATACCTTTTTAGTATCAACCTCTATCGCATGACTAGGATAGAATAATGCCTTAAACCACGCAATATTTGTATTATTTTTATTATAAAATGAAATCACTTTTAATCACTTATAAAATAAAACAGCTTATAAAATATTACACCAAAAAACACAAATTTTGGGTATTATTGTGACAGATGTATCGTAATTCAGCGTTGGATTTTCGAGAAACTTCTGTTGTTGAAATGTTGGGACCGTTAACTAATGACATCGAGGCTTATGTGGGAGTAAAGGGGAATGTTTTTAACTCGATCTCATACTGTGAAAATGTACAAAAGTTTGTCATGGACGGATTAAAATCATTATGATTCAAGCTTTTCAGGTTTACAGGCCGTTCAGCTTTGAATAAAACACAATCTTTCCTTATTAACAATGTAAGGACATTAAGATGACTCTGGTATAATTATTTTAAACAGATTTGGTAATCTCAGACATCAAATTACTGGAATGGTACCAAATAATTGTTGGTATTATTTATGTTAAATGTGACCACTCGGAAAGAATTAGCTTTTATTATATTAAAAAAAAATTGAATTCGGTTCTCCCGGTCGGAAGGTAATGAGGTAAGAAACAATAAAACCGCCGCCGGCCCTAACGTCCCTAACGTCATTCGGAAGTATTTCCTGTGGCGCTGGGGGGCGGACTTTGGCTACCTACGTGGTCTTTGTCACGTGGTTGGGTCGGGTGTTATCCCGCATCTATGGGGTTGCGTTTTATCCCGCATCGAAGAGTCAATCTGCATCTACGTGCTGTGGAGCCTCAGACATGTAACACGCAACTCTTCTAGCCTGCTTCTGCGTGTAGCTAAACCGCCGTCCTTAGGCACTCCGACTTCAGAACTCGGCGTAGAGGGTAAAAATTGTCTTAAATATTAAAAGAAAATGACCTTTCAGTGTTAAAGTATATTAGACTTGCGAACAAACATTTGATTCTCTAATAATAAAGGTTTATTATACTTTAAACCAGGCCGCTATTTCCTCTGTAAGGATAACCCTCACAATAAAAATAGCTATCGGAAAGTACTGGTCACGTCGAAAGCTGTTTTAGAAAATGTTCATTTGATACGACTCACTTTTAGCTGATCTCTGGATCTTTGAAAAGGGTAAATTGAATTTTAATATTCCACATACATACACATAGTATGAACCAGTTTGTGAATCATAGTAGTACGAACACCTTAGCAGTTTGTGTGTGTTTAGAGATTTTAAGATTTTCATAGTGCTTTTTTTACAGTGGTTATGAATTTTCTGGTGCCCGGTAACGGCATAAGACTTGACTCCTATTACGGAACCAACAAAATTACAGGCAAAGTGTGGGTGATACCTTTGGGCTTTTAAAAACACAATACACTACCCAAAAAATACCGCAGAAAACCTTAAAGAATTGTCACACAGAGAATTCACTGATAATGCAGATCAAGGTGGAGTGGCTGTGACAACATGGACAGCTTATCTAGTTTGATTCATGGTTCGTTTGATCCATGCGGTTTGCTGTACGTCACGGCGCGTCGGAGCGTACACTGCTATAATTTGCAGTGACAATATTATCTCACTACACCAACCTGTATAGGTATACTAAACTAGCAGTAAGTTCTGGTTTCTCACGTTTGTATGTTGTCTGGCAACAAACATAGTATATCTTACTCAGCATAATATAGCATTCTAATGGTGAGAGACAATTTTGATATCGGTTCAGTCATTTCTGAGTTTATCAACACCAATTTCAAAACATTTTTACAACACATGAACACTCTGCTTGTATACTTAAAGTTCAGTTTGCCGTTCAATTTCCGATGTAAATGCAATAGCAGCGTGTATTTGTTGTACGTTGGGGCTTGGGGCATTACGTGACCGCTTTAAAGTGTTGTGAGTGAGAATAAATAGCGCTGTGCGGTAGATAGAATTCTTCAATATTGTACTCAATTTGTATTGGGATTTATCGAGCGTACTCTTTTCAGCAAATATTTGAAACATTTTCTGTATGGAATTTGTAGGTCAAAAAGATTGCAACATCATATACACTACTTTTAACGGGTCAATCACCTTTTGTGCAACAGACCCGGGGTACCTTCTGTCACTGGTCGCCCTCAGCTGGGCTTTGACGAGGTTAATTGGTCATATCATCTGGCTGGAGTGGGTCCAACGGGATCAATAAACTTCGAATGTGCGGCTCATCCTCCACGACAATGCCTGATTAAGATGAAGAAAGGACCGCCGCCGCCGAAAGAGAAAGCAGAAAGAAAATAGATATTGGTACTAATAGTAAAGGCGGTAGACAAAGAGCAACTGCCACCGTTGGTCATTGTCACCAACTTAACTAAGGTAAGGGCGTCTAATTCCGTGGGGTTCAGAAATTGGCACCTAATTCCGTGGTATTTAGAAAAACAGCTTTATAAACCAAAATACTAGTTATTTTTGACTGCAAGACCCATTAATCAAATCATAATTTATCTGTTCATATTTATATGAACACAAAAGTACCTTGGTGTGTGTATATTTTAAAATAATCGGTTAGTTTGCCACTGCCACCTGAGTCGAACGCACGCTCCATACATTTCTGACCTTATGCGCGTAAGTACTACCATTTGCTAAATAGTGTTTTAAACGATATTTTTAAAGGTACTACAAGAGATTTGGTTTTGGGTAAAATATTGAAAGGGTAATACGTTGTATCGAATACACTTAACATTTGAGTATTCTATTAACAAATTGAGGAGAAAATAAGTGTTAAAAATACCGCGGCATTAGGTGCCAAATATTTTAGTGGGTTCCTAATTACCGCTGTATATCACGGAATTACAATTTTATAGAGCTACACTTTTTTGAAAATTTTAAGTAGTGGTATATTTTTTATTACAAACTTCATATTTCAGTTTCAACTTAAATAACCAATAAATACACAAAACTAATTCCGTGGCATACTTTGGAGTCGCATTTACTAATTATAGCCAGTCAAACATTGTATACTTAGGTACTTTCTTAATTTTTTGTATGGAAGAACTAAGTACAGAAAACGAGATTTTTGATGTGTTCTGATATTTTCCTGAGTATGTTTTATATAATTATGTCGAAGATATCGCAATTAAACGTTAACTTACATGTATATAAAAAATATATAAATCTTTTATTTTTTATACCTCGGAATTAGAAAACTTGATTTTGTATCATAAAACCTAATTCCGTGGTATTTACAACGGTAATTAGGTTACATGAGGCCCAATTCCGTGGTATTGACACCTGTTATATACAGTCTATTCATTATTTTACTCGACGTGTTAGTATTATTAAGAAATTGTAAAGATATTTCTACCACCAGCGGCGGCTAGTGGGTATTTAAAACGGTAGCTTACCTAAGTATAGACTTGGATAAGCTACTGTTTCGGGTTTTTTTATGAACACCCATAAAATAATTGTCACGAGACGCCTCTGACAACCACCACCGCACAAAAATGCCACCAGTTGTTTCAACACTTTCCAAACAAAAGATAAAAATATGTATGTACTAGGAATATGTTTCAACTAGTGTCTTTTATGAATGTGTTTTTTTTTATTTTTTGTATTCCATACATTCATACATACATAGTTACTCTTTCACGTAAAAACTACTAGATGGATTTTAATGAAACTTTACAATAATATAGCTTACATATCAGAATAATACATAGGCTACTTTCTATTCTGGGAATGTGTTGCCGCGGGAATTGGGAAACGAAAAGCTATTCCACGCGGGCGGAGCCGCGGGCGTCCGCTTGTTATAATATAAAACCAAAGAATACAAAAAATATATCAATAATAATAATAATATTATTTTCTTATTGTATATCTTATATATCTTGTATATCTTATTGTATAATATTATGTTAATACAAATAAATATGCTTGCCAATTGTGATTCTATTTTGTTAGACATAAATGATAGAGACTGATTTGAAATACAAAGCTAAAATAAATACATTTCAGTTCTTGAACACCATGTATTATTCTCTCCACGTCATTTCGTTTATAATGTTTACATACGGAATTAGAATCTAACTACCACGGAATTAGAATTTTTACCACGGAATTAGGAGCTTCTGACTTTTTGATTTTTTTATTAATTTAACAGTTTTAATGAACTTTTCGAGTCAAATTGATGGTATAGATTCACTTCTAATAAAAATAGCCTTATGTAGAAAAAGGCACAATGAATACTTAATTATTGAGATTCTTTCGAGATTTGGTGAAAATACCATGGAATTAGACGCCCTTACCTAATTAGTATGAGTTCGATTTTTACTGAGCGCGTGGTTGGTTGCTTTTTACCTCTAGCACTTCGCAAAAATCGGGTTCCCAGACACTCACATACCAAACAACTTGTCCTGCCCCTGGAGCTAGTTAGGAACAACTAGTTCTTCTGTGCGGGACTGTCAACTAATCAAGCATTACCTTGACATTGGCGAAATCATCGATGAACATCAATGAAGCCACGTTTTTAAAAGAATAAGAACTATTAGTATTGGTTAGGCGTAGGCTAGTACGAGCCCTGCAAAATATAGCCGCAATGCCCAGAACCGACAATATGCTCGTCCTACCTATTACGTGGTAACCACAGTGTCTAGTTTTGGGCGTAATAATCGCTTCTATCTACCCCTTCGGGGATAAAGCCCTGATTTTGTGTGTACGTATGTATGTAATACGCCATAGCTGTAAGCCTAAATTACCTCAATTTACTTCCAATGAGAACAGGGACATATCAGATTTGGGTCGGGGATGGTTGACTACAGGGTAAGTGAGCTGTACGGGTCCCTTAACTATCAATGACACGTACAAGATAACCGTCCAGCTAGCTTATGGTTACAAGGGAACGTTGACGGCAAATGTATACTTACCTACGTACATAGTAAAAACACTTCACCAATAAAGTACCACCGTTTACAAAAAAAAATATTTTGGAATCAGTTTCTATAACAGAACTGACTTTGAAAAACAAACCCTTGTTTTTTACAAAATTCTTAATATTGATGTAGTCTCCAGACATCAAATGAGTACTCGTGGTATAGCTCACTGCCTTTAAAAACCTTCCTAGTGCCATCCAGAGGCGCTCGGCAATAGACGTAGGGCCTCGAACCGCGGAATTAAAAAAAATTAACTACATCAATTTTAAGAATTTCTTAAATGTGTTTGTTTTTTAAAGTAATACTTTCAGTCGGTTCTGTTATGGAAACTGAGTCAAAAATATTTTTGTTTTTTAAACGATGGTACTTTCACGGTGTTTAGAGACAGTCATGACATATTGAAAGAAATATTAAGTAAATAAATAAACATACATTCAGTAATATACTATAGCTGATATAAATACTATTGAAGTGGATGTAGATAAAGTTTGTGAAATGCTTGCAGCTACTTGACCCTCATAAGTCAGCCGGCCCTTATCACATTTCCCCCCAATTTCTTATAGGATGTGCAAAATCAATAGCCACACCAATTACCCTACTATTGAAAACCTTAATCACCTCTTGTATCGTTCCCTTGATCGGGAAATCTGCTTTTATCTCCCCTGTTTCCAAAAAGGGATCTAAAACTGACGTCGTTAACTGTAGACCTATTTCACAGTTGTGTACTCGTATCATAGCCAAAGTCTTCGAAAGTATAGTACACATGATCAGGTTTACATCGCCCTCAGCGACTCATTTAGTGCTAGTCAGAATGGTTATTTCTCAAAGGTAGGTCGACTGTCAGAAATTTGGTTCTCCTAAATAATAACCTTTCTGAGAATATGGCTCATGGAGGACAGGTGGATGGTACTTATACCGATTATAGTAAAGCTTGCATTAAGAAAGCTAAAACATTAAAAATACTTTGCTGTACTAATGTTAGAAGCCACCTGGAGTATGCGTCCCAAATATGGAATGAAAATGTTATGAAAAATATATCGATACGAGTAGAATAGAGAATAATCAGTTTTATTTTTTACGGTCACGGTTTTATTTTTTTATTTATTATTTATGTACAACACACATAGAAAAAAGAACACAAAAACAGTAGTACAAACAAAACAGTGAGCATAGTACAAGGGCACTGCTTATTCCTAGAGGAATCTCTTACAGCAGGCCTGAACGGAGATGTAGGGGTGAGAGGGTGACGCGTGTGCAGTGCAAGTAAATAAACTTACATAAACTAATGGGGCATATATACATGTATAAATACATACTGTGCTATAATAAACTTACATAAAGGTATACTACGAGTACATTACAATATCGATACTTGTAGTCTCAATTGACGTAAAGCCCAAAACACGATTTTTCAGGAGAGCCAAAATAAGATATTTTGTTTAGATTTAAATTCATTACGCTTGTGTTTTTAAAGTTATTAAAAAGTGATGTACGCAAAATATACCTAAAGCTTTGAGATGCAGACGATGCAATATTTAGTTTTTAGTCTTGTACTCTTGTTAGATATTTAAGAAAATATATGTGTTTTATAGGCAAGCGCAAACCCCCTTTTTTTGTTTTTTTTTTTTGAATCCGCGGCCCAAGGTCGCAGCCGCACCTACGCTGCGTGGTGGTCGGGTGTTACCCCGCATCTTTGGGGTCGGGTTTTATCCCGCGTCGGTGAGTGAAGGCGTGCGTGGGGTGCAGCCCCACATCACGCAGCCCTTCTAGCCTGCTTCTGTAAGGACGGTGGGTTGCTAATCCATCGTCCTCAGGCCTCGATCATGGAGGTCGATGGTCCTGGGCGTAGTCACGTCTGCGGCGCCCTCGCCGCACACTTCGGAACTCAGCGGGGAGGGTACGCTCCCTTACCCTACCGGCCGCCTCCTTCACGAGCATTACCTGCTCGCAGAAGGACACGGCCGCGTTCCACTGACTCTCGCTAGAGACCATAGCTCGTAGCATGGTCTCCAGCGAGAGCGTATCTACGCCCAGGCCCACAACGAGCTCCCGGCGCTGACTCGCCCATGCTGAGCATTCCACCAACGTGTGGAATGCCGTGTCTACGCCGGAGGTCTCGCAGTGTTGACACGCGGGTGTGACCTCACGATGCATGCGAAACAGATACTCACCGAAGTTTCCGTGCCCGGTGATGACCTGTGTCGCACGATACGTGAGGCCACCGTGCTGCCTCTACAGCCACTCCTCCATGATCGGTCTCACCGCCGCGATGGTGGTGGTTCCCCACTTTGGTTGCTGAAGTCGCACCTTCAATGTCTCCATGAGATCCTGGCGGAGTTGGGACCGCTGAGCCTCGATTGTTCGAGACGCAGGCCTGTGGTCCCGCTCCAGCGCCTCCTTGTGCCATTGGAACAATGCCGCAAGGGCTCTCGCTTCCAGGTCCCATGGAGGGGAAGCGGCAAACCCCCTGAAAAACTAAAATGACTGACCAATCAGTGAAAATGTGATTTCCCCTTTGTACTTTTTGTAAACCTTGGATCAAAAGGCGTCGATTGGTAAGAAAACAAAATTTGTGCGGTTGGGCTATTAATTGTTTTAAACAAATTAATTTGTTAACCGATAAAAAGTTGGTTTTTGTATTGGAAAATGATTTCTAAGGGTAAAACGGGCAAAATAAAACAATTAGTACTTTATGATTTTTTCGAAAAAATGCGTTTTAAAGAAGTTACAAGTTACAACCATTTTAAAGCGCAAAAATGGTCACATTCAAAATTTTTTTTGGGGGTTTTCCGCTTGCCTATTACATCTACCAAAATTCATTAAAATGTTCTTATGTCAATTTTTATTTTGAGGCTCAGATTTGTTTTACGTGTAAAGCATGATTGAAAGAAAAGAAATCTCTACGCCCTAAAAAAATATGTTTAATTAGACATAGTACGCAGTCGTAAGGCTAATTAAAAACATTAATAATCCTATTATGTTGAATTAAAGAACGAACTTTATTTGTTGAGTGGGGGGTTTTGCATACATAGCCATAAGTCACTTTTTATAACATGACGTGTTGTGAAGGAACTTCAAACCTTTGTCTCACAATAAATAAAAGAATAAAATGTTAGAAAGATTTTTTTTATTTTCAAACATCTTAAAAATAGTCTATAACCTCATAGTACCTATAAAAAAAAGTTACATGTCAAAAATTGACGCAGCAACCTACTTCCAACTACCGAAATGAGACCGAGACGAGAATTACTTGTCGGAATGGGACCAAATTAAAATGGGACCACTCGGGAAGTAGTAGCTTTCATTAAAAAAATGCAATATCGGTTCACCCAATCCAGATATACCTATGAGGTAACAAACATAAAAAAAAAAAAAAAAACCATGTCGAATTGAGAACCTTTTTACCCGACTGTGTCAGCAAGGGTTATGTGTTTCGCGCGTATGTATGTATGTATGTATGTATGTATATTTCTTTGTTCCCCTCTACAGGCCAAACGGTTGGATGGATTTCGATGAATGAGGTATCAAATGAAAGGTATTTACTCGTATCTCCTGAGTGTCATAGGGTACTTAGTTAAAACTAAAAAGCTGTAAATAATTTTTTTTATAAAATAAATATTTTGAAATGATTGATTTTAATTAATTTAATAGATTAGTGAAACAAAATATTTGATTGATTTGATACCTAGTCTAGTGCGTAAAGATCAAAATTATCTTATTTGTCTCGGGTTGAAGGTTGTAAGGTGGCACTTCGATCGTCATTAAAATTTAAATAGGTTGTAAAACACAATACTTACTTTAAAATATATTAATGCCTTCTAAATTTATGCCAGGTCTAATTATGCTATGGAAGTAAAGCCTGGATACCGGCCGATCGTGTTGCTCGACGAGGTGTGTAAGCTCTTTAAGCGAATTATCGCGGAACGCCTCGTCGAGCATCTCACGAGTGTGGGGCCAGACCTGGCGGATAACCAGTTCGGTTTCCGTCGGGGACATTCCACCGTGAACGCGATCATGCGTGTGAGGAGCCTGACGGAGGAAGCTGTCTCGCAGGGCAAGGTGGTGGTGGCGGTGTCTCTTGACATCGCCAACGCTTTCAACACCTTGTCATGGAGAGCTGCGTTAGGGAGGCGCTCGTGTATCACGAAATGCCTCTCTACCTCCGTCGTATTATCGGGGCTTACCTTTCGGAGAGGGCCATAGGTTACGAGATGTGTCGTGCGGTGTCCCGCAGGGGTCAGTCCTGGGACCGCTTCTGTGGAACATCGGCTACGACTGGGTGCTGCGGGGTGCGTTGCCTGAGGACGTCACGGCACGGGGTGCAACGCATCAGGAGGCAGCACTCAGGGTAACGACCGGTGTTGCTCAAGTCGTGGGTCGGATACGGCGGCTGGGAATGGAGGTGGCCCTGCACAAGTCCGAGGTTCTCTATTTTCACGGACCTCGGAACGGTCCACCTGAAGGTTCCAGCATAAATGTAGGAGGCGTCAGCATCGGCATCAAGCCCTCGATGAAGTACCTAGGGATAGTACTTGATAGCCGATGGAACTTCGGACCACATTTCCGAAGTTTGGTCCCCGAAGTGACGGGGGCATCAGTCGCGCTTTCGCGACTCATGCCCAACCTAAAGGGACCTAACGCCTCCTGCAGGAGACCTGGGTACCTGGGGATCGTGCGGAGTATGGCCTTATACGGGGCTCCCGTATGGGCGGATAGATTGGGGGTCAGGGTGAACGCGACTCTGTTAAACAGATCACTGCGAACCTTGGCCGTCAAAACCATACGGGGGTACCGCACGATCTCCGGAGAGGCTGCATGTCTCTTAGCCGGGACCCCTCCATGGGACCTGGAGAGAGCCCTTGCGTCATTGTTTTAATGGCACAAGGAGGCGCTGGAGAGGGACCACAGGCCTGCGACTCGAGAAATCGAGGACCAGCGGTCCCAACTCCGCGAGTATCTCATGGAGACTTGGAGGGTGCGACTTGAGTAACCAATGTGGGGAACGAGTGGCTGCAGAGGTAGCAGGGTGACCTCACGTATTGTGCGACGCAGATTGTTACTGGGCATGGATGCTACGGTAGCTATCTGTTTCGCATCCAACGTGAGGTCACACCCCGGTGTCAACACTGCGAGGTTTCCGACGACGACACCGCACTCCACACGTTGGTGGAGTGCTCAGCGTGGGTGAGTCAGCGCCGGGACCTCGTAATAGGTGTGGGCGTGGATACCCTCTCGCTGGAGACCATACTTCAAGCCATGGTCTCCAGCGGGAGTAGGTGGAATGCGGCCGTGTCCTTCTGCGAGCAAGTCATGCTCGCGAAGGAGGCGGCCGAGAGGGAGAGGGAGCATACCCTCCCCGCCGAGTTCCGTTGTCAGCGGCGAGGGCACCGCAGACTCATCTACGCCCAAGACCATCGACCTCCATGATCGGGGCCTGAGGACGGCGGGATCACCACCCGCCATCCTTACAGAAGCAGGCTAGAAGGGTTGCGTGCTCTCCTAAAATACTCTCCTTTACATTTTAAACATTTTTTCATGCGATCGAACCATTTTTTAAAACAGGAGGACCACAGATCTGCAGGCATGTTCTCTACGTGCTGATTGAACGCTATCACTGCCTTTTCGGAGTTGGTAAAAGTGAAACCTCTCATCAAATCTTTGATTTTGGGGAAAATACAGAAATCACAGGGTGCTAGGTCGGGGCTATGCGCAGGATGGGTGACGAGTTGTACTTTTTCGGAAGCTAAAAATGACTTTGTTTTGTTGGCCGTGTGTGAAGAGGCGTTGTCATGATGTAGGAGAACGCGGCTTGTAGGTCGTCTCTCGCAAACTTTTTCTAACACCCTGGGTAAACAAATGGTAGAATACCACTCGGCATTAACACTCTTTTGACCTACAAGTGGAATTGTACAGATGGGACCCGTAGCTGAGAAAAAAAACGCGATCATTTTTTTACCAACGTTTCTCGCCTGCCTCACTTTTGTTGGCTTGTTCTCATTTTTAAACACCCATTCACAAGATTGCTGTTTTTTTTTTCGAGTTATAAACAATGTCATAAACAGCATTAGAATGTCCGTGGTTGTACTTCAGTAGCATCTGAGAGCACCATTCCACGCGAGCCCGCTTCTCCTCCGCTGTCAGTTCATGAGGGATCCAACGACAAGAAAGTTTCCGAACTTTCAATTCTTCGAGTAAAATTTTCTGGATTTGACTCATACCAATCCCCAATAGTCCTCGAATTGTCTCATAGGTAATCCACGGGTTTTCTTCAATTAACCGCTTAACAGTAGCCACATTATTTTCGTTGACGGCAGTTGAAGGACGCCCTTCACGAAATTCGTTATGTAAAGTAACTCGACCTCTCTCAAATTCAGCAAACCATAGCCTCACGGTGCTCAAACAAGGTGCTTCTCTCCCAAAAGCATTTTGAAGGCAGCAGCTCAGTCTTGCGGAGAGGAGAGAACTATTAAAATCATGAAAAATCATCGCTCTAAAATCTTTTCGACTTAATTCCATTTTCGCTGCATACGTAGAACTTTGATGTGTGATAAAAACAATTGACAAATGATTTCCCGGTAATTGTTTTTTTTTATTACTAAGAAGGTTCCAACGTTTTAAAAAATATAATATTCGAAATTCAAATTGTTCCGATTAGCTAGAAGTGCAAATCTTTTAGTGTGCCCCATGTATGTTTGCAGAACTGATTGACAGACTTTGAATTAAAGCAAATGTAGCATTATTTATAGTAACTGCTTGGGCTGTTAAACACAATATAATATTTTGATGTTCTTTACGTTATGGCATAATTTATCATTATCACACACCACCTTGTTGTACAATTTTACAGTGCAGACGTTCTTTACGTTACATTTTTAATGTGTCTAAAATCGTTATTAATGGCCCTATAACCACGTCGATTAGATATAAAAAAAGAGAAAAAAAAACGGAGTAAGATGGTATTTGAAGGTCATTTTGGCCAAAACAAAAAAAAAACTTGTAGTCTCAATTGACGTAAAGCAACGTCAATTGAGACTACAAGTATCGATATATGAAGAGTTCTACAGCTTTGTATGTCAGGGGGGAGTGAGTTCCACAGTCTGACCGCATGAACGGTAAAGGAAAAGGAGAAGAAATCGGTTTTGTGGGAGGGACAATTTAGTCGATACATAAGGTGAGACCTACACTGGGTACCGGGTGCGTTCACGTAAGAGAACCGCTCCCGCAGGTAGGAAGGATTAGCGGGATAGTACAGGATATTGAAAAGGAGACATAATATCCAAGTGTCTCTGCGACGGCGGATTGGGAGCCACTCGAGTTCCTTGCGAAAGTGTGAGACGTATTTACAAAGATTGAAAACAAAACGGATACAGAGATTTTGCAAGCGCTCGAGTTTGTCCAACAGCTCCTCAGTAGCATCCAAATATCAGGCATCCGCGTAGTCCAAGATAGGCTGAATTAGCGTCTGAGCAAGTGAGACTTTGATATTCAGGGGCAATAAGTTCTGGAGGCATTTAGGCGTGTGGAACGTGAAATGCACCTTCTTACTTACCTCGCCAACATGAGTGTTCCAGGATAGATTGCAGTTCATAACTACACCCAAATTCTTTGCAGTATATAGTATATATAACCGTCCAGTAAAATGGGGTTTTATTAAATTTCTTTGTTATCGACTAAAAATATTGTACCGTTCTAAGGAATATTTAGTCTTTGTAAAAAGTTCCATATTCGGCCTCTGCGTAATCATTGCAGACTGATAATTTTTTTCTAAAATATTATCCAACGAAACTGATTGTCCATTTTTAATACAAAAACTAAGATTTTAGTGTTCCAAGTAAATCAACGCGTCATAACCCAATCATTGTAGTCCCTCAGTAGTGGCCAGTACGGCTTTCGTCGCGGGAGGTCCACCCTGGACGCCGTGTCCCGACTCAGGGACAGCGTCGAGGATGCCGTTGGCTAGGGGCAGGTGGTGTTGGCTGTGTCGCTCGACATAACCAACGCGTTCAACACCCTCCCCTGGCCTACTATCGCCGAAACGCTGAGGTACCACAACGTCCCGTGGTACCTCAGGCGCGTCCTTGCGGACTACTTCGTCGACCGGGCTATCACTTACCCGACTCGGTCGGCCGTAGTTCGCAGGGAAATGTCATGTGGTGTTCCACACCTGTGGAACGTAGGTTATGACTGGGTGGTCTTCAGGGCGTCGGTGTACTTTGTTACGCCGACGATACCCTTGTCACCGCGCGAGGACCCACCTTTAGAGATGCTGCTGTGCTCGCCACTGCGGGCACGGCGCAGATTTTAGGTCGCATCAGGGCGCTTGGCCTCAAGGTGGCCCTCGAAAAGTCCAAGGCCCTTTTCTTCCATGGGCCTCCGATGAGACCCCCTCGGGATGCCCAAATTGTGGTGAGTGGCACCTCCATCACTGTCGGGAGGACGTTGAAATACCTGGGTCTCCTACTCGACAGTCGGTGGGGGTTTATCGAGCATTTCCGGCGGTTGTCACAAAAACTGGTGGCGTCCGCCAATGCGCTCGGCAGGCTGCTCCCCAATAAAGGGGGACCGGGAAGTGCTTGCCGCCGTCTCTACAAGGGTGTGGTATGCTCCAAGGCGCTCTATGGAGCGCCTATTTGGGCGGATGCCCTCAGCGCCGCGAACGTGGTTCAGCTGCGACGACCGCAGCGGATCGCGGCGCAGAGGGCTGCACGGGTGTACCGCACCGTGTTTTTGAGGCGGCGTGCCTGTTGGCACAAAGTCCCCCGTGGGATCTCGAGGCGGTGGTCCTGAAGAGGGTCTACGAGGAGGGCGCCCTGGTGCGACAAGAAGGAGGTCGCCCGTTGCCGGAGCAGGTCGATCGTTGGAGACAGGAGGCTCGCGACGATCTGTTCCGGCAATGGGCCTTGAGATGTGAGATTCCCTCCGCGTGCCGGGTGCTCGTGGGGGCCATCGGTCCCGTGCTCCGCCAGTGGGTGGAACACGCGCAGGGGGCTCCGACGTACTTCCTCACCCAACTTCTCACAGGTCACGGATGTTTCGCAAAAATCCTGTGGGAAGTGGTGGGGATTCTGTCGGAGGCCTTGTCTTCATTGCGCAGGCGGAGCCGTGGACACAGTAGAGCATTGCCTACGCCCAAGCCCCCGACTGATAGGGCCGTGGGCGGTGGGTCGGGGGGCACACCGTCCACGCGAATGGCCCTGAGGAGTTCGGCGCCCCTTATGTGTTTCGGGGGCGTCGCTTCTGTGTCGATCAGGGGGGGTCAGCCGATGAATCTTGCAGGATTGTATTGTATTGTAGGTTTTTGACTTGTTTTTTTTTTTCATACCTAATACCGATTTCAGATTGGTTTGTGTTGATCCGTGTGATAATGTTCGCTAGCTTCCCGTTATAGAAGTTTAGTCGTGAAAACCTGTAATTGGCTTAGTATATTATTATTCTACTTTATATAAGAAATGATTGGCTGTTGGTTCTCCTTACATAAATAAATAAATAAGTAATCAAAGAATCAATCAAAGAATCAATTTCATTTATTCAGTTTAGGCACATAAAGAGCACATATGAATGTCAAAATTTTACAATTTTGTCAAGTAATATTATAAAAATACTAAATTAAGTAAGTACATAAATAACCATTAGAAAATGATTCTTTCGCTGGTTCGGTAAGTTGGTTCTCCTGAGAAGAGACCAGCAAGAAACTCAGGTAGATTATCCATTTTCTTTTTTAATATTGTTTTGTTTACATTGTTACAAATTAGTTTATATTGTATTATACGAGTGGCCAACAACAGAAGATTAGGGTGACCATGCATTTTTATCATTAAGATATTCGTCTATATTATAGTAGCCTTTCATCATCAAACATTTTTTAACTACTATTTTAAACTTATTAAGAGGCATGTCAACCAAATCCTGAGGAATTTTATTATAAATTTTTATACATTTGCCAACAAACGAATTACCAACTTTATGAAGTCTAATTTTTGTCATTGCCAGTTTATTTTTATTTCTTGTATTAAAATTATGGTTATCGGAAAATTTTTTGAAGAGATATATGTTCTTCCGTACATATAAGATGTTGTCGTAAACATATTGAGAAGCAACTGTTAAAATATTAATTTCTTTAAATAATTCTTTCAGCGAGTCACGGGGTCCGAGTCTATAGATTGCTCGTATAGCTCGTTTCTGTAATATGAATATTGTCTCAATATCGGCAGCTGAGCCCCACAGCAGCAGAACATATGACATAACGCTATGAAAGTAGCTAAAATAAACTAATCGTGCTGTTTTTTCGTCAGTCAGTGACCTTATCTTTCTAACCGCATAGGCAGCTGAGCTAAGTCTTCCTGCCAAGGCTGTGATATGAGGACCCCATTGTAGTTTACTATCTAGAGTTATCCCAAGAAAAACTGTGGTATTGACCATTTGAACTAATTCATTATTCATAGTAATATGAGTATCCACCTGTCTAACATTGGGCATAGTAAATTTTACACATTTTGTTTTCTTCGCATTGAGCAGCAAGTTGTTACTTGTGAACCAATGCAATATTTCCGAAAGGGTATTATTTACATCGTCAAGTGCTACTTTTTGTCTATCACTTTTAAAAATTAATGATGTGTCATCAGCAAATAATACTATCTCACAAAGATTTTTAGTGAAATAAGGAAGATCGTTTACGTATATTAAGAATAAAAGGGGTCCTAATATCGAGCGCTGGGGTACTCCCATGACTAATGAGGCGTCAGAAGAGTCGGTGCCATTAATGTTTACTTTTTGTACTCTACCAGTGAGGTAAGACTGGAGTAAGCCAAGTGAGCTGTTCGAAACACCATAATAACCTAATTTTAGTAGCAAAGTCTCATGATCAACACAATCAAAAGCTTTTGATAGATCACAAAATGTACCAATGGCATCCTGCTTTTCCTCCCAAGCATCAAATATATGTTTCACAAGTACAACTCCTACATCCGTTATGTTCCTGCCTTTAGTGAAACCAAACTGTTTGTTATGAAGTAACTTATTGTCTGTAAAATGTGAAAGCAATTTATTAAACATTATTTTTTTCAAAAATTTTACTGAGGGCTGGGAGTATGGAAATAGGTCTAAAATTTGAAGGATCACCTTTGTCTCCTGCTTTAAATAAAGGAATGATTTTACTGTACTTCATAAGATTAGGAAACTGATTTTCATCTATACATTTATTGAATATGAATGCAAGGTGAGGCGCTATAGCGGGCACTATTGATTTTATTATATTAGTTGAAATGCCCCAAAGATCCTCGGTATTTTTTATACTTAGTTGTTTAAAAGTTTTAAGTATAGTGACAGAGTCAATATACTGAAAATCAAAGTTAATTCTACATTTATCAACACTAGATTTAAGAAGAGAATTGGCTACGTTTTTTGACGAATTTCATATAATTTCCTTCTACTTTTATAGATTCCAGGCGTAGCCCAATCACTAAATTTAATTTTGAATTGATTTACATTTATTGTTTTTTTAGTGAAAATGTTATCACATTCATCTGATGTGGCTGTGGTGCGAGTTGGTTCACAAAAAAGATTTTGTAAGTTAAAAGATTTAAAAAGGTTGAGGAACCTTAGCGCGTTCTGAGAGTTTTCTAAAATATTAATATTAAAATCGCCACAAACAACTATAGTCTTCTTACATTTACATACCTTTTTTAAGGCTTCCTCCATAATGGACTCCAACAGGTGGTAATCTCCAGAAGGAGGTCTATAGACGCTAATAATAATATATTGTTCTAGCTCTGCACATGATAGTTCAATATTTCGCTCACTTGTAAGTGCTACTACGTCTTTTCGGTCTTTTGATTTTAATTTGTCATTAATTAAAATGGGAGACCCACCTCTTATAGCGGAATCTCTAGTAAACGCACTAATGATTTTATAATTATCAATATTAACTAAGAGTTCGTGTTTTTTGAACCAGTGTTCAGTTAAACAAAGTACATGGATACGTTTTTCATTTAAAAATAATTCTAGTTCTAACTCTTTGCCAGAAAAGCCTTCAATATTTTGATGAATAATATTCATGAACATAGACTTTTCCTTTGTCCTTAAATTTAATTTGCTAGGGATTTCCTCTATTGTCCTACAACTAAGTTTAAATTATTATCACCCTTTTTTGGAACAGATTCCAAGGTCACAAGACCAACATTGTCACTTTTCTGCTCAATAAAAGCAGATTGTTTAGCCAAGTTTTTGGCTGAATAACTAATAAAATATGATAGCGAAGATGCTATCTGTCTCTTAAAATATCTATTCAAATAGAATTTATCTTCCGTCAATAACAATTTATTTTCTAAATACATGTTAATGTCAATCAGATGGAATTTATTTGGATTATGAAATGTCAATGTATGTATTGTTTGATTTAGCTTATATCTAAGATTGTTTTCGGCCTGTGACAAGCCACGGCTATAAGGAAGTGTGAATAAAATAATGTTTTTAACATCTAATAAGCTCAATAATTCTAAACAATTGCAGTTCTGTCTGCATTTCCCCTATCTCCCACCAAAATTAAAAGTGTAGGTACAGCTGCTGTTTAAATTACAATTTTTTTTTTTTATAATGTTACAGTAAGTTAATCCCGGCATACAATAGTTAGTAACATTTTGTTCTAAATATGAACTAAGTAACTGGCCCATTGATTTCCCTAATTCATCACAAAACATCACTATTTCAGATTTAATCATATTTTGTTTGGTGAAGGAACTACTGGGTTTCTTGTTTGACTCAAGTGAAGTGCTTATGTTTGAAGTCAGCGAGGACTTACAGACCGGCTCAGGACTAATTAAATGGTTGTTTGATGTCAATGTGGAATTTGTACTCATAAGATCCTTCATGGCCAGAATGTATTCCTGATACTCACTTTTAACATTACAATACCTGTCAGTCATTATGTCTAGTAATTTTTTTAAATTATTAATATCTGATTCTAACTTTAAAATATTGTTATTATGATCAGAGATATTATTTTCAATTAATAATGAATACATGTCAAGTTCATCGCCTAGTTGCCTTCTCTCATTAATATACTTGACTTTTTTTGTACATACTTTTTTGTCTTTTAATAAGTTTTTGTGTTTTTCTTATGTATTTATTGTATGTATTTATATTAATTTTCACATATTTCTTAATTTTGTTTCTACTGCACTCAACTATGCCCATCTTGTGATTGGAACAATGAGCTGTTAAGGTATCATCCTTTGTTAAATCTATAGTAATTGTGGGTTCAAAGCTGGGTTCAGTAGCAACAAGGCTGGGTACACTACCAACTAACTCCTCAAACAAGTTATGGGTATGGGATACTATGGTGTCACGTTTCTCAGCTTCAAGGTGGGAAATGAAGTGGTGGGCTTCGTGCAGTTCCTGTTCCAAGACTGACATGCGCTTGAGACCCTGTTCATACTCGTCACTACACTCTCTGAACCCAGTCACAATATTTTGTAATCTGTCCCGCTCATCTAACACTAACCTATTCTCTGTGTGCATCTCAGCCATCTGCTTTTTTATGAAGTCGTATTTATTTAGGCTATCTAATAGTTCCTTTTCATTTTCATCTCTTTCCCTATGCAACTGTTTAGTCAACGTTTTGGATACCTCTAATTCCTTCAATGTCAGGTCAAGTTTTCTCAAGATATCTTCTTGTTTAGCCTCATCACGGCGAGCAGAATACATGCTACGTGTGACTGACATTACGATATTATAAATTTATACTGACTTAGATACTAAAAAGCTACCTGATGAATACACAAAGTACACAAATAAATACGTAAGTAAAAGTCAAAAAGAATCTGATTGAATATACTACAACTTCAAAAACTAACAGGTACGATAATAAGTAGTTATTTATTAGTACGATTACCTGTATAAAAATCACTCAAATCACATTTAATCCGAGTTGATAAAGTTTCACTTTTAAAATTTTCAAACAGTCATTGACTTTTAGCCGGTAAAACAAAATACGCAAATATCACTAATTTCTTATTTATTTTACACTGGTTTTTACCTAGATACACTTTGATAATGGTAAGATTGTGTTTTGTGATGAATTTTAGCCCTAATTATCGAAAATATTAATAATAAATTAAAATAAATACAAGACGAAATGCGAACAGATGTTAGCCGTAGTGTTGCCACAAACCAAAAAAAAGATCACATAATCACATCTAGATCGCGGAAGCTATAAATAAGGTTATTTTTAGCAAAAATAATTAGCACTTACACACTGGCTTTTGGCTAATGCCCAGGATACATAATGCTTGGTTTTCAAGGTAGGCTAGCAAACTGGTGTAAGTAAGCTAGTAATCTAGTAACTCTGGCTTCGTGTATTATAGCTAGCTTAATTTCTAGGCTAGTAAGCTAATGAGAAAACTAGTAAGTTAGCAATAGCGCAACTGAGGATGACTTGGGCCCTTACCCTTAACCCTTTCTGGACCCAATCGTACTTTGATATAGGTCACGAAGAGCGTTAAATATAATGTAACACAACAAAATAACACGGGTTCTAAAGGAAATAACAAATCAATCGGTTCAAGGCGTGTCGCCCGTCTTCGTACGACGTGGGCGTTTAACGCGTAGCTAAGATGTGTAGCTAGGCACCACATTATCGGCTTACAAGGATTTTACTCTTAGATTATATTTCAAGAAAAAAGCTTATATTCATAAAAAAAAACCTTTATGTAGCTGATGTCTGTGAAATAATTTTGGTGCGGATTTATTAGTTCGACAACTGACGCGACTTAGATGGTTCTTAGCTATACCTAAATGTCACTTTGAAGATCAGTTTCGGGAGTAGATACCCTCTCACTGGAGACCATGCTACGAGGCATAGTCTCTAGCGGGAGCCAGTGGAACGCGGCCGTTTCCTTTTGCAAGCAGGTTATGCTCGTGAAGGAGGCGGCCAACTAGAAGGACTGCGTGCTGTGGGGCTTTATTCCACGCACGCCTGCACTCACCGACACGGGATAAAACCCGACCCCAAAGATTCGGGGTAGCACCCGACCACCACGCAGCGGCCACACAGGTGGTCAAGGTCCGCCGGGTTCCACTGGGAATTCTTTCAGTGCTTACCGGAGGCGCTCGGCAATAGAAGTAGTTGCGGCCGCAGCATTTAAAAAAATAAAAAAAAGGCGATACGAAAGGATCTCATTTAAAGTGTTTTACCTATAGTGCTTATTCAGCATAAAATATAAATCGCAAGATATAAATGGAAATAGTGATAATTTAAATCATCAGTAGTAGCAGAATCCTTTTTCGTAGAACTGGTGATAATAAAAAATCACCATGGTTCCATTAATTTCTAGATTCTTCGAAAATGGTAAGGTGATTATAAAATCCTAATAGTTCATCATGGAACTGTTAAAAGCAAATCTACACGTCCGATTGATCTGCGTACATTACTTTGATGGTACTCACCAAATAGGTACGAGAACCCTGAACGGCCACTTTCCTTTGCCCTCGTCTCTTAAATTGCCTGTCCTTACCTTTTACAATCACTGGTGGTGACACGTGAGTTAAACCTAATAATTTCCGTTTACATTTGAATGGTGCACCTGCTGATCAACAGACTAGGCTCTGCTGAACATCATTGGCTAGGTTTACCCCCTATTGGTCAACTAGCGAAAAGTGGATGTATGTTATGCCTCTGCTATCTACTTAGAATAAAACGGTGTCATTTTGTGAAAAAATAAAGTATTTTCTTCTTCTATCAAACCACTAAAACCATTTTTATAAATAGCTGCCAATTTTAGGCCAAATCTATCAAGAAAATGTAACAGTATATTAGGAAAACGCAATAAATCTGAGAGGAAAGCAGTAAAACATGTAACTATGGAGTAAAAGGAAATGTTTCAAGAACATAGCAAGATATTGCGAGCAAATTCGAACAAGAAACCTCCATTCGAGTATTTGCTGCTAAAGTGAAGCGAGTAAAGGAAATTTTAAGTCTAGATAAAATAAGTTATTTCATTTATTTTTATAGTATTTGAGCATCAAACTAGTAGTCTTATTTCTATCATAGTTTGCAGAATAAATTTACATCAATAAATAAACGGGATACGAGTATTTATTGCGATACAGTTTTATACTAATAGATTATCGATTTATATGTAAATGACTGTTATATTTATGTTAATAAATAAAATAAAAATTTAACATGTACCTAGTGTATCTTTAGTAAGTTTTTACTAGTTTTAACGGTAACATGCCGTGTTTTTATAGCGCTCATGCACACGACAATGCTTCCGCGCTGCCTCCGCCTTGCATTTATGTTACCTACGAAGAAGGGTGACGCAAGGTAAGACGAAGGGTGCGAAGTCAGCGCGGACGCGGAGGCGTTGTCGTTAGCATGAGCGCTAATAGTATGGATATTTATATGGAGTGATGTATTGATTCCCCGTCCAGCACCACATGTCACCACTCCCGACTCCGTCCCCTGGGTGATGACTTATATTTCTATAGTGACCTCTTAATATTTGCTCTTAAAATCCAAGACGGGGACAACTAAACAATATCGCAGATAAACACGGAACTGTTCGCAATGTTTGCGAACAGTTCCGTGTGATGAAATTGTGTTTATGTTTAATTATTGTTTGTTGTGTTTATGTCTTGGTGTAGGACTCAGTGACTAAGGATTGTGTTTTGGTTTAATTATAACTACCATGAAACTGTTTGACCGAGATAGTAAACCGTAGATGCTTTGATGCGTAGATGATTTCGAGACCAGATTGAACAATTTTGCTTTCGTCAAGGTATGTATGTTCTTCTCTGTATGTACGAGTATGTTTCAGGCTAAAGGCCACATTTCCGCCAGGTGCCACTGGAAATACCTTCTGCGTACGTACCAGAGACGCAACGGACGTGATAGCGGCCGCGAAATTAAGAAAAAAAAAGATGACACATTTTATATCGGATCCTTTCGAAACTTGTCATAAGTGTCTCTTAGTTTATAACAATTTCGTGGGAAAAAAACCTCAAATAGTATTTATAACGTTTCCGAGATCTATTGTACGACCATATTGAGCGATTTCTGCTTGACTTGACGAACCGTAGTCCGCAAATATTTGTTTTAGTGTTTGAGTGTTTTTCTATGTATGAGTTGTATCAGTTATCTAGTACTCAAGTAGGTACAACCTCAGTTTCAGATTAGACTATTTATTTATTTTATTTACCTTCTTATTTTAGAAAGTTTGCTAAATTTGTCAGACTATTTTCTTCGCATTCATTCTTTCTATATTAATTTAACCTGTGATTGAATATAACGACTGCTTTCCAGATGATGTGAACCAAGCCATATTTCTAGTTTTTACCATTATCTTTGCAAACACCATATGATGGGAGGCGAGCCTTTTGCCACAAACTTGTTTTCTCGAGCCTTTTCAATTAATTGACAGTGCACCACTAGCTTGATTGGTTGAGGATGAATTTAGCCTCTTAAGATCTTGATGAGGTCACTATGCACTATTTAGTATGAGCATTAATCACTGGCTGATACCGCACTTCTACTTGCGTTCTTTTACTGCTTTCTCGGGAGAACCTTTTTTGGATATAAATAAATTTAATGGACGGGACTTGGATAGACAGGTTGGTGAAGGTCAACCTAGGACAGGGTTTTAACCCACCTTTACCAGATACTACCAGATACTTTGGTAAACCATAGTCTTGGGGTGGAGTTGAACCACTGGCTATTCCCTTACCAGGAGGAACGCTCATTTCAACAGACCAAGACGCCACTACCGAAATTTGCATTCATCATCACTATCACAATATATCATATAGTCGCTTCCATCCGTATGATATCTTTAAAACTACGCAACGGATTTTGATGCGGGTTTAACCAATAGATAGATTGATTCTCGAGGAAGGTTTTTGTGTATAATAATATAATTTGTCAAGCACGCAAAGCTGCGGGCGTCGAGTAGTATATTATACGAACTGACGTTGCAAATAACAGTAGCGCGATTCAGGGTATCGCTTTAAGGGCGCTATCTATCACAGTCTATGATAAGTATAATAAATATGGTACTTTACGAGAATTGAAACGATTGATTATAAACCACATTTATTATATTCCATCACATTAAGTACATGCAATACATTAGTTAAATTTTTCTATGATTTACATATTATTATATTCAAATAATCATATTATAACCATAGTTCATACCTATGGTCAGCGCATTTATATATCTTATTAAATAAACAAATTTCAACTAGTCTTGATTATAATTGCACTCCACTTTACATACTAATATAAATATAATATGATTTAGAATATAAAGTGGGTATTGATATGAGTCCTAATACACAGATAAATTTTAAAACCTAGTCGTACGCTAAGCATCTTATTAGTTATATAGACAATGAATAGTAAATAGCCTAATTCTTGTATTAATTAGGACTAGCAAATTAATTTACTATAAAATGTATTCAAGGAATAAATCGAGCTCTCAGCCGGGCATTAAATAATGTTTTTTTTTTACTTTCTACCTTTAAAATTCCACCTTTAAGCTATATCCCAGATATTATGCAATAAAAAGGCATATCTTCCTATATACAATATACCTTTATAATAAAAAATGAATCACCGTTCGTTAATCTCGCTAAAACTCTAGAATGGGTTGACCGATTTGGCTAATTTTGGTCTTGAAATATTCCTGAAAGTTTAGGGAAGATTTAAAACTAAATTTTGAGGCGGTACGAAGTTCGCCGGGACAGCTAGTTATATTATAAAGTCTCAAATAATAATCGATCGAATTTGGACATAGGTAAAGTAAGTACATCTAAATATTTTACTTTCATAACGGGAATTGACACAAAACCTGACGTTTCGATCATTTTACAACAGCCGTGGTCAAAAGATGACTGGTTAGCCTGTGATAACTTATAAATCATAATTACATTTATAACATTCCCGTTAATTCCCGTTAAAAAGTAAAACGTTTATCTCAATCTCGTGACACATCTGTCTTTCTGTTCACGGTAATCTAAATATTTTCCAAACAAATTGGTTTTCATTAACAAATAGAATTCTTCATTAGAAAGGTTCATAATAATATACTTTATCTAAGTAATGTATAAAGTTGTGTATATATTAGCGTGTTAAATCAAAATAACGCACACGATTGTATTTCTTATAATAGATAAGATGATTATGATATGCCAGATATTTATGAAGCGATTTATAAAGTGTTACATTTCTATATAAAAATAACTACAAAATCATCTATGTTCCCAACTCCAGTACAATGTTTAACTAGTCGTATTTTTCTACAATAGTCGTAAATGACAGTTTTACTGCCACATTTTATAATTTAGGTTATACAATATTCTCTTTACAAAGAATCTGTAAATATTTTCTACAATATTTTCAAATATCTATTATGCAAATTTTTCTAGAAGAATTTAATTCAATTTCGCAGCACTATAATTACAGTATCTATAAAGATATTTAATATTATAATATTTATGTTCTTATTAATCGTAGTTCGAAGCTTTGTCAAAAACTAGAATTCCCTGTTATGTCTTGGTTCAGCAAGTGTTACAAAAGTCTATACAATACCATTATAAATTTGATTACTTTTAAGATAGGACGTTTTTGTACCAGGGAGACTATTATATAAAACAATTTTCTTTTAAACGTATCTTTCGATAGTTAAAATAATAAATTATTAAAACAATGGAAAATTTGATGTTGAATAACAGCCTGTTCTCTTTGAGACAGTCTTGATAATGCCTCGTGAGTAGGTGAAACATATTATGTCGACGTTTAACATCTTCTATTTAGCGAAATCATTGCAATTATCTAAAAATTCAACATCAAATTTTCCATTCTTTTATCATGGACTTTCGCCAGGTAACGCCTGACGCCGTTCAGTATATAATAAATTATTAATTATAAATAAATAAATATTTTGGACATTCTCACACAAGGTTATCTAGCCCAAATTAAGCTATAAGCTTGTGCTATGGGATCTAGATAATTGATAAACATACTTATATATTTCTAAATACATACATATTATAGGTACTTAGAAAACACCCAACCGTATATAGTCGCAAAACAATAGTTAGAAACCTCAGCAAAATTCGATACTGCAACTTTCCTTAATATAGTGTATAGAACCACTAGACCACGAAAACTCGTCTAACATCACTGAATTTTACGATAAGTATGTTTGACTTGCTACGTGGTACCAGAAACTACGGGCTTGGAGTAGGTGTGTAATGCACCTCTGCCTACCCCTTCTGGGATACACGCGTGATGTATTTCTGTATGTCTGCAATACGAGGTCATCTACCGAAATCTACGGAACCCTAAGAAATAGAGACCAGTGTTTATAATATTATATTGACATGTAACGGCGACAGTTTGCTAAATTGGCTGGTTCTAAAATCGTGAAGGAAATAGTTAAGCCTTGATAGTTATAGTTACTGCAATAAAATGGAGCTAATGCAATTAAGTACAGCTTTTATCATGCCTAATTATAGGTTATAATATTTTATGTATTTTATACACATTGGTTCGTTTGTGATTGAGGTCTCTTAAAAATATTATTTGTGCGAAATTTTCACCGAAAATGTATTAACACACGTAGGCACAACTGTACAGGTAGACATCTCCAATAAACCGTAGAGTGTAAAGCCAGCATACGCTGGTGAGTAAAATAAAAATGTATTTCATAAATAATAGAATTTGTGGTTTAGACTCTTTCTTGCATAATATGTACAAGCATAATTATTGTATTCATAAGGTTAATATTTTCATAGACACTACGTTTTCTTTAATAAAAATATTTTTTTTACATTAAATTTTGATTAAAGCATATTCCACGCAGATGTTTACATATACCCTTAATAGAGAGGTATAAATAATAATAAATAAATATTGTTGGACATGCTCACACAACGTCATATAGCCCAAACTAAGCTATAAGCTTGTGCTATGGCATCTAGACAACTGATAAACACATATAAATTTCTAAATACATACATAATTATACATAGAAAACACCCAAACAAACATTTGTGGATCACACGAATATTTGATTCGACCCGGGAATCTAACCCGGCACTCCGGAGTCGAAAGCCGATGCACTACCGACCACGCCACCGAAGCAGTCATGTATTTTATATTCAAAATTTAAACGAAATACAATTTCATTAGTTAAAATATTATTTTCAGAGTCAACGCTGCAGTATGAACAACTAAACGGTAGTTTCTTAATGGTTCAAATTACGAATAATTACGGGTAGGTTACTCGTAATTTTGTTATGTTCAGTTACTGTAAAACGTCGGTAATTATATACTTTATCAGCGACTTGACCCACTACGCCATGGAAGCCAATGTATACAGTATACTTAGGCAAATTACTGACATACTGGGTTTTAATTAGGATATTTTGGGTCATTCGTCAACTCGCAGGTGAGAAACTGGTGCGCACCCGCGAGTTAACACTTTCTAATTTTACCTCCTTTTCTTGTCATTAACTCGTGTGCCCGTTTATAGTACAGTCATATACAGAATGCTTTAAACCAAAAGCACTAAAGACTGTTTGTATTTTGATGGTTGTGTTCAAAAGTGATAAAGTTAGTATGCTATGGTTACGCTTTGTTAAGTAATCATGTAGATATATGTTATTTTTATAGCAAGAATCTTCTACATTTATAACTTATACATGTAGTAGGTACATAGTTATATTATAAGTATGTAACTACAACTTTTTTTTTATGAAAACCCTCATACATTATATTTAACCCTTGATGAAAAAGGAGCGGTGTTTTAATTTAACCTGTTCTACACAGGTTCTATCTGATATCTGTCTGTGGTATAAAAGCCGAACGGATGGAACAATTTTGATACAGTTTCTTTTAATATATACTTATTTTTCTAATCAATGAAGTTTGCTATATTTTCTCAAATAGTTTTGTTGTTTTGGTTAGTTGGTAGACCGTAGACGACCGTAGACCGTTCGAGTTCAGTTCAAGACCATTGTTTTTGAAGATTTTTTTTTCCAAAAATCTATGTGATCGAGATAGTTTTTAGCTATAAAATTTGAAGATCACCAGCTCATTTCCTAGGTGATGAAGGAATGTCACAAAACTCCACAGGGCCCATTGATCTAAAATTTGGCAAGGGCATATAATTCCATGGGTTACTCTCATGGTATTTTCAAGATTTTTCTGTGGCTTTAATTTTTTATTGTTATTTTATTAAAACCTGCTCTTGTACTAAATTGTACTAAATTCTAAACAGTTAGAAATATGCTATGTGTACATTATACTACAGAGTAAGTAGTATTAAAACAAAATAGTACTCCAATAATGTTACGAAGTTTTGGTTGGTCTGTCTCCCCATGCTCAAGGACGAGTCAAAGCAAAGTTTAGATTAAACACAAACTATAGTTTAACTAAATTCTCATGTTGGCGGTGTGTAGTCAGTTGTTACAATACACAAATACAGTAACTTACACTGGACACTAGGCAACTATCAAATCCCAAAAGAGTACTAACGTGGCAGTGTTGTGAGATGTAGTCGAATGAATGAATGAACTCGTGACGCTACTTACCGTAATAGGCATAGCCTACAGGGACCACTTTGTTGATCTGTGGTAATAAATCTTTCAAAAATATTTTAAGCCTAAATAGAAACACGTCAATCATTGACACAAAAACCGACTTAAAATTACCAGTATGGGACCAAATTTAAATGGGACTAGAAGGAAGTAGCTTTCAATTAAACAAACTCAAAATCAGTTCATTAAGTTCAAAGGTAACAAACATTAAAAACACATATAGTCAAATTAAGAACCTCCTACTTTTTCGTTAAGAAGTTATTAAACTCGAGAAGAAATTTACTGAAACATCTTATAAGTTAATAAAAGACTACGATATAACGCACTGCATCTTACCTGACTTCAATCTAAGGCAATCGAAATATCTAATATGTACTAGCTTTCTGAACGCGTGATTTAGTTTACTCTTACATGATCAGAATAAAAGTAACTTATAGACCAGAATATATATCAGTCGGGAATAATGTTGAGTTGTTACAAAGCCTATTCAATGCAAGTATAAATAAGAGTTCAGAAATCTGATGCAAAATCGAAGCAATACAACAAAATGAAAATGGAAAAGAACTGAGCATTTTTCCAACCAAGTTGGGATTGATTTTCCAGTCAAAATGTGGCTGACGTTTTTCGTGAAGCGACTTTGATATCTGATCTTCACAACCCATTGACGATATCGATATTTCGATAGTTCAGTAGTGACGACCCGTCAGTTTGTTTAAGGCTCCAACTACCTGGTTGGGTTTTGAATACAGATCTGAAATAGGATTAGAGAAATGAGGAGACAGAGAGATGAGAGGCTCTACCAACATCTTTGGAGCCCCAGCGACCTCACCTGCTAGTGGCGCACCTGCTGATCAACGGACGAGGCTCGTTAATTTATGGTACCTATGGAGTGGCTTCGGCCCCTACATGGGTACCAGGTGGTACAACAGTGTTGGTCCGGGGGGGTACCACCGTGCAGCTGTGCTAAAGCCCCCCAAGTAACCCAGCCCAGGCTGAGTTGCGTTAGGGGTTCAGCAGCTGCACCGCCGGGCCCGGGGCGATGTATGGTGCAGCAGGCATGGGACCAGTGGGGGCGAAACGGAGTCTAGTGTGGGTGGTGTGGGTCGATTCGCCGGCCAGGGAGACCCTTAGCAACGGCGTTGCCGCGGCCGCCCGCAACACAGTCATGGGGCCCGCCTGGGACCAACCACTCAGGAGGCTGCCCCACATGTTGCGCATAATCCTGATGTGGGATCGCCGCTCCGGGTGGTAACAGGTGTGGGTTAGCGGCGGCCTTGCATCAGGGGGGTTTGGGAGCCCTTCCGTCCGGCGAGTCGGCTCCGACCTAACCACACGGTTCTAGACAAAGCTAGCCCCTGCGCTTTGTCACTTACTGCTGCACCAGATGTCGCCCTGTCTTCACGCTTCTTCGTCTTCAAAATCTACAATGGCAGTGCAACAAAAAAAAGTAAACGTTACACAGCGGCCCTAGGAAACCCCACGACTTCACTTTTCGAGGTGGAGTTCACTAACGTCCGTGGACTCCATGCGAACCTCGATGCCGTCCACCATCACCTTGACACGGCACGGCCCGCTGTGATGTTCCTCACGGAGACACAAATACGCCGCCCTGACGACACGTCTTACCTGTGTTACCCCGGCTATGTCATCGAGGAACAATTTCGTGACAAAGCCGGGGTGTACGTGTTCGTTAGGGCGGATGTTTGCTGCCGCCAGTTGCGCTGCCTAGAGAACCCCTCCAATTCTGTCCTTTGGCTGCACGTAGACCATGGCTCTATGAGCCAGATCTATGTGTGCGTCTACCGTTCCCACACAGGGGATTCTGAGACAACAAAGCTCTTCCAGTACCTCAGCGAGACGGCTGATGAAGCGCAGGTGCGGTTCCCGAACGCTGACCTAGTATTTCTGGGGGACTTCAATGGCCATCACATTGAATGGCTGGGGTCCCTCAAGACTGATCATGCGGGTAGGGCCGCCCATCCGTTCGCTCTCTCCCACGGTCTGACCCAGATGGTATGCGGGATCACCCGGATACCAGACAG